>JAVTVJ010001465.1:0-22159 GCA_034509425.1 Eopsaltria australis
TGTCTTTTCCGACGACCTCGGTCCACCAAATACATGGGGTACGTCGATCTCTTGGCAGGCAGTCAGGTAAAACGATGGCTTGCCCGATCCATGTATTTTTGGAAAGAAACCAGGGAGTTGTATTTGGGCATATAGCTAAAGACAGGTTCTTCCCTGGGCGGTAGTCTCTAATTTCAGGAATAACATAGATTCCCGGAGGTCCCCGAGAAGAGTCTCCGGTTAATAATACAGTCATTGAGTGTGGGGTTGGGTGTTTCAGAGTCACTGCAACGTGCTGGAATTCCCCCGATACTAAATGCAAGGTAAAAGCAGTGACGATGTCATATCGGTAACATACCTCTCGCTCCGGCGCTCCATCGGGTGTTTCTAAAGTTCGCGATGGGGATGGCACGGAGCTCCCGCTGGTTGCAGCCCTTAATTTGTTGGCTGGGGAGCGTGACGCTGCTCCACGCTCCCATCCCCGTTTCCCGGAGTGGGGAACATACCGGTTGACGTTTGGGTCCACCAGGGAAATGCCAGCGGGGACATCATCCATGGCGGCATCACGACATTTTGAGATGTCAGTGGCTGCTGGAACGACACTGTGCTCGGGGGTGCAGTGGCATTAGTATTATTGTTGTTAGACATTGGTTTCGGCGCTGATGGTTTTGGCATTTTACAGTTTTTAGCAAAGTGTCCAGGGAGCCCACAATTAAAGCATTTCGGTTTGGGACGAGTGTCCATTTCAGTGGTAAACACTGTGGGTTTGACCCTTGGATGGGAATCTCTAGTTTCTTTGGCTGGTTTTTCCCGGATCTCAGAGCACCTCTCGGTAATTAAGTCAAGGGAAGGGGGCGGTTCGGCGGGTAGGGTATCTATGATACGGCGGCAGTCCTCATTAGCGTTCTGCCTTACCATTTCTAGAAGCATTTCCCGTAGCAGATCGGGATTAGTAATTGTCCGAGCCATCGCTTCGCGAAGGCGGTCTACAAAGATTACAAAGCTTTCATTGGGTCCCTGCTTGATATCAGCATAGCTTTTAATTGGTGCCAAGTCTACGGGAATACTAAACAAAATCCTCTTTGCCACATTCTGGATTTCATGCAACACCTCCTCTGGCACGTTCGCAGCTTGATCTTGGGGCTTAGAAAAGTTCCCATCACCCGCTAGGTGATCCATAGTAAGTGCTGCTTTATTAGGGTCTCTTTTGTATATCTCAAGCAGCTTGTGGAGTTCTCTCCTCCACTTCTTCTCCCACACCCACTATTGGGGTTCTAATAGTAAACTTGTCATTAAACTCTTAATGTCTTTTGATACCAGGGTGGATGACTCGAAGGTTGCATTAACTAGACTTTTAAAATATGATGAATTTCGCCCAAAATCCTTTCCTGCCTTACAAATATCTTTAATGATCCACTGCGACAGTGGTTCCCACCGGGGGTTTAACCCTTGCCGGTTGTATGTAACTGGAGCAGCGAATGGAATGGCTGCAGCTGCGAAGGCTTGGCAAGCCTCCGTCGTCCCCCCTCCCGGCTCAGACCCGTGGGAACTGGAAGCCGGGGCGTGGGAAAGTGGAAGGGGGGCGGGGTTCCCAGGGGACGAGACAGGAAGGTGGGCGGGGTGCGCGACGGCAGGGGTGGAGGGTGTTGGGGGGTGGAGCAGGGAAGGTGGGAGGGGACCCGTCGGATTGACATCTCCGGCCGCAGAGGGTGGGACCGACGCGTGGCCAATCGACGCCAAGGGGGTAGGGCTAGGGGAGGGGGTTAGGGGTTTCCCGCCGCGATCTCCCGCCGCAGAGGGTGGGACCGACGCGTGGCCAATCGACGCCAAGGGGGTAGGGCTAGGGGAGGGGGTTAGGGGTTTCCCGCCGCGATCTCCCGCCGCAGAGGGTGGGATCGACGCGTGACCAATCGACGCCAAGGGGGTAGGACTAGGGGAGGGGGTTAGGTGTTCCTCGCCGCGATCTCCCGCGCGCGCGCACTTCGAACAGCAAGTGCCGCAATGCGGCATTTCTCTAACGGTCACCCCACCATCCTGTGGCGCAGTTCGTGTTTCTTTGTCGCCATCTTTATGTGGCGCCGTTAGAAAATCTAAGCAACTACGGTAACCGGGGGGACTGGGCGCAACAGGCGCGACTGGGGGAGAGGGGTTAGGAATGAGGGTAAGGGTAGGGTCTGTCTCGGGTTGGCCCGTCCTGGGACAGAAGGGGTCAGTGGTCTTCCCGCACGGGTCGGGGTCTTTAGCACCCCGGATTTCTCCCCCGCGCCCACGGCAATCGGGGGGTACCTGCGTGGGTTGACTACTCGGGGTAGCGGGGTCGGGATCGAGGGAGATAGGGGGTTCATATGGGGCAGGGGTTTCAACATCGGCAACTCAAACTCTCCCCATTACTCGCCCAGACACGATAAATTAAAACTTGTAAAGGAAAAAACTGTCTAACTGAATCATCTCCTCGTTCGAAAAACTCTGTTAACTTTTGTCCCACATCATCCCAAAACTGAACTCTTAGAACAACGGAAGGCTGTGAAAAGGGCACGTACTTAATGATCCACTTTACAAATTTTCTTAACAGAATCTTATCAAAATTTTCCCCGCTATCTTGTAGTCTAAGTTTAACAGTATAATATAAACTAGAAATCTCCCGGTTCTTTCTTGACAGTTGGTTGCCCATTTCTGCCAAGAAATTTCTGTGCTCACCTCGGTAAAATAAAAGGGAAGAAACACCGAGCTTACCGCTCTCTTAACGCACCGGCGCTCCGACGCCTTCCACGCAGCTGCGATTTCTCAGGCTACCAAGCCTCTCACTTCGGGCCACCGAGCCCCTAAAATCCACAAAAACGAACAGAAATCCGGAGGTGAGGTCTCCGCCGAGAACAGCTCTCCCACTGAACTGCTGGGAGATCACTGTTCTCCCTGCAAATCCCCCCTCTAAAACAGAGGAGAAATGCAGGGGTTGGCTCTCAACGCGCGTCGTCGTCGGTGGTAAACAAGCAGTCCTGACTGGTTCGGAGAAACCAGAACGTTGGGCGCCAAACTGCCGCAGAAAAGCCGCTGAGGGGTTTTTCTGCGGATCCCCGTCCCGGGAGCCTCCTGCCGGTGGTTGCCCCGTCCCCTCCCAGCGGACCACGAATGTCCTAAGCTTTTGCTGGACAGACGTGGGAGACTAGCCGTCTCCTAGGAGAGAGGGAGCGTCGGAGGATCCTAGGATTTTCCTGGGGTGCCGCGGAGAATCAGGGAGGACTCTCGCCTTGGGTAACAGAGTACTTTATTGCTCTCAATCCCGGGGCAGAAGAGCCTCGAGCTAGCTCATGCAAGGGTACATAACGGAACATGAGGTCCAATAGGGAACGACCGAAGGGGTGGAGTTGGGGAAGGGACAGGGGTTTACTTCCAATGGTAAGGAACCGGGGGGGGGATAACCGGCAACAGACAAATCACAATGTACAGAACTGAGACCTCTCTGGAAGAAGGGAAAGGATCAAACTTGGATAGACGAACGGGAAAACCAGTGACAAGCAATGAGGAGGAGTCATAGGAGTGGTCAGCATTCAGACTATACCCCAGACGTCTTTATCCTGGGGGTGGAACTAGGATCTTTCCACCACGAATTCTCACGGGGTTTCTGGGGTTTTAATTCCATGCTTACCACTCCTACAGGGCCCCTGATTGGAAAGTGCAGTATGTCTCTGCATGGTAGCAACTATTTGTGGGATGGGTACAAGTTGAGCAATCTTGGCGCCCTTGGGTATGTACAAAGGAGGAAACAGTGTCTGTACCATAATACAAATTTCACCAGTGAAGTCAGCATCAATTATACCAGGCAATACAAACAGTGTGGCAGATAGGGACAGGCGGACGGAAGATCTCGCGATGTGACGGAAAGCAAGGGCAGTATAGAATCTCCTTTCCCTTTATTCCTGCATGATAAGAGATCACTCGAAGTATGCAACTCCTCCTAATCTCAGTAGTTTTCCACTCCTTACTAACCCTAGCTATCCCACTGTCCCCTTTCTGACGTAGTGAAGCCCCCTAGACTATTTAACCTCATGAGATAAGATAATAAACGCCATTTGACCATCCACCACATTGGTGTCTGTGTGTCGTAGACCGAGTAGCTCAGGTGAGGCCGGGCTGCCGTACTGTCGTTCTTGAACCAGGTCGCCTGCCTTCATAGCAGAAGGCAACATAGTGGTGCCGAAACCCGGGAAGAAGAAGAGCTCGGGCAACGGGATTCACCTGGACAAGAGGCAGCGGCCGAAAGAGCCAAGCTGAATTCCGGCGGGGGAGACGTCCCCAAAGGACCCGCGATCACTATGGAGACAGTTGCAAAGGTCGTGAGTCTACTTTATAAGCACTGGGGTATTAAGTGTAAGCTCAAGGATTTCTATATTGCTATTGCAAAACTCCTGGAGCTTGGGGCGATTGAGCGTCCAGCAGAAATATTACACCCGGAGGTGTGGGGGAAATGTACCAATGTTTTAGCGGAGGAAACTAAAGCCTCGGGCAGCGGCAAAAGTCTCAAAGCGTGGGGGAAAGTAGAAACGGCTTTACGCCAAGCGCTGGAGCAACAAGAGACTTGGAAAGCTGCATATGCATGTTTATTAGCTACTCCTAAGCTGGGGGTAGGAGCAATAACACAGACCGACCCCGAGAGCGGTCTATCTGAGAGCGGGGGTTCGCGGGGACCGGGCGCACTTCCCTCCTCCCCGGACCCAAATCCAAACACCCCGGGGCCCCCAGAAAACTTCCCGACCCTTCCGCCGAGCCCGCCGGATCCACCCCCTGCCGCGGAAACTTCCCAAACGTCTGCAGTTTCCCCATCCGTCCCTCCGCCGCCGGTTAGCGATCCAACGCTAGAAGCGCAGCAATACGCGCGATCTTTTTGGGAGGGACTGGCAACCGAAGCCAGGGAAACCGAGAGGGCAGCTAGAGAGGGAGCTCGGGTAAACCCCTCTCCCCCGCCCTATGCAGTTCAAAATGGCGCGGGCGACCAAGGAGATGGGCGGGGCCAGGGTTTCACTGGCGGGAACGAGCAACGATTGCGAGTGTTCTCTGCTGCGCATGCGCTAGAAGAGGGAGCTGCAAACGCGCGGGTACGGGAGAGCGGCAGAGAGCGCATGCCCAGTCAAGAGCCGTACTCAATGCCATTATCATTTAAAGGAGAGCCCTCCCCTTGCGGGAGGCAGGGCAAGCCCAGGGGGTGGGACCGGCACCACCCCCGGGGGGAGGAGCGGGGCCGGAGTCACAAGAAAAAGCACGGAATCCCGGAAGTGCTCTGGCAGTCGACTTCCGGCTCTGAGTCCGACAACAGCTCCGCTAGCTCTGCTGAGTTATCGGAAACTGACAGGGACACAGAGTCGGAAGAGGCAGAGCTATCACGATTTGAAACGAAAACGAATAAAGTTTTAAATTACGCCGGAAAGCAATCACAATACCAATTCACCGACTGGGGAAAGATAAAAATAGCTTGTGCAGAATGGGTGCCCTCGGCTACAGTCCATGCTTTCCCGGTGAGAACCACTAGGCAAGACAGAAACCAGCAACAAATTTATTACCCGATAAACCCCAAAGACATACAAACGATTGTCAAAGCAATCTCAGAAAAGAGGATAGATTCCATCATTGTTTCTACTCTCATAGACAGCCATTTTGCAATGATAACCTGCTCCCCTTTGACATTATACAAATAAGTCGCATGATTTTTGATGGGGCAAGAATGATTGTTTTTAAACAAGAATAGAGAGACAATTGCACGAACCTATTAGCCCAGTCTTCTGGGGCGGGGCAACCACTGCATGGCTCGAGCTTGTCCAGGCTGACAGGGAAACATGATGAGATGATTACACCTCAGCAGCAAGCTGCACAATTGCGAGCTGAAGAAGTCAGGGCCACAACCCGAGCTGCCAGAGAAGCCATTCGTGCGGCATCTCGTGTAGTAGCTAAGCCTTCACCGTAGTCCACGATAAAGCAAACAGAGAGTGAAAGCTTCACAAAGTTTGTAGACTGCCTACAGGCAGCAGTAGACGCCTCTACCCTGCCTGCAGCGGCAAAAAGACCCGTTGTAGCAGACTGCTTGCGGCAACAAAGTAACACTATTACCAAAGAAATCTTGCTCTCCGTTCCAATTAGAGCCAGCCTGGCTGATATGATCAAACATGTAGTTAGAGAAGAACAGCTAACCCCTTTTCAAGCTGTCATACGTGATCTAACTAGTGCAATAGCATGCTTCAAATGTGGACAGGGAAGCCACATCGCAACGGGCTGTCCCCACAAATCCCAGCCTCCCCCGGCGGGGCCTCCATCTCAAGCACGCGTGAGAGGGCTCTGTTGGGGCTGCGGGAAGAAGGGACACCTCGCTAAAGAATGCAGATCCCGACCCCAAGAAAACAAGAGGAGGAGGGGGCATGTGGGCCGCACCCAGCCTCTTCCCGCTGCGAATGCAAGGCAGCCCAACTATGCCAACCCCCAGTGGGGTGGGGGGCCCTCATTCCCTATGCCCCCGCAAGAGACAGGCAGTCCTGCACCCACACAAACAGTGCAAATGCAGAGTTTCACAGCACCGCCAGCAGCACCATTGCACCCACTACAGCCACAAGCCGCACTTGTGCCACAGAGTCAGCAGGGGGCGCCCCAGAGCAGAACCCCTGGGTGGCCCTGGCCATGAAAGTAGGAAAAGAGCCCCTGATAGTGTAAGAGACATGCCGCCTCTATAGCAGTCAAGATCCCCATGTCATAGAGCTTCAGTTTTAGGCAGACATGAGTTCATACTGTACAATTAGCCAAATCACCCTAGTTAAGCCACAAGCAAGATGTAGACAGTAGTCATTCAAAAGTCAAAAGAGTGAATGAATGTGCGAATTATCAAGCTCCAACCCCCTGCATCCCGGGCGGTTGGGCCAAACAAAATTATTAAAGATGTACTAAAAAAGAAAAACACAACCCACTCCAAAACCTTACCCACAAAAGTCACTGATACCCTGATCAGTCATGCAGATGCCTCCCAGACAAGTAGTTTAACAAAGTCTAACTCTGACCCAGTCTTTCGTATGTTAGAAGCTACCTTTCTTTCCCTAAACAAATCCAACCCGAACCTAACTGATTCCTGCTGACTTTGCTATGATGTCAAACCCCCCTTCTACGAAAGAGTTGCTTTAAATATCCCCTTCAGTTACTCCACAGCCGACTCCCCTCACCAGTGCAGGTGGGATACTCCCTGCAAAAGAATCACCCTGAGTCAAGTCACAAGTCAGAGCAGATGTTTTAGCAATGCAACCTTAGCAAAGAAAGGTAACATCTGCACCAAAGTTGTCAAGCCCAACAGAAAGAATAAGTGAGTTGTTCCATCCGCATCTGAGATGTAAGTTTGTCAGCGATCTGGAGTGAGTCCTTGTGTGTCTCTTGCCAAATTCAATGATTCCACTAACTTTTGTGTCCAAGTTCTAATTGTTCCTAAAGTCCTGTACCATACAGACGAAGAGATGTACCACCTTTTTGAGAAACCCGACCGGCTCCACAAAAAGGCACTGATAACAAGTGTAACTATTGCAATACTGCTCGGCCTAGAAGCAGCCGGAACAGCCACGAGTGTCTCACCTCTTGCGACCCGACACCAAAGACTGTCTCAACTACAAATAACCATAGATGAAAACTTACAAAAGATCGAGAAATCCATCTCCTTTCTAGAAAAATCAGTTTCTTCACTCTCAGAAGTAGTCTTACAGAACAAGCGAAGATTAGACCTCTTGTTCATGCAACAAGGAAGCTTGTGTGCCGCCTTGAAAGAGGAATGCTGCTTTTATGCAGACCACACAGGAGTCGTCAAAGACTCCATGGTAGAGCTCCGAGATAAGCTAGCTCGGAGACAGAAAGACAGAGAAGCCCAACAGAGCTAGTTTAAGTCCTGGTTCAATCAATCACCATAGCTCACCACACTAATTTCCACCTTGATAAGTCCATTGGCAATGTTGCTTTTAGTTTTTACCTTTGGACCATGCCTGCTGAACAAACTAGTCTCTTTTATCCAGACCCGTCTAAAACGAACCAACATTCTGTTTTTAGAACATCAACAAATGCTGTAATCCAAACTGTAAACACTGCCAATCGCAAGACTCTTCTAACTTGCCTTGCGAAATCTACTCAAGTATACCAAACCCCTTTTCCCTTGTCAAGTTACTACCTCATACCTCACTTCAATACATGTATCTATGACTACCTCATTCATTTGTGAAAAAAGGAGGGGGAAGTGTGGCAGATAGGGACAGGCGGACGGAAGATCTCGCGATGTGACGGAAAGCAAGGGCAGCATAGAATCCCCCCTCCCTTCATTCCTGCATGATAAGAGATCACCCGAATTATGCAACTCCTCCTAATCCCAGTAGTTTTCCACTCCTTACTAACCCTAGCTATCCCACCGTCCCCTTTCTGACGTAGTGAAGCCCCCTAGACTATTTAACCTCATGAGATAAGGTAATAAACGCCATTTGACCATCCACCACATTAGTGTCTGTGTGTCGTAAACCGAGTAGCTCAGGTGAGGCCAAGCTGCTGTGCTGTCGTTCTTGAACCAAGTCGCCTGCCTTCATAGCAGAAGGCAACAAAACAGTCCTTTGATGCTTGCAGAAGAGCGGCCGAGTAAAAGTGCACCCACGGGTTGGTGGTCCACAATCACAGGGCCATGCACACCCGAGGGGATTTTCACAGGGCGGAGGTCTGTGATGGTGATGCCTATTGCTGTTGCCAGGTCCAGTCCGAGGCTCCCTCTTGTGGCGGGGGTAAGGCGGCTTGCTGGCTGAATGGCGTTGGCTGGATGAACGGGTTGTTGACTGGAACGACAGCACATGAGGGCGCTGCCGCTGGCGCTGGTGCAGAGAGTGCTGGGGCTGCTACTGTTGTCGGAGCGCGGCGGCCAGCCGCGCCCTTCTTCCCGTTTCCCGAGTGTCGGCAGACTAGCGTGGAGTGGGAACTTCTCTTGCAGTGGTTGCACCAGACTGGATGAGAACACTGCCATCTAACATGCCCTTCCTCACCACATCTGAAACACCGGAGCCCTCTGTCTGGGCGTGACCCACCCCCCGCTGCACTAAGGGGTCGCAGTGGCTGTAGCGCAGCGAAGGCATGCGTCTGAGCTTGGGCTACCTTTTCCCCTATTTTGTCACCCATGGCAGTGACCATCTCAGCTATAAATGCCTACATTCCTACCGGCACCCGGCTCATCCTTTCTAACATGACTTCAATGGTAGCGTCTGCAGGAAGCATAACTAGAATGTTTTTTGTTTGCTGAGTGCTGTTTTCAAGAACACACTGGCGTAACAGTGCCCCCTGCATCCACGGCGGCACCCCAGAAGCTGTGATAGCTGCGGAGATCTTGTCTACAAAGGCAGCAAATGTCTCCTCTTTTCCCTGCTTGATGGACATATAAGAAGATGTGGGAGGAGCAATACGTACCCTGTCGATAGCTTCCCTTGCTGTTCACATGGATTCTAGCATAATGTCTGGCCCTAGCTGCATCTGCGCAACTGTATTGGACCACTGCGCATGGCCCATTAGTTGCTCAGGAATGACTCCCCCAGGGGGTCATTCTCAGCCCTAGATTGATTGGCTACTTCGTTACAGAGCTGCTGCCAGTGAGCCTGCCACAGCAGTTGTTGCAACTGGGTCATAATCATTCTAATAATACCCTTGATGTCCTCTGGGCACAGTATAACACTTCCCCAAATATAATTTAACATCATTTTGGTGGGCTCCCCGTGCAGCCCGGACTCACTAGCTGTGGTACGTAACTGTGTGAGTAACTTCCAATCGATTGCCGTGTGAGTAGCTTGCTGCCCTCCCTCCTGCAGGGGCTCAAACAGCACTGGAAACGCCGCTTCTGCTCGGCTTAAAGTTCTAACGTCCTGAGCTAGTTTCACATCCCCCTCTTCTAAAGCTTTCTGTTCTACTTGCGCCCAGCTTATTCTGCGTCTCCCTTCCCGCACGCTCCCGTTTTGCATATTCTGGCAAAAAGGGACAAAGCCTCCACCCAGCAAGGGGGGGTGCGCAGGCGGCTGGTCCTGGCGAAAAGGGACACAGCCTCCTCGCATCGGGGTGGGAGAAACAGGCGGCTGGTCGGGGCGAGAAGGGATAGCGTCACCGCCACCCGGGATGGGGGACAAAGGCAGCTGTTCTTCCTCCCGGGGCCTGGCCGGTGCACAGGGGAGGGGCGAATACCCCTCCTCTGGCTCCGGCAGCGCAGGCGCCGGGGGGGCCGGTTGCTCCGCGCAGGCAGCGTGCTCGGCAACGCCGTGCTCGGGCGGTGAGCCGTGCACCCCCAGCACCACACACTTCCCTACAGCCGGCAGGCTGGGCATTTCGTTACCAATGCCGAGCATTCCCGGGATAGGGCGCTCACCTCCCGGAGTCCCCCCACTCCCTTCCGTGATCCCTTCTAGTTTCGCCGTGGCAAAGGCGGCAACTTTTTTCTCTGCCTGGTATCTTTGCAAACAGGTCGTTACCTCCATCCAGGGCTTCCCTAGCTTAGCGCATACTTTGTTGCTGTCTAGAATTCCCTCAAACAACTGATCACCATACTTCTGCCATTCTGGCAGGTCAAAAATCGTGTGAGGGTCCCGGAAACAACCCTTTGCCATCCCTAACGTAACTAATCCTGCTACCTGTTTTAGGGTCACTTTGCCGACTCCCCGCTTTTCTAAAAAGCGTGTTAATAAATCAATGGCTACCTCTCTGTCCATCCTCGTCCAGCTGGGTTACCACTTCTAGCTGATCGCAACGGCCTCCGCGTCCCTCCGCGCTGGCCCCTCGGCGTCTCCCCGCACCACGTCTACCTGCTGATTCCGTGATCGCCACGCAGCTTGTCAGAGTGTAGCCGTTTTGGGCGGCGGACCTCTCTCCCGAGGCCTGAGCTATCGGATCCCCCTTTCGTCGCGCAAAAGGTATAGATCTTCGCTCCCTGGCCGCTGCTACCGGTGCTTCCCCGATCTCGCCGGTCCCATCCCGCACGTCGGGATCACCATTTGTCGGTGGCGAGAGAAGCAAGATGCAGACCCAATGTGAGTCATAAATCAAGCTCGTTTATTGTCAGACAGTGCACACACTTATACTTCTCTACATGCTCAAAATATTATTTTCTCACAGAAGTTTCACACGGGATCTTTCTCTAATCTAATTAAAACACCAAACTGGTATCAGAAGGCAACAACAGCAACAGTTTCTTCTGCCAAGTTAATCTCTAGACACCTGCAGCTTGTTTTCGGCTCTCATGTCTCCCTTTCCCACAGTTGTCTTGAGAATAACCTTGAGCAGAGGCCTAGCTCTCGCCTATGGGGCCTGGATTGCTCACTTATACTTTATGTCTGTGCAGCCAGACATGGCCATTTCCCAACAGAGCCTGACCTCTCACCTGCCCAGGGCTGCTGTTCCCATGTTACACTGCGCTTCCTGCAGCATTGGAAGCCCAGTCCTGGAGCCAGCACAAGTCATAGGCTCAAGTTGACATGAACATCAGCAATCTTACACATAGAAAAGGGCTGGAGGTACACCCTGAGTGTCCCTCTGTCTTTTGATTCAGTTTCTGGACAGCAAGGCAGATAAGGTAGAAGAAATGCATGCTGAGGGGACACACAGGCATGCAGCTATTGTGAGAGAAGCTGGGGTGCTCCTGTGAGTAGTGACAGGGGGCACAGGGGACTTGGCAGTGTGACAGGTGAGGCAGGGCCCCCTCCCATGACAGGTCATGGGCACATCTGCTCTGGAGGTCGGGTGGATGGGCTGGTCCCTGTGGCTGGAATTAGCATTCTTGCCTTGCTCAGAACTATTGATCTGGACATTCACCTAGTTTTTTATTTGCTGTAAACACAAGGCACTGCTGGGGCTGTTCTTCCTTCCATCCTGGGAATGCAGTTTGCCCTAGCCTGAGGAACGGTCCTACTGCTGCTTGCAGCCCTCAGTGTCTTGCTTACAGCTCCTTTCCTGCCCCTATACCTTGGGGACCTCGATACATTGTTTTAGATGTAGCTGGAATCCAGCTATTTAACTGGAATCCATGTCTTCTGTGACCTGTTCAGGCCCTCAAGTATACTTTGTTACTTCATTCCTACTTAGCAACTTAATTTCCTGAGAAAATCACAGCCTGCTGAAATCAAGTGCAGTTCGGACACATATGTATGAGTTAGCTTACGGCAGTCATACCAATGTGATGGTTGTCAAGAAAGTCCCTGTGCCCTTTTCCTTCATTGCCTGAGACAATTTTCTCCACTGCAACTGTTGGACATCAGCTTGGTTGGGAGGGGTTTCATGTTACCACAGGAATAGTTGCAGAAGTGCAGAAGAAACACTTCCTGGGGCCCAGTAGCTTTTCAGGGAACTCACACAATTCGGCAGAATGAAGGACAGCCACCAGGCAGGCAGGGATAGGCAGGAAAAAGCTTAAGCAGCAAGACATCAGGAACCTTTTTCTCAGGAGCAGCTTAAGGTAAACTTTGTGCCTCAGTGCTAAGTTTTGCATGGAGGCAGAAACCTGATCTGAGATTTCAAGTGCTTGCTGTCAGGCAGGAGAGAAGGAGCTAAATCCAAGCTCTCAGCTGTCATTCCAGCCTTGCAGACCTCTCTTCAGTGGCAGTACAGAGCTCCTCATAGCACTCCAGCTGCTGTTTTACTGATGGTATCCCTTTCTGGAAGTGCAAACCCAGTGTGATAAATTATTTTCTTATGTTCTTACTTGCTCAAGATCTCCCCAGATATGGTAATGACAGAGATTTCTGTTTAGCAATCCAGTGCCTGCAATACTGGATAGGGTCAGTAAGAGATCATTGTTAGAGTGATAGCACAGAGAGCCCAGAGAGATCAGATAATGCAGAAGATCTCCAGGGGCTGAAAAAGAGAGTGAACTTGGGGTGCCTGTGTATTATCTGTCATCACCAAGCCCCAGGTTTGGGAAGGCCAGGCAGTGACAAGAGGGCCCTTGGCTGAGGGAGGTGCTCCTGCCAGACAGATCTCTTCTCCCGTGGAGGGGTGATGATGGGCACATAACCACACGTCTCTCCCTTCTGGGGCTTGTACAGCCCTTGGCACAAACAGAACCTTAATCCTAATGAGGTTCCTGGGTGACTCTAATGAAATGACTGCAGTCCTTATTGTTCATTTCAGGTATACCCTCAGGACTCAAAATAGACAAGGGTCTTTTTAGGAGATAGTGTGTATGTCTCATTTATTGTGTAGTATTGCAATTTTATTTGCTGGATCCTCCAGTAGGTTCACTGGTTCCTCCTCCAGTTCACTGGTGAAATGACCATCAAGAAAGACAGGCACCTACCTCAAAGAGCTGGAGTGACAGACATGCTTGGCCAAGTAACACAGGGGAAGGTGTATCCTGCAGATGTGTACAGATGTTTGGTATATAATACATGCACAGCAGAGATTCTCATCCAATGTCTGCTGTATGGAAATGTATGGTATTAAACAGCATTGCCACTAATCTTAGGCTTAGCCAGCCAGCAGGGTTGTAGCTGCTTGTGTACCCAATATGTGACTCCTGCAGTGTATTTTCCTGTTAATTGTACAGTAACATTTTCCAGTGAAGCCATGGCTGTAGGTGGGAAAATAAATTAAAAGAAATCCCAAATAATACAATCCAGTTGGTGCCAGGAAGTATTGCAAGCAGATCCTATTACTGGAACAGAAGGGAAAAAACATTAGTTAAAGCCCAGGAAGGACAAATGTGTCTTTGTTGGCAAGAGTCTTTAAAGAAAGGTTCTACCATGGAAAACAGCAGAATGCAGCTTCTATGACTAATACATGTTGTAAGTCATAGGTGTGTTCTTATGTGATTTTTTACACCTGTATTGAGTCTTAAAATGACATCCTTTATCATGTAGGTAGACAAAAAAGGGCAGATAATTTCAGCAGAGGAGACCCCAACCAGCTTTGTCTGAGCAAATGAGGGGGAATGTTGAAACCAAAACTGTCACCTCATGCTTGTAGTGCTGGAGTCTTGCTCTTTTTCTTCTACACCTGTCCTGCTTTTCCTCCCAGTGCCTGGCTAAAAGGATCATGAAACAAAATGGAGAGAGCTCTGAAAGGAACTTATTATCAAGCAGATGATTTCCAAAGCTGCAGAATGACTTGAGATGGGTTTGGATAAAGAGTTTTCCATACTGAGGACATCATAAGAAGTCTTTATACTGCCTTCTAATACTTCATTTTGCAGTGATTATTGTTGCAATATTGAAGTAACAGAGGGCAATGTCAGACACTATAGAAAGGAAAGGTTATTTTATTTCAAATCACACTGATTTCACACACTCAGACTATCACCCTCATAAACACATATTCATAGGCACCAGTAGGCATTTGTTCATACTATTCAGTTTTCTTGCGATCACATAGAAGATTCAATTCATGGGCTCTGGAGTTCTCATTATGTCTCTGGTGTTTCTCTTAGTTTGGCCACCATATGCTCATTATAGATGCATTTTTTTGCATCATGCAGGAGTTGGCAGTAACTGTCGTCTTTTTTGCCTCCATCTTTTCCCACCTCTGAGTATTATTAGAGCTCATCCTCCTTTGTCTCCTCATCTAGGTATCTCAGAGCTCAATCTTGTTCTTTATCTTAGCACCATAATCTCCAGAGACCTATTTTTTTTTCTTCTTTTATTGAGTCTTAGGTGTACTCAGTCCCTTGTTTTAGGACTTATCTGGTTTTAAACTCTGATTTATTTTTTACCACAGTCTGAATATCGAGAGGATCTGTGTCAATATGCTGGGGTCTTGATGACCTGCTAATCCGGCTGCCATCAATATGGGCTGTTCTTGTAGCCCTTCTTATGCCTTTCTTCCCACCCAGACCTCTTCTTTGTTCTCCATTTATTTTATTGTTTCTTTTATAATTTAAAGAAAATTTGGACCACTGATGACAAAGACACCTCTGGCAGAGTTGAGGCTTTTGGAGACTAGTGCCATTTTAGGAAGAAGGAAAAACTAATCTAAAAGATTTATCACAGAATCATAGAATATACTGAGTCAGAAGGGACCTGTCAGGATCATCAAGTCCAACTCATGGAGCAGAAAACCCCAGGAATCACACTATAAGCCTGAGAACATTGTCCAAACACTTCTTGCATTCCTTTTATCTTTCCTTCTTTTACAATTCTTTCCTTCTTTATGAGAACACAACATTTCTTAATTAAAATAATCAGTTGCCAAGTTTAATACAAATAAACAATAAATATGTATCCAAAGAGCATATAAACAGTGTGAAATTAATACTAAGGAAGGTCATCAAGTCAAATGATTTGACTATCATGTGATGTTAGGAACATTAATATAATTTGTAGTTATGCACGAGAAGATAAGAGTAATCAGATTTCATGCTTCAATAAATAAGAATGTCTTTCTTCTTGCCACAAACAGCATTTCACAATTAGCTGGGTATTGTGTATTTCCCTCCACTCCCTAACATTCCTCTGTACTCTATCTGATATTAACAACAGAGGCCAAGACCAGGGGCTTGATGTGCCACAGAAAAAGTTATTTACTTACTAAAGACAACATTTATGATCCTTTAGATACTGAACTGAGATAGAACAAAGAAACATATATAATACTACAGGGATGCTTGCAAATTCTTCAGTGGCCTCCTGCATGCAAGACAGACAGAACACAAATGTTTCAGTCCAATCTTGGTTTCACAAGGGCTGGCAGATTTGGGATCTAAGATGCTACCTAAGTATGTTGTTAAAAAAAGAAAGAAGCATTATTGTTATTTTTTTTATTTACCAGATGGATGAGAAGAGTGAAACCACAGCTGCTTTCTTATCTCTTTCCATGTCTGTACAGGAAATAAGGCAGGTAAATCTCATCTGATCCCAAAGAATGAATCAGGTCAGGACATTTTTGTGTTCATGTAGTGAAGCAAGGGGGATGGGTGTGGAAAAAGAAGAGTTTTCTGTTCCCTTTTCCCATAAGAGTGCAACCCAGAAGCATGCTCTGTTTATGTAGATAAAGTTTGAACATTTTGCTTGCTCAGTTTTTCATAGGATTTTTGAACTACAAGAAATGCAAGTTCTTGATATGGGTTATTTAATCTCTACACAAGAGCCTCTGCCAATTTTTTCAACATCCAAATAATATTAATATTATCCTGTCTCTTCCTTCCAGTTTGAAAGAGAAATATGCTGGTCAGTGTATGTGGACATGTGTGGGTGGGTGGAGGTGAAGCCAAAGGAAGCAACAGAGTTAGCTTTTAGCCTTGAAATGTTTTGGTTGCTTTATCCGGTGAACTGAATAACCTTGGTCTGACTTCTGTGAAATTTTAGTCTTCTCTGCTCATGAACTTCCTATACCAGCCAAACATAGCTGTTATGGGAAGTCCTGGCCAAACAGAGATAGTTGGTCTTTGAGGTAACTCAGTGATATCCCACAGAGTGTGCTGAGCATTGGAGTTGAAGGCTTGAGCCAGGCTCACTTTTTTCCAGCAAGCAGAACTGGAGAGCAGTGAGCTCCCATTAGGCTGTACTGCTGATTCCAAATGCTCCTGGGTTCATAGCCAGACTGAGATTTTTCTAGGACACTGGGCTTTGTTTTGAAGCCTGATGGATTACAGGGAGTAACTTTGAGGATCACAGCTGCATAGAGGTTGTGTCTGGACACTAATCTCTGAATTTCAGTGGATTAAATTAAATTTAATTTTGCCACCACCAACATAATACAGTGACTAAAAAATCCCCAGTTTACCAACCAACCAACCCCCACAGCTCACCAACTATAAACTTTTCTTTAAGGTCATGATTAATGTGGAGACAGGCCCGAATTCTCTAAGAGCAAGTGGAAGAAGAATTATCCTCTCACCCTCTGAATTTGTTCAGGGAGGAAGGATCTGGGTGTTTATTTTCAGTCTTGCTCCTTACACCTGGGATACTGAGCAACCATTTGTCCCAGAGCCCAGAGTGACATCCTTCAGGTTGGACATGCAGGTGTACTCCATATCCGTGGGCAGGAGAAAGTTACTGGAAGTTATTACATAAGATGGAAAGAGAAGCTTCTAAACTGCCCAAAATGTTGGAGGAAGCATGAAAGAAAATAGCTGTAAGATGGTGTGGGAACCTCCCCCACCTACAGAAGACTGACACTATCTGTGAGCTTCAGATGGTAGTTTTTACAACAGTCCTAAGACTACACATAGATCCACATTGTTAGAACCAATATGTATTTTCACACTGGAAACTTTTATTTTTGCAGAAAGTTGTACTGCTGGGAGCAAAATTTTTCCCAGGGGAAAGGTCAAGACAGATTTCAAAGGTATGTGTTTAAATATTTTTGAGGAAAAAAACACCACTTAGTTGTTATGAAATTACTCTTTTTTTCCCCATTCCATCATGGAAATGGAAATTAGTAATTTCAGTTATTTTGAAAAAAAATTGTTTGATTGATATGAAAATAGATTTTCCTGTTTATGTGCTCCCCTTTTCTTTTAATCTTTGGAAATTTTTAAATCTAGTTTTGAAATGTTTTTCTCCCAGGTTGAACTAGAATTTGAGCTAATTTTAGTTTTACTTTTGGGTAGCTGAGTGAGTTTGCTGACAGAGCTAACACATATTCAGATATGTATATCAAGTTCTTTAAATGTCTGAAATGTGTTCTGTTTATTTTTATTTCATAGTCTTTTGACTAACTTCTGTGTTTAAAAAAACATCTTCCTTTCTAAAGCTTAGTGTCAGCATGCTAGTTTTCAGCATGATTTATTCCATGAGGTTGTTGACTTTACTTATATTGTGGATACTCAAACACTCACTTAGTGGCTCAATTATTCTTGCTTCTTGGATCAGTTCCTGGGTATTACTTAGGACTAAATGGAAAAGTAAAAATAAAGTCTTGTTTTCTCATGTGCTGTAGAACTAGTTGTTCTAAAAAGCACTTGTTTATCATGTTGAGAAATCTTTTTGTAAGCCATGGACCATGTGGTGGTTGACTAACTTACATCCTGAAACACACAAGCAAGCTTGAAAAGGACTGTCCAGATTGGTAAGTCCAGTTACTTGATACTCTGGGCAAGCTGGGTTTGGAAAGCCTGCTCTGTTGCTGAGCTGATAGGGTTTATTCCATTACCGGAGTGCTCAGCAGCTCTGCTGAAGCCTTCCTAGCTATCATAAGCAGGGCACTCAGTGAGGGAGACACAGATGTGGATCATGGCTTTAAAGACACAGAGGCTGGAAATGGGACTTCTCCTAATCATGAGAGCTGTGGACTGTGAAACAGCCCCTGGCGGGTACTGGAAACAAAACCTGACTGCTAGTCCATTGTCCTGCTGGAAAAGCCTTGAGGTCAATGCAGGGATAGAGAGGCTTGGCAACTCCCACAGGCTATGGTGAAAAGGTCTGTCATTTTGGGTGTGAGTGCAAATCATATTGTCTTTTTAGTCCTCATCTATAGCACTTCTCACCAGAATTATAAAATGAATGGGGTGACTTGGGCCATACAGAGGAATTCTGCTGAGGTCTCCCTGGTAACTTATCCAGTGGCACTGACAGATGCCCATGTCTGCTGGCACATTCTCAGTAGACATCTCAGAATCAGTATTCTGTCCTCACCTTTATGATTGTTGGTTCATAGCTCTTACTTTTGTTCCCCATTTACTTCTAGCTTATGAGCTTTTAATTTACAGTGGGATTTTTACTGCTAATTCCTATGGCAGACCTTGCCTTTGCCCTATTGCATATTATTCTGTTCCTGTTAATGAAGATTTAAAGGTCATCCTTTTCATCCTGTATGAGCTCTCAGACGTCCTTTTCACTGCTGTTGCTTTCTTGCTTACTGTTATTGACAAAATTCCTTAAAAAGCATTCCTTTTTAAAGCCAGTCATTAAGAGAAGTAAAGTAAAACTAGTCCCAAGAGAAATTCAATTGGCAATTTCTCATAATTTCTCCTTTCCACTGCTTAAGCTTTTGCCCCATTTGTCTGGTTCCTTACCATCTTGCCATTTTGGTTTTAAAGCCCATTATCTCCTACTTAAATAAGAGTTTGCCAGATGGCACTGGGGCCGATGATTTACCAGTATCTAGGTAGATGAGGGTGACCAGATCTTCTGAGTCCTGATATCTTTCAGGGTTCAGCATGTCATAGGGCTGAAAACTGTTGCCTGTGGAAGAACAGGTGCCCTGGCTATCAGTGTAGCTTGAGATAGAGCACAGACAGAAAAGGAGAGGGTGAAAGGAGGGGCAGAGGGGTCTTGCAACAAAGGAGGAGACTGAAGCTTGTTCTCATATCTCTGTCCACTCACTGCTCCCAGGCACAGAAAGGCAACCTGGATGTGGTTGTGTCCCCACTAGCCCCTGGTGTGTGCTCTGGCTCTCTCCCTTTTGGCTCAGCTCTTTGATGTTGCTGGCTTCTTGGCTGTGGGCAAAAGGTGGTTCTGATGGCAGCCTGGGGGTGGATCAACAGCAGGAGAGGGGAGGAGTCACTGATCGATTCTAATAAATAAAAGGTCCCTCTGCTTCAGTCCAGAGTCCAAGACTCCAGGAGAGATGCCCCCTGAGACAAGAGCTGCAGACTGGCAGGGAAGCAACAGCTTAGTGAGTATGCACGGACTGCCTTGCTTTTCCTGGACAGCTGCTTGTTATTATTGCTTTGCTGGTGCTTTGCTGCTGTAAAATGTTAGGAGTGTTTGCTACAGCCTGTAGAATGTTGTGATTTCCCACTCCAGCAGCAGACACATCAGGGCTGCTTTTCTGATCCCCCCTTTATTTGTGGGACTGCAGAGATTTCCCTGGCACTTGCAGATTTTTCTTAGCTCCTTTCTGTATTTCGAAACAGTGGATGCTGCAAGAAAGCAGAGGGATTGGGCTCACTGTGCTGCATGGTATGTTACCCCCAGGGCAGCCCACTGCTGTTGAGTAGGGGAGATGTGTGCTGGGAAAGTATGGAGTGCAGGGGGAGTAGAAAGGAGTACTTTTGCAAGAAGAAGCATTCCCCGAAGGAGTTTTGTTGGTAGAGGCTGTGTTGCTGGCATGTTCATTCATCCCTTGAAAAATGTAGTGCCTCTGTGGTGAAAAATGAAACATTTGGGTTAAAGTGGTGTTTGTGGCTGTCCTCCTGTGGTTGATGGCAGGGTATGCTCCAGGCATTCTGGGATCAGAGTCCTCTGAAATGGGAGCAGAGTCTTTTAGGGAGCAGAAAGCTCTGCCCTGAGTGAAGACAAATAAAGAGAGTTTGGCTGGAAAGTGTGTTGGAGTTTCCCACTGGGCAGCCTCACTTTCATTCCAAAGTACACCCAGCATCTTCCTCTCTGTGCCTCACTGCTTTCCCACTGGAGTCTGTCCTCCAGCCTCTCCCTTATGTTTTCCTTTCTTAGCAGCTACAGTACAAGACGTTTGGGAAACCTATAAAATCCACATTCAACACTAACTCCAAAACTATGAGTTCTAAGAAATGAAAAGGATCCCGGAGCAGAGAATTTCCTTAAAGAGACTGGAGTGGCAGGGCACAGAGGGGCAGCAGCAAAGTCTCAGTTGCCCTTTGACCTTGTGTCTATAGCAAACTTATGGCTTTTTCCCAAGTTTTCCTCCTCATTTCAGGCTAAGCACTGAACAGGCAAGAAGTGGATGTATATGGGGGGGCACTGATGGTGCAGGACTGAGCTGCTCTCCACCTGGGGTGGGATAGTGGGGATGAAGAGCAATTCTTTCTCTTTGGTCTGATGTTGAAGTCCCTGGTCAGTTTTTCTTCCCAAGACAGGAGGCTTCAGGAAAGGGTCATGAGTTTGGCATTGAAAAGGTAAGTTGTAAAGCCCAGAGTAATCTTTTTCCACTGAATTTCACTCCTCACTGATAAAGTGTTAGGCTCTGGCTATCTGTCCCTGTAGTTCTTGGCTGGGTTACTTTCAGTGCGGCTTCACAGACTGGCCTATGAAGGTGACAGCAGTGACAACAGCACAGTGGTTTGGGGAGAATGGTCTGCACCCAGAGTGCATTCACTTTGCACCCTGTCAGTGAGAAATCCTGATACCTGCATATGCACATGGCAAAACAGGATGTAGTCACAGCTTGATGTGACATAAGGATGAGACATAAGAATGGTTCCTGTGCCCTAGGTTCATCCCCAGGCAGTGTGGGGGGTCCCAGCCCCACCCCTGCCACTGGGGGAGGGCTGGCAGGCAGTGGGTACCCATCCTCCCTCTCTGCCTACCTTGCCTCTAGCAAATTTTTCCTTTTCACCCAGCAGGGATAGCCATCTCTGTAACTCCTTTTCTCTTTCACTGCTTTCTACTCTTCCAAGAGTTGGAGAGTGGGACACCTGATGTTTTGTCCATCTCTGCTGTCCATGATATGGACCAAGT
Source organism: Eopsaltria australis (assembly GCA_034509425.1). Taxonomy (NCBI): domain Eukaryota; kingdom Metazoa; phylum Chordata; class Aves; order Passeriformes; family Petroicidae; genus Eopsaltria; species Eopsaltria australis. Next base: position 21,303 of record JAVTVJ010001465.1, read on the forward strand.
CAAACTTATTTAGGTGTTAAAAGGCAAGGTAATTCTCCCTGAAACTGCTGGCCCTGGAGCTTTATCCCAGATGAAAAGCCTTGCATTGACATGTGACTTTGGTGCCCAGTGAAGCAAGGACTGCTAGTGCAAGACCAGAGAGACATCAGTCCTGAGGGAAATGGTTACCTCTGACTCCACCAAGATGTCCTTTGGGCTGCAAGAGGAGTCTAGGATCAGCATCACAGTGAGAGCCTTCAAAGATAGAGTTCTGGGTGCTGCTGTCATCTCAATGCAAAAGTCATGAACCTGCCAGCAGAAGGGATTCCTTCAGGTTGCTGCTTGTCACTCCGGAAGCAATAAAGTAGGAGATGAAAAGGGGCAGCTGGGTTGTATTCCTCCTCTGATAGCTGTCAGGCTGGCATTGCAGCAGAGGCCAGCTGGAGAGAGGGGGACTGAGTGGGACAGGAGTGTTTGAAGCCTCATTCTCCATGTCTCCATCGGCAAAACTGACAGAACAGTTTGGGCTGGTTGTATCTGGAGTATGATGAGAGCAAGTGTCAGAGACTGAAAATAGTTCATGCCTCAAACATTGATATATCAGAGAAGCCTCCCTGAAGATACTTGACTGGGACCTTGAACTGAGTCAAACTGCTGAGATTAGATAAAGGGAAAAGCCTATTGTTCAGTCATCTCAGTCTGAGGGAAAGGAATGCATCCACAGAGGCTGAAGCCACCAGCTGTAGTGAGAATCATTTCTGGCTGAGTTTGGGGTGGGGGGCAAAGCACAGCTCACAGAAGCCAAGTTTGCACAGCCCTAGCCCCCAGCTGAAGGGGGGAAGAGGATGGCGTAACCTCTGGTCAGAGGCAATACACAC
>JAVTVJ010001466.1:0-326259 GCA_034509425.1 Eopsaltria australis
TCATCCCCCAGCTGCCCCACCTCGCTGGCCCCTTCCTTTGCTGACAGCTCTGCGTCCTGCCTGCCTCTGCCTGGCCACACAAAGCCTTGGGCTGCTCCAGACTCCTTCTGGGGGACATGTTGCACCCCAGCCCTGCCCTGGGAGGGAAATTCCTTTCTCCTGTTGTCCAGTCTTGGCCACCCCAGCTGCCCTTCGCAATAATTTTTTCTTTCTCTGGCTATTTTCTACTAAGCCAGAAATATCCACCATCTCTGAAACCACCCTTCAATCCCTCCCAGGTCTCTCCTCTACTGTCCTCAGTCTTCACTCCATTGAGAACAGAGGTCCTTTGCCCCTATATAGTGGTCAAGTGCTTGAGGCCAAGAGCACCTGGATAAGAGGCATGGTTCTTTTCCACAGGAAGGAAACCACAGAACACCCGTATGGAAAGATGAAAGGCGGTCACCAGAGGCCAGCAAGACCTGTTAGTCTTGGCAGCTTTTGTTTATGAGCAATCCTTGGATTTTTTGAGGAAGATGGAATTTTTGAGGCCAAATCCCAATTTTGGCCATGAGGACCTGGAGGAGAGGGATGGTTCTTGTCCACAGGAAGAAAAGCACAGCCCCAGTGCATCAAAGGCGACTGAGAGCTGGCCTTCAGAAAGCCAAGGGAAGCCAAACTTGTCAGTCCTGGTAGATTTTGTCTAGGAGTTATACTTGGATATATTTTGGAGGTGGATTCCCAGTTTTGGCCATGGACGTCCGGACTTGAATGATGTTTTTTTCCATGGGAAGAAAAACACAGCCCTCCAGTGTTTTTTAGGCAGAGAAGAAGTGGCCCTCAAGAGGCCAAGGCCAGCCAAAGCTGGCTGTCCTGGCAAGTTTCATATGGGAATCCTTGGATACAATCGTATTTGGAGGTAGAATCCCAGTTTCAGCTGTGAACCCCTGGAGGAGAAGGAGAGTTCTTTGTCACAGGAAGGAAAGCACGGAACTCCAGGGTTTCAGACGCAGATGAGAAGGAGCCCTCAACATGCCCAGGTCAGTTGGAGCTATCAGGCAGCCCTCAGGAGGCCAAGCCAGCCAGATCCGTTCCATGTTGTCCTGGTTTGAAGGACAGGTGTCTGTTAAGGAAGGCAGGAGCCTCCCTTGGAATGGGAAACTGTAACCCCTCTCCCTCCGAATTATTATAAATTTGAAATCAAGAGGCTCTCAGGCAAAGATATGGGAATAGGAATAACAGTTCTTTACTACTGTCTAAAACAAGGATAACAAATAACAACTATAACGTTGACCAACAAACAGAACCAGAAACCCAGTGGCAGCCTGCTCGGCTTCAGGCACCTTTCCCTTTGGTGCAGTTCCAGTCACAGCCTGCAGGGGCGCTCTGGGTGTGATGATTCCCCAGTGCCTGCAGGGGGCGCTCCAGCCTGAGCTCAGGTAGCACACGGCAAATGGCGACTGCCCGAAGCACGGAGGGATGGAGGAGAGCCCTTGCTCCACTGACCCTCGGGAGGGGCAGCTGGTGTCGGTGCCACAGCAGGATCCCCGGACACAGGGAGCTGGGACGGTAAGGGGTCTCCACGTGCAGGGAAAAACCCCGCTACAATGTAGCGGAGAAAACTCCGAGCGGGCTGGTGGCAGGCAGGTCGGCTCCGGATGGGGCAGAGGGCAGAGACTCACAGCAGACAGACCGGCAGCTCCGCGCTGGCTTCTCAGGGGCCGTGGGTTCAGCAGACAGCAGCTCCGACCGTCCCGCTCCGAGGGTCCCGAGCAAGAGCGCGTGACCTCCCCCCTGCCCTTGCTTTTCAGTCTCTCCAAATCTCGCGTTGTCAGGCCCGGCTTCCATGAGGGGCAATTCTACCCCACCCTGCCAAGGAGAAAGGCTCTAGCCTTGTGCTTTGTTTCTCTTAAGTACTCAGTCATTTGTGTCTTAGCAACCCATGGGAGAAAAATTCCTGAGGAAAAGAACTAAATCCAACCTTCAACATTCTCCACCCTGAATTTTTTTCCCATGCAAACACCTTACATCAAATTTAAACCTTCGAGGTATATACATACATGCAGATACAGATACAAGCGCAGTGTCATAAGTAGTTCACCCTAAAACAAGATCTCCTTGAGGTATGCATCGGGTCTCTCTATCCTTTTGCATCACCCACCAGGTGCAGCCTGGTCCCTGAGCAAAGACAACCCCCCGGATGGGATTGTCTTTACCTGAGGCAGAGTTTACTCAAACAGTTTTTCTCAGCATACTTCTCATGTGTACTACTGGAACTTTATCTCCATCTGTTGTTCGCAAGGGGTCAGAGTGGGCAGGCCTGGCCCGGCTGGAGGAACCTCGGGTGTTTACTAACCATGTGGCCTTTGCTAAATTAGTCTCCCCGTTCTTGAACGTCCCCCCACCCAGTGCTTCCAAAGTGGTTTTGAGCAGGCCATTGTACCGTTCAACTTTCCCAGCTGCTGGTGCATGATAAGGGATATGGTACACCCACTCGATGCCATGTTCCCTAGCCCAGGTGTTTATAAGGCTATTTTTGAAATGAGTCCCATTGTCGGATTCAATTCTCTCGGGGGTACCATGTCTCCAAAGAACCTGTTTTTCGAGGCTCAGGATGGTGTTCCGGGCAGTGGCATGAGGCACAGGGTAGGTCTCCAGCCATCCTGTGGTGGCTTCTACCATTGTGAGAACATAGCGCTTGCCTTGGCAGGTCTGGGGCAGTGTGATGTAATCAATCTGCCAAGTCTCTCCATACTTGTATTTGGACCACCGTCCACTGTACCATAGAGGCTTCACCCGCTTGGCCTGTTTGATCGCGGCGCACGTCTCACAATCATGGATCACTTGGGAGATACTGTCCATGGTTAGGTCCACCCCTTGGTCTCGTGCCCACTTATAGGTGGCATCTTTGCCCTGGTGGCCTGAGGCGTCATGGGCCCATCAGGCTAGGAACAACTCCCCTTTGTGTTGCCAGTCTAAATCTATCTGTGCCTCCTCTATCTTTGCGGCGTGATCTACCTGCTTGTTGTTCTGGTGTTCTTCGTTAGCTCGGCTCTTAGGGACATGGGCATCTACATGGCGGACCTTTACAGGTAGCTTCTCTACCCGAGTGGCAATGTCTTTCTATTTATCAGCTGCCCAGATTGGCTTTCCTCTACACTGCCAGTTGGCCTTTTTCTACCTTTCCAGCTAACCCTATAGAGCATTGGCTACCATCTACGAATCGGTGTAGAGATAGAGCTTTGGCCACTTCTCTCTCTCAGCAATGTCCAGGGCCAGCTGAACGGCTTTGAGTTCAGCAAATTGGCTCGACCCACCCTCTCCTTTAGTGGCTTCTGCAACCTGTCGCGTGGGGCTCCACACCCCTGCTTTCCACTTCTGGTTCATCCCTATGATGCGACAGGAACTATCAGTGAAAAGGGCGTAGCACTTTTCTTCATCTAGCAGTTGATTGTATGGTGGAGCTTCCTCAGCCCGGGTCACTTGTTCTTGCTCCTCTTCACCAGTGAGACAAAGCTCTCACTTTCTGGCCAGTTCGTAATTATTTCTAGGATCCCAGGGTGGTTCGGATTTCCAATGCGGGCGCGCTGTCTGATAAGTGCGATCCACTTACTCCATGTGTCATCGGTGGTGTGGTGGGTAGAGGGAGCCTTTCCTTTAAACATCCACCCCAGCACTGGTAGTCGAGGTGCCAGGAGGAGTTGTGCTTCAGTGCCAATTACCTCCGAGGCGGCTTGAACTCCTTCATAGGCAGCCAAGATTTCCTTCTCTGTGGGGGTGTAGTTGGCTTCAGACTCTCTGTAACTCCGGCTCCAGAATCCCAGCGGTCGGCCTCGAGTCTCTCCAGGCACCTTCTGCCAAAGGCTCCAGGACAAGCCCTTGTTCCCGGCTGCAGAGTAAAGCACATTCTTCACCTCTGGTCCCGTCCTTACTGGGCCAAGCGCTACCGCATGAGCGATCTCCTGCTTGATCTGGGCAAACGCTTGTTGCTGTTCAGGGCCCCAGTGAAAATCGTTCTTCTTGCAGGTGACCAGGTAGAGAGGGCTCACAATCTGGCTCACAATCTGGAATGTGCATCCTCCAAAAGCTTATGGCCCCTAGGAAAGCTTGGCTCTGACTTTGGGGCTTGCGACTCGCACTGGTGCCGCACTCATCAACCTCATCTCCTCCCTCACCTCCCTCATCATCTCCTCTCTGAGGTCTTTGAGCACAGCAGAGACCTGAGCCTGCATTGGGCCCCTGATCATACTATCATAATTCCTGAGTTTGGTGGCTATGGAGCCCACTGTCTCTCGGTTGTCATCAGCATTAATTGTTGTAATGAAGATGGTGTATTGGGAGGGCCCTAGCTTTGCCAGATTCCACAACATTTGCCCTGTACACTTGACCTTGTCGGGGTCATTATCATGCTGTCCATCCCTCCCAAAGAGTACCTCCAATATTGCCACCTCCCTCAGCTGTTGGATTCCCTCCTCAAGGGTCTTCCATGGTCTTCTATGATGATACTCCTGCATTCTCTCCCTGTTGACAAACTTCTCTCTTACACTTATTAAAAGCCGTTCCCAGAGAGACAGGGGCCCGTCATCTCTTCCGAATACCTGATCAACCCCTGAGTCCTGGGACAAGGGTCCCAGCTGCCTTGCCTCAATACTATCCAGCTGCACGCCCATACCCATAAGGTCCCAGACCCGAAGTAACCAGGTTGTAAAAGGCTCACGACCCCGTCGCACAATGTCTTTTCGTAGATTACGGAGACTGTCATACCCCAGGGACTCGGTAGTGATTTCAATCCTTGGCCTCCCTACTGGTTGAGAGGGTCCTGCTTCCCCATCATTACTCACTGGCTGCTCTGGTTTGACCTTAGTCTTCCTCTTTTCCACAGGGGCAACTGCTACTGGCTGTGGCTGCCCCTCTGATCTGACTGGAGCCTGAGTGGTTATAACGTCCCTGGGTTCCTCTGCTGCCCCATTAGACTCTCCCTCTTTGGGGTAGGGGAAGGGTTTCCCACCAGCTGGGCAAGTGTATTCCTTCAGCATTTGACCCATCTCGCGCATCTCCTTCACCAGGACTCCCACCCAATCCGGGTGGGTTTTTTCTGAGGTGGGTTGTGGGGCTGGGTTAGACTCTGTAGCAGCATCCCTAGTGTCTGGGGCAATGTCAGGTTCTGGGATGGTGTCTCTAGTCTCTGGGGCTATGTCAGGTACTGAGGCCTCATCTCTATTATCTTAGGTAGGTGTCAGGGTGCTTATCCAAGTCAGACCTCCTTTATCCCTGAATGCTAAATAGAGCAGGCCTATCAGCAACACCAGCCACTGTATGGTATCATTAGCATCTAGAGAAGATTCGAACCCCTCAAAGATTGGCGGGATAGGCCCAAAGAGCTGGGTGAAGGGTTGTGAGAACATTTCTTTTGGTGTCACTTCCTCGCAGTAGGTACCATTATTAAAGTAACCCTGAAAACATGTCATTAATGTGTGGTAGCTCTGAATCCACATGCCTGCCTTCCAGAGGAAGTTGAAAATCCATGAATTCCTCACCTTATTGACTCATGACACAAACTGTATAACAGCCACCGTAGCCTTAGTTATAGGGCCCATGTTTTGATTCGGGGCTGCAAATGGGAGAGAAACAGCTGTGACCACTTGCCATACGAACCGGAATAAGCTAGACCACATGGTGCAACTTAATGAGGTTCCTATATCCAGCACACAAAAACTGCGTTACTCAAGAACTGCTATCCTTTTTCCTCTCGATGCCCTCGAGCCCCACCGTTGGGCGCCAAAATCTGTCCTGGTTTGAAGGACATGTGTCTGTTAAGGAAGGCAGGAGCCTCCCTTGGAATGGGAAACTGTAACCCCTCTCCCTCCAAATTATTGTAAATTTGAAATCAAGAGGCTCTCAGGCAAAGATATGGAAATAGGAATAACAGTTCTTTACTAATATCTAAAACAAGGATAACAAATAACAACAACTATGACGTTAACCAACAAACAGAACCAGAAACCCAGTGGCAGCCTGCTCGGCTTCAGGCACCTTTTCTCTTTGGTGCAGTTCCAGTCACAGGCTGCAGGGGACGCTCTGGGTGTGATGATTCCCCAGTGGCTGCAGGGGCGCTCTGGGTGTGGTGATTCCCGGTGCCTGCGGGGGCGCTCTGGGTGTGATGATTCCCCAGTGGCTGCAGGGACGCTCTGGTTGTGGTGATTCCCCGGTGCCTGCAGGGGGCACTCCGGCGTGAGCTCAGGTAGCACACGGCAATGGCGGCTGCCCGAGGCACGGAGGGATGGAGGAGAGCCTTTGTTTCACAGACCCTCGGGGGGCAGCTGGTGTCGGTGCCACAGCAGGATCCCTGGACACAGGGAGCTGGGACAGTAAGAGGTCCCAGAGTGCAGGGGGAGCCCTGCTACAATGTAGCGGAGAAACTCAGAGCGGTGAGGAGGAGCGGGCAGAGGCAGGCTGGTGGCAGGCAGCTCCCAATGGGGCCGAGGGCAGAGACTCACAGCAGACAGACTGGCAGCTCCGTGCTGGCTTCTCAGGGCGCCGTGGGTTCAGCAGACAGTAGCTCCACCCGTCCCGCTCCGAGGGTCCCGAGCAAGAGAAGAGTGACCTCCCCCCTGCCCTTGCTGTTCAGTCTCTCAAAATCTCGAATTGTCAAGCCCTAGTTCCATGAGGGGTAATTCTGCCCCACCCTTCCAAGGAGAAAGGCTCTAGCCTTGTGCTTTGTTTCTCTTATGTACTTGGCAATTAGCACAGTTATTTGTGTCTTAGCAACCCATGGGAGAAAAAATTCCTGAGGAAAAGAACTAAATCCAACCTTCAACAATGGTGGATCCCCTCCCACACCAGTAGCCTTCCCACAGCCACTATGGTGGGTTATGAACAGTCCACAGGGTACCTGTTTTAAGGATGCACAGTTCAATTGCAGCAACAAAGAAAATCCCTTCTTCTGTGCTTAGCAACACAGGTTCTCTTGACAACTCAGGTTCTCTAGCATTCCCCCTGGGAGCAGGGCTCTGGGTCACAGCCTCTCCTCTCTCTTGGTTCAAGTTTCTCATCAGGTTGTACTTTTTCAACACTTACTTGTCTTTACCCAGGTATTTCAGTTCATTGGCTGCAATAAGAACCTCACATCTCCCTTTTGGACTTTATCTTCATATATTACAGGGAATTTATTAGCTCAGTCCCCAACCATGGTTTTCCAAAAGAGTTTTCAGCTTCACTCTTGAAGCACTTTTCATGCACCTCCCTGTAGGTATCAGTTCTGCTTTCCTCACTGACTGTAAAGTCTCTATGTTGCATTTCTGTATATGTCCTCACTCATTCCTCTCTCTGCGAGGAAGGATGGGTGTCTGTAAATTTAGTCCAGGCATGAACAGAGTTAATCTCTGTCTCCCTCTCTCTGGCAGTGTGACGAGCACGTGCTCTCTGCCGGGCTGTTTGAAAAGGTCCGAGCTGGATGGCAGAAGCTCTCAGAGTCTCTGTGCCTGGCTCTGCGGAGCTGGCTCAGCCTGCTGGGGCCATCTGGGCCCGGGGTGACAGGGCAGGGCCTGGCCTGAGCTGGATGGAGTCCGGCCCGATCCTTGCTTGGCCCGGAGCAGGGGCCTGGCCCTGTCTGGTGTAGCTGACACACCGGCTGAGCTGGATCTGCTGAAAATTCCAGCTGTTTCCTCCCCCATTCCTGGCTGCAGCGGCACGGCTGCCATAAAACCTCCCTTCCCCCCCCCCCCTCCCCCACTTTGGAAGGAGTTGGGGGGAGCTGAGGCCTTACCAGCGAGAGAAGCAGGAGATGCTCCTCTCTACACAGCAGCAGGTCCAAAGAGGAAGAGCTTCAGAGGGTCTCTGCTTATATATAGTTTTTTCCCTGAAGGCAGATCAACTTTTTAATTGGTTCACCTACATATCAATACTTTAAACTACTTGATTATTAGCTCTCTCTCCCAGGAAGGAAGTTATATTCCTTCCTGCAGCATAGATCACTTCCTAGATTTTGACCCCTCCGGCCTAACCCAGGACAGTTGCCAATCTAAGTCTATCTTTGACACCTCTATCTTTGCAGCCTGATCTACCTGCTTGTTGTTCCGGTATTCCTCATTAGCCCGACTCTTAGGGACATGGGCATCTACATGGCAGACTTTCACATGTAGCTTCTCTACTCAGGCAGTGATGTGTTTCCACTCTTTGGCAGCCCAGACTGGTTTTCCCCTATGTTGCCAATTGGCCTTCTTCCACTTCTCCAGCCATCCCCACAGAGCATTGGCTACCATCCATGAATTAGTGTAAAGGTAGAGTTTTGGCCACTTCTCTCTTTCAGCAATGTCCAGGGCCAATTGAACGGCTTTGAGTTCAGCGAGTTGACTTGATCCACCTTCTCCTTCTGTAGCTTCTGCAACCTGTCATGTGGGGCTCCACACAGCTGCTTTCCACTTTCGTTTCATCCCTACAATATGACAAGAACCATCAGTAAAAAGAGCACAGCGTGCTCCTGCTGGCAGTTGATTGTACGGTGGTGCTTCCTCAGCCCGTGTCACTTGCTCTTGTTCCTCTTCATCAGTGAGACCAAAGTTTTCGCCTTCAGGCCAGTTTGTAATTATCTCCAAAATCCCAGGGCAATTCAATTTTCCAATGTGGGCGTGTTGTGTTATGAGAGCAATCCACTTGCTCCACATAGCACTGGTGGCGTGGTGGGTAGAGGGAATCTTTGTTTTGAACATCCACCCCAGCACTGGTAGTCGGGGTGCCAGGAGGAGTTGTACTTCCGTGCCAATGACCTCTGAGGTGGCTTGGACTCCCTCATAGGCTGCTAAGATTTCCTTCTCTGTTGGAGTGTAGTTGGCTTCGCACCCTCTATAACTTCGACTCCAGAATCCCAGTGGTTGGCCCTGAGCCTCCCCAGGCACCTTCTGCCAAAGGCTCCATGACAGACCATGGCTCCCGGCTGCAGAGTAGAGCATGTTTTTCACATCTGGTCCTGTCCTGACTGGGCCAAGTGCTACTGCATGAGCAATTTCCTTTTTGATCTGGGTGAAGGCTTGCTGCTGTTCAGGGCCCCACTGGAAAGTGTTCTTCTTGCAGGTAACCAGATAAAGAGGGCTCACAATCTGGCTGTACTCAGGATTCTCCAAAAGCCTATGGCGCCTAGGAAAGCTTGTGTTTCCTTCTTGCTGGTTGGTGGAGACATTGCTGTAATCTTGTTGATAACCTCAGTGGGAATCTGATGCTGTCCATCTTCCCACTTCACCCCTAGGAACTGGATCTCTCGAGCAGGTCCCTTAACTTTGCTCTTCTTGATGGCAAAACCAGCTTTTAGGAGAATCTGGATAATTTTTTCTCCTTTCTCAAATACTTCTGCTGCCGTGTTCCCCCACACAATGATATCATCAATGTACTGGAGATGCTCTGGAGCCTCACCCTTTTCCAGTGCAGCCTGGATCAGTCCATGGCAGATCGTGGGGCTGTGCCTCCACCCCTGGGGCAGCCGATTCCATGTGTACTGCACACCCCTCCAGGTGAAGGCAAACTGGGGCCTGCATTCTGCTGCCAAAGGAATGGAGAAAAATGCATTTGCAATGTCAATGGTGGCATACCATTTTGCCGCTTTGGACTCCAGCTTGTACTGGAGCTCCAGCATGTCCAGCACAGCAGCACTCAATGGTGGAGTCACTTCATTCAAGGCATGATAGTCCACAGTCAATCTCCATTCCCCTTCAGACTTGCGCACAGGCCAAATGGGACTGTTGAAGGGTGAGTCGGTTGTGCTGACCACCCCGTGGCTCTCCAGCTCACGAATCAGCGTGTGGATGGGGATCACGGCATCTCGAGTTCTTCTGTACTGTCGGTGGTGCGCTGTCAAAGTGGCAATTGGCACTCGTTCTTCCTTCAGAAGCCCAACTGCAGATGGGTTCTCTGATAGTCCAGGCAAGGTATTCAATTGCTTAACGCCCTCTGTCTCCACAGCAGCTATCCCAAAAGCCCACCTGAGTCCTTTTGGGTCTTTGAAATAGCCATTTTGGAGGAAATCTATGCCCAAAATGCATGGGGCCTCTGGGCCAGTCACAATAGAATGTTTCTTCCACTCATTTCCAGTCAGGCTCACCTCAGCTTCCACCAAAGTCAAATATTGTGATCCCTCTGTCATGCCAGCGATAGAGACAGATTCTGCCCCCCACATCTTGATGGGATTAATGTGCACTGTGCACCAGTGTCAACCAAAGCCTCATATTTTTGTGGTTCTGATGTGCCAGGCCAACGAATCCACACAGTCCAAAAAACACGCTTTTCCCTAGCCTCCACCTGGCTAGAGGCAGGGCCTCTCTAAGCCTGGTTATCCTTCTTTCCCTGGGTGTACATCTTGGAGGTTCCTTCAAGGGGATAGAACATGTCGTTATCATCATACCTGGCAGATCGGCTATGGGCAACTGGAGCTGCTTCCTTTCTGGTGGAACTTCCTCTCTGAGTCTTAGCCTCCTTCAATTCATGTACTCGTTGTGCCAGAGCAGGAGTGGGTTTTCCATCCCACCTTCTCATGTTTTCCCCACAATCATACAGGAAAAACCACAGATCATGTCATGAGGGGTACCTTCTCTCCTTGTCTGGGGGACATCTACATTTGGTAACAGAACCTCTGAACTGTACTGCTGAGATTTGGAGAAGGTCCTCTTTAATCTCATTTCTCAGTTTCTTGTGATTCTCTTCCATCTTATCTTCCTTTTTCTGTAGACGTTCTTCCACAGCTGCAATTCTTGCATGTGTTGGGCCATGCACAGCATCTGCATATGCTCGGAGTTTCCAGTCTCATCTCCATCATCCTGCTTCATTATTGCTAGAGTATTAGAATGTTCTTGTGGCCCAAGTCGTACAAGTCTTTGCCACATTATGGGTGTACATATTACCAAGTCTGTATTCCTAGGTGTATTTGGATCCTCTGAGAAAACAATCTCTGCCACTGCCATTTCTCTCAAGCGTTGGATCCCTTGTTATATTGTTTTCCACTGGGTCTGCTGCATATAGAGATCGTCTGTACACAGATATCTGCATGCCACAGCTCCGAAGACTTGTGACCAGAGACTCTTAGGGTGAGCCCTCTTTACCGTTTCCTGGTCAGTAACCAGTTCATATGACAGGTGTCCTAAATGCCTCGCTTCAGTACCGTCTAGAATTGTAATGTCACCTGCAGCATCCCAAAGACGGACTAACCCATTAATTATAGATTCATCAGGTCGTCAAGTGTAATCCTTTCTTAGGCCACGAAGGTCATTCAGGGAAAGAGACTCAATAGTGTCTTCTGCTCTTGAGTCAGTTGCTGCCCCTGAGGGTCCTTCCCCGCCATCGCCATCATCATCATCATCATCCACTGTTCGATCAGTTTTGGTTTTGCACTTCTGTCCCACAGCAGTGACTGCCAGTGGCTTAGGCTCACTCTCTGGTTTAGTTGCGGTGTTAGGCTCACTGTCCGGTTTAGCTATGGGCTTAGGCTCACTATCTGTTTTAGCTACTGGCTTGGGCTCACTGTCTGGTTTAGTTGCAGCCTGAGTGACTGGGGTGTCTACTGCAGCCTGAGTGACTGAGGTGTCTACTGCAGCCTAAGTGACTGGACCCAGAGCCCAGCAGAGCCCAGGGCAGGGCTGTCTGTGCAGCCCCACAGGTGCCACAGGCTCTGCAGGAGCTGGCAGAGGTTGCCCAGCAGGGAGGCCATGGGGCACAGAGCCCCAAAGCTGCTGTGGGCACCATGGCACAGGGGCTGTTCCCACCCGCAATGCTCCTGTCCTGGGCTGGGCTGCACAGGGGCTGTGCCACCATGGCTGGGCCAGCACAGGGCCACAAAAGGGCCACGGAGCCTCTGCCAGGGCTGACAGCAAGGCCAGGGACACACAAGGAATTGCTGGACATGGCCTGTGCTGGGCAGGGCTGGCTGGCAAAGGCAGAGCTCAGCTGGCCTTGGTGGCTGCAGGGAAAGTCAAGAGGCCAAAGAGCCTCCATGGCTGTGCTGGAGAGCAAGGCTGGAGGAAGGAAATGCAGGGCTGCTGCGGGATGGGGAGGGGGATTTAATTCCAGCAAACACCTCAGTTCTCTGATGATCCCGGGAAGATGCTGGTCCCTGTTTCAGACTGGAACTGGGCAGATGTTGATGGGACAGGAGCCCTCTGGGGCTGTCAGGGACCTGCAGCTTGCCAGGTGCTCTGCTCTCCTCAGCTCCTCTCTGAGAGATGCCAATCCCAGGTGGGCACTTCAGGGCACTGGGGCCCTACAAGTGGCACTGCCTGGGTGTCTGCCTGGAAAAGGGCACAGGTTTTAAAACTTGTATATTTCATAATATACAAGCACATCATCATTAACTGGGTCATTGAATACTTCTAAGAAATGGCAACGTTTTCCCACCAGGAACATTTCCTGTAATTTCCTGGAAGTGTACTGATGGCAGGAGAAGAAATACTGATCTTCCCCTCTACCTGTGTCACCAATATTCAGTTTATTATTTGCTCTCCCCCTTCCTTCACGTGTTTCCAGCTCTCCTGTTTAAATGGCTGTGTCCAAGGACATCTCACTACAGCAGCTGAATCTATCCCATTGCTCCCAGATTTCCTCCTCCAGATGCTCCTTGATCATTCAAGTGCCTCTCAACTGACTGCTTTCATGCTTTGAGCTTCAGGGAGTTGACCATATCAGGGAGTTGACCAAATAAATATCGAAATTAATCAATGTCTTAATTATGTTTATGTCTATCACAAAATTACCTTTGCTTATGTCTTTGTCTAAAACAGTTCCTGTATGGAAATCCCTGGTGGATGCTGGACATGTCAGGTGCTGCTGGGACATCACCGGGAGCTGAGGGAAGAGCTGTGATGGTTATTAAACTGTATCGTGTCCAACTTCTATTTGTTGGCAAGAAACCTTTCAGTGCCTCTGAGTTTCACCAGTCCCTGAGCCCCAAAGGACACAAACCTACAGAGCTGTGGTTCCCACTCCAGTGGCCCTTGGACCTTGGCTATACTCAGGAGAGCTCTTCAGCCACTTTCTCTCTTCCCCTCCCTCTGGGCATGAAGGCAGCTCATGACTTCAGCCTGTGACTTGTGTGTGTAAAGAGCAAATCTGGGCAGAATTGGGGCAGGGAGGATTTGGGGAGACCTTGAGATCTGTGCTGGGCACAGACGGTGTTTTCCATTGCTCTGAGACTGTCTGCTGTGCAAAGTGTATTTAATATCCAGCAGAGAAATGACTTTTGCATTTTATGGAGCTGTGCCTTCCCTTGGTTCTGTTTCCTGACAATAAATGAACATCCCTCTGTGTCTCGGGCAGCTCCTCCAAGGAGAGTAGGTGGGAGGTGGAGCTAAGGAGCTGAACCCCGCAGGTCCAGCCTGGGATGGAGGAAGCTCAGATTTGCACAAGGCTGCTCTGAGTACCAGGGGTTGGATGGGGGAAATGGTGGGGTGGGGGTCAGGACAAAGTCTGGTAACTTGTTAGCCATAAAGGGTCTTGATGTTCATATCCATTCGGACTGCATTAGGAGGTACCTGGATTCAATGTCAATTCGAGACTGCCCATATCCACGTATTAACAGGGGAAAATCCTAAACAGAACATAAAAATCTTTCCTGTCTTTTTAAATATAATATATTCACTTGGAATAGACCTCTGAAATCTGTCGAATTAACCACAAAAGATTTGAAAACTTTGGTCAAATAATTCCCTGCGGTTTGTCTTGTTAAGGTGTTTTGAATGTAAATGAGCCCTCGGGCACTGAATTCCTGAGCTGAAGAGCTAAAGGCTGAACAAGCCTCTGAAGCAGTAAAATTCAGAGCAGCCTCCAAGTGTCTGAGGATGTCAGCAGCCCCCACTGAGGCCACCCCTGCCCAGAGACCGTGGGGGAATGGGCAGACAAGGAGAGCATCCCTGGGGCTGGGGAAGCAGAATTCAGAGGCAACACCGGCTCCAGGTGGGAAATGGACTCCGGAATGTGGCTGTGAAAGCCCTGCTGGGCTGTGCCCAGCAGGACAGCCAAGACCTGACTCCCATCCTCCAAACAACTCTCTGCATGAGACATTTAAAAGGAATTACAGTTGTTTGTGTACTCTGAGTTGGACACACTGGAGAAATACCGACAAGAGATCCTCAAGAAGTTACAATAACAAAACAACCTTTACTGGAAACTTAGGAAATCAGAGAAACTGTGGAAAAAGTTTTAATACAATCAAGACTTTTGAATTTGAATTTGACATTCAATCAATGGGGGGTGATTGTATGGTTTGGTATCCCCATCATCTGTTTTTTTTCCCAGAAATGGTTATCGAGCGTTAAGCCAGGCCCAGAGAGAGAGAGAGAGAGCAGGGGCAGAAAGGGTGGAATGCTTGAGGCGCCTGCATTCAAAACACAGAGATTTTTCCTGGACTGTGGCTTCTTCTTCTGGCATTGTTCAGCTTCTCTCTGGGCCAGGACACCAGGATCATCGCCCAGGGCACCCTCGAAGCTGCACACGGGGCCTGGATGCCAGGCCTGAGCCCCGGAGAGACTGAGCCACAGCCACAGAAGACCCTCTGAAGCACAGAATGACTCTCTCTGAATTTGCCAGCTCGTCAGAAAAACCAGAGGTTCTATTATTTAATATTATTCATTATTTTCATGCTTGTGAATACTTTGCTTGTTAAAGAAACATTTTTTTCCACTTCTCTCCAAGGAAATCTTTCCCGAACCGGCTGGGGAAGGGGCTGCAGGAATCTGAGGATTCCCCAGTTTGGGAAGTTTCTCCTAAATTTGTCTGAAACCGTGACATTATTGTTCATAACCTTATGAGAATCCTTGTAAGATCAACAACCTATGAAAGTATTTACAGTACAAGTGTAACACACAGCTAGGTTACATTGGTTACAATGAAAAAATAACTTTATTAAACAAAAAAAATCACTCAAAACAATTACAAAATAAAAGAAGGGGGAAACAAATGGAGAACTGGCTACCTGGGATAGGCCCGAGAACCTCGACAAACAGAGTCCTTTTCTTTGCACGGCACAGGCGCATGTCGCAGCCATGGGTATTCCCGGTGATACCGTCCTCACAGACCCACCTTCACTGCAGGAAGACCCCGTCCAAATGAAGGCTGGGCTTTTTATGTTGTTGTGCAAGTGTTGATTGGACAGTTTTCAAATCCTTCTCCTGGTTGGTCTTTAAAGCATGGTGCTGATTGGTCCCTGTGGAGGAGCATTCTGGAGCAATCCTTTAGGAAACTGTCTTTCGATTGGTGGGACAGATCGTCCAATCCTTTTGGTCAGTGTCTGTGTGGCTCTTAAGTCATCTTTTTCCAGAAAGTTCTGTGCCATTCCTCTACAATCGTTTGTTCACTTTCAGAGCCCCTTTAAGAAGACACCCCCCACCCATACTCAGATTCAACAATTCCCCACTTCACTACGCACAACACACTCCAGTCAAGAGGTTTAACACTCTGTAAACCCCAGAATTCTTTTAATCCTTAGAATTGAGATTTAACTTTCAATATTGAAACTTTAAAAACTACTGCGACCTTTTAATCACTTAACTCCCTTATACTCCTTTTGAAACTCTTTGGACTTTAACTTGACCCTGAAACGTAAATCTGTTCATAACACAAGGACATATCTAGAAGCAGTAACCTTGTTAGAGTTTGGATCTAGTTTTTTTGGGGTTTTTTTCCTCAGGAATTTTTCTCCCATGGGTTACCAAGGGATTAATGACTGGGCTAATAGCTGAATACTTAAGAGAACAAAGCACAGAGCTAGGGCCTTTCTCCTTGGCAGGGTGGGGCAGAATCGTTCTCATGGAAGCAGGGCCTGACAACGCGAGATTTTGGAGACTAAAAAAGCAAGGGCAGGGAGAGGTTGCTCTCTTGCTCGGGACCCTCGGAGCCGGACGGTTGGAGCTGCTGTCTGCTGAACCAACGGCCCCTGAGAAGCCAGCGCGGAGCTGCGGGTCTGTCTGCTGTGAGTTTTTGCGTCTACCCCCATCAGGAGATGCCTGCCACCAGCCTGTTTCTCCCCTGCTCCGCCTTGCCACTCCAAGTTTTTCGCTACACTGTAACTGGGCTCCCCCTGCACTCCAGGACCTCTTGCTGTCCCAGATTGCTGTGTCCGAGGATTCTGCTGCGGCACCGACACCAGCCACCCCCAAAGGGTCTGTAGAACAAAGGCACTCCTCCATCCCTCTGTGCCTTGGGCAGCCGCCATTGCCGTGTGCTACCTGAGCTCACGCCAGAGCACCCCCTGCAGCCACCGGGGAATCATCACACCCAGAGCGCCCCCTGAAGTCACCAGAGAATCATCACACCCAGAGCGCCCCCTGCAGCCACCGGGGAATCATCACACCCAGAGCGCCCCCTGCAGGCTGTGACTAGAACTGCACCAAAGAGAAAAAGTGCCTGAAGCCGAGCAGGCTGCCACTGGGTTTCTGGTTCTGTTTGTTGGTTAACATTATAGTTGTTGTTTTTTGTTATCCTTGTTTTAGATATTAGTAAAGAACTGTTATTCCTATTTCCATATCTTTGCCTGAGAGCCTCTTGATTTCAAATTTATAATAATTTGGAGGGAGAGGGGTTACAGTTTCCCATTCCAAGGGAGGCTCCTGTCTTCCTTAACAGACACCTGTCTTTCAAACCAGGACAAACCTAAAAAACACATTTAAAGAAAATGCCAAGGACAACGAATAAAACATAGATGTCCATAATTTCTGTCAGTCCTAGAAGAGGAGGAAGCAGCAGGGTCACTCCAGAGTAGCACTGAGGGCTGTTCCCTGTGCCCCAGGCTGGCACATGCTGGCAGAGTGGGACTCTGCGGCCAGCACTGAGCCTGGCTGGGGCTGGAAGCTGGGCCCCAGGCGTTGGAACGGGGCTGGCATGGCCCAAAGCAAGCGCAGGGCAGGCCGGGGGTACTGCTTGCATTTTGGAAAAAAAAGAATTGGCCCAGCCTCTGCTATTCAATGCTCCAGGTGCTGTGTGGCTGCCTGTGGCAGCTCATGGCCAAACACAACTAGGTGCCTGCTGAGCACGGCAATGGATGGCCACAAATGGGGAGGTTCCCAGTGACCATCACGGCAGACACCTGGGGAAGTGCAGAGAATGGGGATAACTCTGGGAGGAGAAGCTATTCTGTGTCTCTGCTGATGGTGCCAGCACCCTGAAGGAGCCAAGACAAGTGCTGGAAGCAGACATGTTCTGCCCTTTTGTGCTGTCACCTGCACACGGGACACTCTTGTTGCCAGAGGTCCACCAGACTTGATCCAGGAACAATGGAGGGCCATGCATTGGCAGGGAATGGGCTCCAGCAAGAGCAAAGCAGGATCTTCTACAGCAAAGCCTGAGCCTGTGAAGCGGGCCATCTCCTCAGCACACACCAAAGTGCTTCCCTCTAGCCCTGAATGTCGGCCACAAGTGCCTCCTTCTCCTCTGTGCCTGCTACTTCTTGCTTTGTTCCAAGTAAGTGCAGGATTTCGTTTTGAAGCCCATGCTTGTGTCTTAAAGGTGCCTGCATGGAGGAGAGGGACGGCAGCTGCAGCTCAGGGCTCGTGTCCCTCTGATGATGGCACCAATGTCGCTGCCTTAGGACACCTGACTCTGGAAGGCCAGTCTGCCCTCAAGCACGGCCACTGAAGTCAGCCAGGGGCACAGGCTGCAGCTGCAGCTGCCAAGCATTGCTGTGAGGCTGGCAAGTCAAGAGAAAGCCACTGTGGCCAATTCTGCTGAAGCCTTTTGTCAAACCACGTGCAATTGGGGCCACAGACTCTCTGGGGAAGGGCCAGAGCAGCCCGGTGGCAGGAGCAAGGTGGCTGCCTGGGCGCTGCTTGTGGCCTCTGACACCCAATTCCTCAGCTTCCCCCAGCCCAGCCCCTCAGGGGTCTCCTGTCCCCTTGGAGCCTCCGGCCACCCACTCCCTCACACATGGCCCTTGTGCCTTCCCACTGCCTTGTCCCGTCAGGGCCTGCACAGCTCCTCATCCCCTCATGACCTCCCGCCACCCCAGCCCCTCAGGGTTTGCCCCAGCCCGGCCAAGCTGCCTGGCACCAGCGGTGCAGCCCCAATGGAGCTCCAGAGGAGCTGGATCCAGAGGCACCTGGGAGCCCTCAGCAATGCAGCCAGCAGAACATGGGTAGGAGGACACTGATGGCCATTCCTGCCTGGCACAGGGAGGCCCCAGTCCCAGCCTCACAAGGATCCCCGCAGCTCTGGTCCCTGCCCAGCCGCTCTGTGGGCAGCACTAAAGCTTCAGCAGGACCACCAAAGGCCAAGGGGCTTCTGGCCATTTTCCCTTCCCCATGGCACTCCTGGGCAGCTTGCTGTCACGATCCGCTCGTAGGAGCGGGGGTCGTGATGGTTCGTTACTTTGAATCTCAGAGTGCAAAAGAAAACAGGGACAAGTATTTTTGCTTAAATCAAAATCAAAAGCACTTTATTGAGTGCCAACAACACGCTTATGCGATAGAGGAGAGACAGAGAGAAGAAAGAAAGAGAGAGGAAAGGGGGGGCATAGCTACCACGGCACGACGAAGTCCTCGTTGTCCGGATCCGATGGATTCGTCTCGTCCGTAGGGAGATCTCGTAGGGGTATTTTTTGAGAGTCTCTTTATAGTCTTTTCGAAAGTGAGGGGCAGGTAACCAAGAGATGAGGCAATCCCTCCAGAGACGAGGGGCAAGTAGCCAGCAGGTGGGGAAATAGGGCCCATTGTTTTAGGGTACAGGTACAGCGGTACTAGACAGATTGTTCTTGTGCAGTCCTTTCCGCCCCGTTAGCCGAGCGGCACAGTTCTCTGCAGCACAGCTCAGCAGCACAGCTCTGCAGCACACCCAGGCACCTGGCAGGCATCCCACCAAGATCTGGCTGGACCTCATTGTGCAAAAGTCCTTTTCCCCTCTTAGGGTCTCTGGGTTTTCGGCCTCTGCTTCTGTCGATGGTCGTGAGGCAGGTAGGGATTTCCGTCCAGACTCTTACACCACCCCGTGGCTCACGATCGTCGTCAGGAACCTGTAGCGTTGTCACGATGCCTTCTGGAGTCTGTAGTGTTGTCACGATGTCTTCAGGACTCTGTAGTGTTGTCACGTGTCTTCAGGACTCGTCAGTGCCAGTAGCATACCCCGGAAAACAGAGACAAAAGAGAAAGAGAGAAGGGAAAAGAAAAAGGGAAAAGAAAGCAAAAGAATAAGCAATTTTAATCACATAAAATTTTGTTTAAATTTCAACAGGGTAACAATTGTCTTATTACAATCAAATAAACTAGTTTAATTTCTTATTGTAACTTAAAATCATATTAATCAACAGGGCAACAATTGCCTTATAAAATTTCATTAATAATTATTCAAATAAGCCAGCTTAATTTCTTATTATGGCTTAAAATCATATTAATAATTATTTAAATCATTATACTTTAGGATTACATTAATACATTGTTACACCTTAAAATTACATTAATTGATTGAATCACAAAACAATAAAAATACCTTAAAATTTCATTAAGAATTGATTAAATTACAATAAGCAGTAAAGTATTTATCCAATTTCTTATTACACCTTAGCTCGCCTTGCATCAATAATGTCAGGGGTGTCCACAGAGGATGAAACATCAACCAGATTATGCATATTCATTATGGATGTCAAGTATGCTACTCGTTTCATCATTCTCCAGTTCAGGATATACAAAATTGCCGATAAGACAAAACCTACTAAAACTAAAATCAAGAGAACAATGATGGGATGACACAGCTTATTCAGGACACCTGTGGCAGTAGGTGACCACCCAAAAAGGGTATCCCACCAACTGTGGTCAGCATCCTTTCTTACCCTTTCCAGAACACGATGTATTTTGTTTACATTGTGATGAACAGTTACCAAGGTTTTCTGTCCGTTCTTCTTGATCTTCTCCAAAATTTTGATTAAATCCTGATGAAGCAACAATTGCTTTACCAAGGTAAGGTTCATCCCAATGCGGGTAGGCACAACTTGGTGTATCAGCGAGTAATTGGATTGCAAAAGGTGATAAGAAGTAACTGGAGCTGAATAAGAAAAATCGCATTCTATGATTTTAGTAAAATTACAAACACAAAAATTCGAATGATTTTTAGTGTCCATCACCAAATTTTCTACAACTATTTGATCACAAGCAGTTCTCAAGCATGCACATCCATTGCCTATATACACAAGCACTGTTTCAGGATTCTCTTTAAGATGAATTTCAAAATGACAGATATTCTGCTCCGTGTCTAAGCAAATGTCCTGAGCTCTGATTGCATTGCTTTCGCAAATGAACCCTAGTTGTTCCCGGACAACTCAAGTTTCTAAATCCACAGTTTGCCATTTTTATCAATTTGACAGGTCCATTGCTTATGCTCAAAAGGATAAAGAATAGTTCCACCCCAATTCAGCCCCAATGCAATGATAGTTATTACAACATCAACTTCAAGTCCCCCCCCCCCCCAGTATCTTGTATTGTTTTTACCACACATGATTTTATGGGAAAATTGTACAACAGCTAAGTTTAACAAAAAGTCAGCAATCATCACCTCATGTTACCATAAAGGGAGGGAAAAAGCATTATTCTTGTCATCCAGCACAAGGGGGGTGTTTATACCATGATATGTAGCTACTGCACTCAGTATGGGCTTTGCTATGGCATTTATTTTAAATCTATAAATTCTTCATGTCCCTCGGAGTTCCCCTGTGAAAAGTAAACACAACAGAGCCTGCCACCAAGGGGCAGAAAAGGTTAAAATGATGGAATTATCCAGCGTGTATTTGTCCGATGCTCCTTCCCTAGGGCATCAGAGGCTGTCCATGCTTTTTGCTGCCAAAAAGAAAGCCACTCAGTCCATTCCTGAAACACAGCATAGAAATAAGTAGAGACACAAACAAGAAAGATATTCTGTACTTCACGTTGGAGAACACTCCAAACAGCTATCAGCTCACCAACTTGGGCACTGCCTTCCCCCTCTGTGATGATTTGTTCACCGGAGGACGTGTGGAGGGCTACAGCCTTATATCTCCACGTTTTTCCCTCACGTCTGGCAGACGCGTCAGTGAACCAAGAATTAGCTGACTGCTCGGGGGAGAAAGGAGGGGCTACCTTAATAGCTGAGGCAGGTTTGTCTTGGCTGCTACTTAAGCTCTCTTGTATTGCCAGGTTTTTTACAGCTCCTTCAGTTATGGAGAAAGTGTTACAATAGTGTTCAATTTGAGCATACCACTTTCTAACTGAGGCTCTCTGAGCCACCCCGTCAGGTGGGGGGGTCCCAGTAGAAACAGTTTTAATGACTTTGAAAGGGCCTCTTAAAACAATCGGTTGCTGTCGTGTAATTTTCTCCACTTCTATCAGAGCTAAGCTAACCACAAACAGCCCCTTTTCCCAGATAGTGTATCTTTTCTCGGCATCTCTGAAGCCACGGGAGTGAAAACCAACAGGCCTTGTTGGGCCCTCAGGGCCCCGCTGCCAGATGTGAACTGACAGCCCTGAGGAAGCAAACCCCCATTCCACTTGGAAAGGATCTGTAGGGTGAATAGGGCCTAGGGCTTGGTGAGCTGTTGCTTCAAAAATCAGCAATTGTAAGGCTTCTTCTTGAGAAGCATCCCATTCCCATTTCACCCCTTTTCTCAGCAAGTTATAAAGAGGTCTGGCAATTATGGAAAAATCAGGGATGTGTTTTCTCCAGAACATCAATAACCCTAAAGCATGTTGGAGATCTTTCCTGGATTCAGGCATTTTAATCTGATCTAAAAAGGTTAAGGTTTCAGGTGGGATATCCTTCCACCAAATTCCCAAAAACCAGTTTACCTGGTTCTGAGGACAAAGTTGTTTTGGCTCGTTGCCTGGACTTTGAAGGAAAGGTTGCTTAGGCTCACTGCCCAGACTTTGAGAAAGCAAGGGGGGTCCACTATTTTCTGGGTTTTCACTATGAGGGACCCCAATGTCCCTGCTAGCCAGTGTTTTCTCTGATTTCTCTTGTGGGGTTTTTACAGGTCCACGTTTTCTATTGTAATTAATCAGATCTTCTGCAGCCTCACAACATGTATAAACTTTGCGATCACTGGCAGGTGAATTCAAGTGTGAACCCAACGGCTGAGAAGGTGTAGAATTTGGGGCATTCCCAGGATCAGTAGATCCGGTTCGATCTGTTGGGTTTTCAAGGAATTTTTCCAGTTTCTCTACGGGACCCACAACTGCTATGGTTTTCTGTAAGACAATCGCTGTGGGTTTGAGTGATTCTGGGGGACCCCGAATTAAAGGGGTCTTCATTTCAGGTTTCACAGGCATTTGCACAGGGGATTCATATTCAGGAATCAACTTCTTTTCATGTATCGTTTGCAGACAAGCGGCTTTGTGGACGCTTTCTAGAAGTTGATCAGGGGTACTAACAATAGCTAAAGGGTCTCCGCTTTCTGGAGGATTGAGTCCCCCAGCTTGGAAAGTTGCATGCTGAGTTGGGGACGAGGTGTTATGTTTGTCTCCTGTTGTTAAGAAAACATCATGTCCCCAGTATCCACTGGCCTCCTGTTCAGTTAAATGAATTTGGTCTCCTCCGGTGAGTGACACTCGGAAGACATATTCTGTTTCAGATTCATGGGGAAGCCGCCCATACTCCTTTTTCAACTTAGCTAGTTCAGTGGCAGTGAATGGAATTTGTTTGGTGGTGATGTGTGGATCATCATCCTCATCATTAAGATAGTTGTATTCTGTTTTAATTAAAGGTCTTAGATGAGGACAACAGTTTTCCCCACAATTTTTTACTTGTTTTAATTCCTTAAAGGGATAAAGTGATTCCTTTTCCTTTGTGTCTTGTGGTGGATCGGTGTCCCTTGAATCTTTAAGACATTTTTCTCTCAAGAGATCTTGTAACAAGAGAGTGTGTCGTGGTTTTAATTCGCTTATTCAGGTTTGTGGCTAAATGCCAGCACACTTACCTAAATTTACTTGATTGCTTGTTGTGAGATAAGGATTAGGAGTAGGCAAAGCAGGCTCAAACTTTATAAAGTACAAAGAAGTTTTATTAATATATCTAAGACAAAGGGAAAAAAGAAAAAAAAACTCAAGAAAAAAAAAACCAGAACAAACTCCCCAGACCACCCCTCCTTCCCCACCTCTCCATTTCATTCTCCCTGACAACATACAAAAGACAACACTTTGACTTCTAGTCAGTTTACCACCTCAGAAACAGCTCTTGTTCTAGTTCATTTAGGGAGAGAAGTTTCTTTTGCTTACACCATGGATCTTCTGTAAGAAAAAATACAGTTTTTATGGGTCTTCTGCCTCACCATTAACCGCCGCCCGGAGCAAAGTCCAGCTTAATGGTGGATCTCTCCCACACCAGTAGCCTTCCCACAGCCACTATGGTGGGTTATGAACAGTCCACAGGGTACTTGTTTTAAGGATGCCCAGTTCAATTGCAGCAACAAAGAAAATCTCTTCTTCTGTGCTTAGCAGCACAGGTTCTCCTGACAACTCAGGTTCTCTAGCATTCTCCCCGGGACCAGGGCTCTGAGTCACAGCCTCTCCTCTCTCTTGGTTCTAGTTTCTCATCAGGCTGTACTTTTTCAACACTTACTTGTCTGTACTTAGGTATTTCAGTTCATTGGCTGCAATAAGAACCTCACATCCCCCTTTGGACTATATCTTCATATATTACAGAGAATTTATTAGCTCAGTCCCCAACCATGGTTCTCCAAAAGAGTTTTCAGCTTCACTCTTGAAGCAACTTCCCATGCACCTCCCTCTAGGTATCAGTTCTGCTTTCTTCACTGACTGTAAAGTCTCTGCGCTGCACTATGTAGATGTCTTCACTCGTTCCTCTCTCTGCGAGGAAGGATGGATGTCTGTGAGTTTAGTCCAGGCATGGAGAGAGTTAATCTCTGTCTCTCTCTCTCCGGCAGTGTGAGGATCACGTGCTCTTTGCCGGGCTGCTTGAACAGGTCCGAGCTAGATGCCAGACGCTCTCAAGAGTCTCTGCCCGGCTCTGCGGAGCTGGCTCGGCCTGGTAGGGCCATCTGGGCCCAGGATGACAGGGCAGGGCCTGGCCCGAGCTGGATGGAGTCCGGCCCGGTCCTTGACTGGCCCGGCTCTCCCTCTTGTGTAGCTGACACACCGGCTGAGCTGGATTTGCTGAAAATTCCAATCGTTTCCTCCCCCATGCCTGCCCGGCTGCAGCGGCACGGCTGCCGTAAAAACCTCCCTTCCCCCCCCCATCCCTCCTTTGGAAAGGCGGGGGGGGGGGGAGGGGGGGGAAGCGCTTGGGCCTCACCAGTGAGAGAAGCAGGAGCTGCTCCTCTCTACACAGCAGCAGCAGGTCCAAAGAGGAAGAGCGTCAGAGAGTCTCTGCTTATATATGGTTTTTTCCTTGAAGGCGGACCAACTTTTTAATTGGTTTACCTACCTATCAATTCATAAAACTACCTGATTATTGGCTCTCTCTCTCGCAGGAAGGAAGTTGTATTTCTTCCTGCATTCCTGCAGCCCAGATCACTTCCTAGATTTTGACCCCTCTGGCCTAACCCAGGACAGAGTGTAACTCCTTTCTTCCTCTAATTGTTTCTGCAAAACGTTCACTAAGTTTTGGAGAGAGTCTATTATTGTTTCCTGCTCACTGCACCGCTTAAAGCGGTGATCTATAGCCGATGTAAGGCATGCTCCTAGTACAGAGCAAATTACAGCTTTATCTCGGCCAAGTTTGAATTTTGACCCATGCTGTAAAAAGTGAATTCTATCAATCACATTTTCTAAATTAAACCAGTTGTTTTGTGCCCACTCCTCCCCTCCTGAAGAGGGTCGGGCATTGTGTTTTGCTAATAAAGCATAAAATGCAGCTGTATGTTTTGTGTTAATGTTTGAGGTCATGTTTTCGAAGGGACAATAAAAACCGCTTTAGGGAGGTAAAACTTAGTTGCATCCACAGTCCCGAGAGCTGGGCTGTGTTCCCCTTCTCTTCCCTAAAGTGGTGAAGAGACTGAGTCTACTGGAGGCTCTGTTTAGTTACAATCCGTTGCCTCTCCTAACACCCAGTAGACTAACTCCTTACACACCCACCTTGAAAAGAAACACAACACTCCCCCTTTTGCACCAAGAGATTCTTTTGTGAAATTCTGAAGACAGAACCCTCAACAGAGTATAGGGGTGCTTTTCACCCAGGCATGTGCAGTTTGTGGGAAATTCGAGATGCCCCCCTTGCTTTCTAGACACCGCTCACCCTTTTGGAGTGTCGGGCTAGGTGCGGCTGGAGCAAAACGTCCTTCCCCTGTTACAAACTACACAAAACCTTGCAACCCCTTCTGCCTCAGAATCCTGTCCGTGACGCCAATTGATGTCACGATCCGCTCGTAGGAGCGGGGGTCGTGATGGTTCGTTACTTTGAATCTCAGAGTGCAAAAGAAAACAGGGACAAGTATTTTTGCTTAAATCAAAATCAAAAGCACTTTATTGAGTGCCAACAACACGCTTATGCGATAGAGGAAAGACAGAGAGAAGAAAGAGACAGAGGGGAAAGGGGGGGCATAGCTACCACGGCACGACGAAGTCCTCGTTGTCCGGATCCGATGGATTCGTCTCGTCCGTAGGGAGTACTCGTAGGGGCACTTTTTGAGAGTCTCTTTATAGTCTTTTCGAAAGCGAGGGGCAGGTAACCAAGAGATGAGGCAATCCCTCCAGAGACGAGGGGCAAGTAGCCAGCAGGTGGGGAAATAGGGCCCATTGTTTTAGGGTACAGGTACAGCGGTACTAGACAGATTGTTCTTGTGCAGTCCTTTCCGCCCCGTTAGCCGAGCGGCACGGTTCTCTGCAGCACAGCTCAGCAGCACCGCTCTGCAGCACACCCAGGCACCTGGCAGGCATCCCACCAAGATCTGGCTGGACCTCATTGTGCAAAAGTCCTTTTCCCCCTCTTAGGGTCTCTGGGTTTTCGGCCTCTGCTTCTGTCGATGGTCGTGAGGCAGGTAGGGATTTCCGTCCACAAGCACCCCTTTCCCCCTCTTCCCCTATGCTCTGCACACACTGGGCACCAAAAGAAAGCTCATGGGAGTCCGGGTATTAGAACACATTCTATATTTACTTCCTAAAGAAAAACAAAGAAGAAGGAAAAAACTATCTTAAAGAACAGCAATTTCCGTGCTGGCTTGTGTGGCCTCAGCAGACAGAGAGACCCTCTCAAATGAGCTCTTGGCAGAGCTCCAGCAGCAGAGCTGGCCACGGCCCCATAGACCAGGCCGTTTCTTGCATTCCCTGCAGAACTGATGTTGCAGCTTCTGCCCGATGGAGCGTGGAGCTCTCTCTACTGCCCAGAGGACGGAGGAGGATTCCAGAGCCAGGCATATGACAGGAAGGCCGGGGTCTTCAAGGACCTTGTTTTCAAGGGGTGCAAGAGAGAGGAACAGAGCCACGGTCAGATCCCAGATCTGCAGGAACCCGAGGAGACCCCCGTGCCAGGGCCATCCCAGCCAACTCTTGCCACGGCCAGGAGGGAGCAGGGACCAAGGGAATCAGAGCGAAACTACCGGCCACTATTGCCCCACGCGGGTCTGAAATCTCTGTGTGTGCTCTGGCCACGCCGGCCCTGGTGCGCACAAGGAACAGAGGCCTGGGCAGCTGGGGCAGGGATTGCAGCTGCCGCCACCAGCACTCACTGCCAGCCCGCTGCCCTCACTCACCCTGACAGATGTTGGAAGTTGGATTTAGTTTTTCCTCAGGAATTTTTCTCCCATGGGTTGCTAAGACACAAATGACTGAGCTAATATCTGAGTACTTAAGAGAACAAAGCACAAGGCTAAGGCCTTTCTCCTTGGCAAAGTGTGGCAGAATCGCCCTCATGGACGCAGAGCCTGACAACACAAGATTTTGGAGACTGAAAAGCAAGGGCAGGGGGGAGGTCACTCTCTCTTGCTTGGGACCCTCGGAGCTGGACAGTCAGAGCTGTTGTCTGCTGAACCCACAACCCCTGAGAAGCCAGCACGGAGATGCCGGTCTGTCTGCTGTGAGTCTTTTCCTCTCTGCCCCATCGACAACTGCCTACCACCAGCCTGTCTCTCTCCTACTCCTCCTCGCCACTCCGAGTTCTTCGTTACATTGTAGCAGGGCTCCCCCTGCACTTCAAAACCTCTTACCATCCCAACTCCCTGTGTCCAGAGATCCTGCTGCGGCACCGACACCAACTGCCCCCACAAGGGTCTGTAGAACAAAGGCTCTCCTCCATCCCTCTGTGCCTTGGGCAGCCGCCATTGCCGTGTGCTACCTGAGCTCACACCGGAGCGCCCCTGCAGCCACCAGGGAATCATCACACCCAGAGCACCCCCTGAAGTCATCAGAGAATCATCACACCCAGAGCGCCCCCTGCAGCCACCGGGGAATCATCACACCCAGAGCGCCCCCTGCAGGCTGTGACTAGAACTGCACCAAAGAGAAAAAGTGCCTGAAGCCGAGCAGGCTGCCACTGGGTTTCTGGTTCTGTTTGTTGGTTAACGTCATAGTTGTTGTTATTTGTTAGCTTTGTTTTAGATATTAGTAAAAAACTGTTATTCCTATTCCCGTATCTTTGCCTAAGAGCCTCTTGATTTCAAATTTATAATAATTCGGAGGGAGAGAGGTTACAGTTTCCCATTCCAAGAGAAGCTCCTACCTTCCTTAACAAACACCTGTCCTTCAAACCAAGACACAGACGTGCCAGAGCTGTTCCTTGTGCCCCCTGACGTGCTGCCCGGCCATCCCTGAGAACACAGAGCCTGTCATGGCACCAGCAGCACAGCTCCCTGGCAGTGGCGCTGCCAGCCCTGTAGCCACATGGCCTCCTGACCCTGGCAGGGCTCAGCCCGGGCCCTTGCCGCATCCTGACGCCCAAGGAAGGGCACGGCTGCAAGAGGACAGCAGCAGCCCTGAGAGCAGGTGGGGCTCCAGGGCGCCGTGCCCAGATGGTGTCGCTGGGGCAGCAGCCGGGGCTGGGGCCAAGCTGTGGCGGGGTGGGGAGGGACGCCGGGCTGGTGGCTCACCAATGAACCTGGTGGCCGCCTCTTGCAGGGACTCCTGTGGGCAGCCCAGGTACAGCAGGGCCCGGCGCACGTGCTCGGCCGCTCGGCTCCTGTCCTGTGCCAGCTGCAGAGAGCGCCACGAGGGTGCACTTGGTGCAGGCTCAGCCCCTTGGGCCAGCACTGGCCTCCCCTGCCTGCCCAGCGCTGAGAGCCGGCCTGCAGCCGCTGATGCCAGGCTCTGCAGGGGCCCCAGGGCTGAGTGCTGCCCGGGGAGCCGTGGTGCTGGCCTGGCCCACAGCCCAGCTTCTCCAGGAGCCTGGAGAAGAGCCTGTGTGGCGCAGGGAAGGACCGGCATGTGGGGCGCAGACTGGCGGCCCTGGATGCAGCACTGGGCAGGGTCACGGCTGCAGCCGCACACACTGAGCAGCGCGGGCAGAGGCCTTCTCCAAGCTGAGGCTGGGGCTTGCAGGCCGTCCTTACCAGGCACTCACCAGACCTCCAGGTCTGATCCCTGCGCAGCATCTGCTGGAGATCTGTCCTCTTCAGGAATGTGGCTGAACAATGCAGCGTTTTCCGGGAGGCCTGCAGAGCAGCAGAGATGCGGAGATGGCATCACAGGCCAGGGCACAGGACCCCCGTCCCTGTACCAAGGCCAGGAGGAGGCTGCAGCCCGCCAGGCACCAGAGAAGGAGGCATCCAAGCCCCTTGCCAGGGGCCAGTGGCAGCCCCCGAGTCCTCACCTCAACCACACACTGGTTCTCGTCATGGCAGTGGAAGGAGAGTGGGAGCAGGCTCTGGCACACATGTGACTTCAGGGCCTTTTTTCCCTGCTCTGCTAAGAAATCCATCATCCCTCAGAAGACAGACATGGAGCACACCTGCACCTGGCTGTCATCCTGTAAGGAAGGAAGAAAACAAGATCTCAGCATGGGCTGCTTCAGGCCCACCTGGGCACAGGCCTGAAAATGCACAGGGCACAATGTGCCCAGGCAGCAGCCAGTGGCTGTGGCTGGAGGCACAGAGCCTTACGTTGTCAAAGAGTGGCAGGAGTGCCTCAGCCAGCCGCAGGGCAAGGGGTTTGGCAATCGGGACACCCTTGTACGGGAACACACAGCTGAGGAGAACAATGGCCATCCTCACCACATTGCTGTCATTGTCCTGCAGGAGCTCCACGAGCCTTTCAGTCAGACCCCACATTCTTTCAGTCTGTGTGGAACACAGGTGTGTGAAAGGCCAGCCTGCTGCCGCAGGGCCCAGAGGCCAAAGGCCTGTCCCAGAGCACTTGGGCAGCTGAAGCAGGAGGCAGGAGAGCTGGGAGCAGCTGCCTCAGTGCCCGCCACCCAGCCAAGCCCAAGTCACTGCGTTGCCCAGCCCCACGCAGCCAGCATGGCTTCAGCTGCTGCCCCCTTCTCACCATAGAGGGATCCCTGCCGAGCACCACAAGGCCTCTGAGTGCCAAGCGACGCCTCTCCCTGCACTCGCTCTGCAGGTTCTTTAACATGATCTCCAGGAGGCTGGCATGGCATTGACTCAAGTACATGCATGATCTGAAAGGCACAGGGCAGTGACAGGGGAGCTGGCCAGCAGGAGCCCAGAACCACACAGGGCTGGGCCCAGGCAGCAGCACAGGGTGTGGTCTTCGTCCCAGGCAGCTGCGGCTACAAGTGGCCAGAGAGCTGGGAGGCAACTCGATGAGCAGCATTGGCCTTCAGGCTCACCTCCACAAGGAATGCCATGGCAGCCAAATCCCAGCATGACGTGTCTTTGCTGAGGAGCCTGAGCAGGTAGTATGCAATCGTGGGACATAGGGGTAGGGATGCACGGTGCATTTCTCTGACAGGAGGAAAAAGGAACCAAGACCCTGAGCTGCCGGGGGCAAGTCTCTCCCAGGTCTGACTCACAGAGATCTGCTCTTTCCCCACCATCCTGCAGAGGGACACGGGCCCTTTGGGAGGCGGTTGCTCTTGGGCACCCTCCTCTCCCAGCCTTTTGCAGTCTCCTTGGCTGCCCCTTGGCGACAAAGCCCTCTGGCCCATGACAATGGGGACTGTGTGGGGCACTCCGGGTACAGAGCACAAATTCTGGGGGCAGCTGGGGAGAAGGGGGTCTCACCTGACCAGGAGGCCCACAGCACAGTGGTGGGTGTCCACACAGAGCAGCGTGTCCCAGCCACGCTTGTCTTCCATTGCCACCATTCCATCCTCATAGTGCAGGCGGCAGAGCAGGGGTTTCAGGGTCTGCACTGCAAAGCTGTGTGCAGAGCAAAGCCCAGGTCACGCTGGGAGCACTGGCTGCTGCCCTGGAGACATGGCAGGGACAGGAGGAGTGGCATGGAGCACCTATTGGGGTTGGTGGCAAGGCCATGTTGCTGCTGGCACCCCTTCCAGAAGGTTTTGATCTCCTCTGGCATATCCAATTTTCTGAGGAGCACTTGGAAGAGCAGATGCACAAAGAGGTGGGGGAAATACACTGTCACCACGTGTGGGACACAGGGCACCTAGAGGATCTTCCACATCACCACAGTTGCCTGCAAAGGACAAAGCACCCCGAGACAGCGCTCAGTGCCAAGATGTCCCTGTGGCAGGGCCCCAGCGTGGCGGGGAGAGGCCAGCAGAGACGCAGGGGGAGCACCGGGCCTGATGGTCCTGAAGCTGCCCCTAGGCCAGGCTTCAGCCCAGCGCCTGAGGCAGGGAGATGCACTGGGGGAAGGAGGATGGAGACCTGACGCAGAGGTGACCTTGGGGTGAGCAAAGGCCAGTTGCAGAAACTCACAGCCAGGGCAAAGACAGCCGTGTTGTCCCCAACGGAGGTGCACGTGCTGTGCTCGGGCCAGTTGCCTAGCACATCAAGGAGTATGAGCATGGCCGGCTCTGCAGTCCTGCACGAGCACATGATGCTCTTCCACATGGTCACAGCAGCTCTGTGGGGTCAGAGCTCTGTCTCAGGGAGGGTCTGGCACACAGCACAGTGGTCTGGGCAGCAGCGGGGAGCTGAGCTGGCTGCCAGCCCTGCCTCTGCCCACTGCCCTGGCTCACTGGCAGCAGCCAGGCAGCCCAGCCCTGGAGGGACTGGCCCCTGAAGGGCAGGGAGGTGTAGGGGTTGTCTCCATAGAGATGGAACCCCGAGGCTCCTCTCCCTGGTGGATTAGTCCACCAAGAGGAAAGTATCCCCCTGAGACTGAGACAACAATGGTCTAGCCCTCAACAGGGCCACTCCCAAGTTACTTCCCCTTTGTTGTTACTGGTTCAGTTGCTTGTCACTCTTGTTCAAGGTTCACACCCAGTTCTGGAAAGTTCTCCATTCCTCGGTTGTTAATTGGTTGGTTACCCCTGTCTCCTCCCCCCCTCTCATCCCAATGGTTGTAAATCCCTGGTACCGCCCTAACTCCTCCCCACTCCCAACTCCTGATTGGTTTATGGTTCTGTATATAAAATCGCACACAAGCTAGCTCGGGGCTCTTTAGCCCCCGGACTCAGAGCAGAATAAACCTTCTCTGTTACCGAGCTAAAGAGTCGCTCCTATATCTTCGCCGAATATCCTGTGATCCTTGAGGAATAACCCCGACCCTCCAACGCCTTGAGCTCCTGTGGAACCCCTGTGGTTCCCTCGTCTACCCACCTGAGGGTTAGGGTGTTTGAGGACACACGGGCAGCGAGAGGCAACCACCCCGCAGGAGGATCGGACCGCAGGGTTTCTTTATAATACTACAGGGAGGGAGCATGGCAGCAGGCTCGAGGGCTGGGCTGACATGCCAGGGCTGGGAAAGGGAGGAGCCAGAGGGCCCTGGAATTGGCTGTTTGTCAAACACCTGGCACAGGCTGTACAGGGTGATGGGCTGGTGAGCCCTGAGCCTTCTGGGCACGTGGGCCCCATACCTGTCACACCATGGAGCCACACACAGGAGAGTCATCACCACTATGCCTCTGTCAGATCCAGAAGCGGTCTGTACACATTGTACTCAGGAAACTCATTGGCCATGAGCCACTGGTGGATGTACCTCACCATGGCAGGCACCTGGAGAAGGCACGGGGACACTTGGAAAGCTGCCAGAGGGAGTCATGGTCCCAGCTTCCCCAGAGAAGTGCTTCCCTATAGCTCGCTGGTTTCTGTGTCCAGCCTGGCGTTGCCACGACAGATTCCAGCTGGCTATATTTCCAGGAGTGCCCCTATCCCAAGGCACTCTGGCAGCGTCTCGGAGACACTTAGCCAGAGAAACTGCGGCCTGCGGTGTGGTGCAGGAATGATCCAGTTTAGCTATCAGCTGAAGATGAATAACGAGAGGGCCCTTGGAATGCCTTTAATTCTGAGTGGATTTATTGCAGAGTCTTCACACAGAGGAGAGGCAGGGTCCAAGAGGCCGAGGGGCCCTCAGACATGGCCTTAAGAGTTACCATGTATCACCAATCACCAGGGGGTTTGGGGGAGTATAGGGAAGGCCTAAGGTTATTTGGTCCTGTGGGATAGGGAAGGAAAGGGGCCCAGGAGATAACAGGGAATAGAACAAAGGCTCTTAGGGGGAGGGAGGAGATGATGGACACTAGCAGTGGCTACTCTGGTTTGTCCTGGGTTAAACCGTGGTCACTTCACTTTCCAGGGGTTTTCTATCTCCTTGGAACTTTCTCCACCAGTTATCTTTCTCCTTTTCTAAGTCTTCTCCCCCTGGGGTCTCTAAGGACACATCCACAGCAGCTACACTTCCTTTCCCAGCACACTGCCACAGCCTCAGTGGCCTCCAGTGACCACCAGGCGTGGCTTGGGAGGCCGAGCAATTCTTGGCACGATGGAACCCTGGCCACAGGCTGCTTACTTGCTTTGGACTGGAAGGACCCTCCTCCACAGCATATCCAGCAGGGCAGCACTGGCCTTGGTTTTGAAGATGGAAGGGTATGCTCTGATGCCAGTGCCCATGGCGCTGGTCTCTTCCTCCCCATGAATTTGCATACCATCTGTAGCAGAAGGGCAAGGAGCGAGGGACATTCCATGGAGTGCTCCAGGCATGGTGCTGCTGTGCAGAGCAGTGACAAGAGGCCCTGCCCAGGTGGGGATGGCTGCAGGTACCTGCACTGTTCTGCGGAAGAGGCCACGGGTGCATTGTTGCTCTTGTGTGCGCTCCATGGCTGCACCTGGCAAAGAGCGAGCGCAGGCCGAGCTGAGGGGCTGCGGGAGAGGCCGGAGAACACAGCCCAGCCCTGCACTCCCCAGGCAGGGACAGCCCCGGGATGTCTGAGGGGATGGAGCACGGCTGCTGTGTGTCTGCCCCAGCCCCTCTTCCGTCCTGTCCATGGGCATGTCACCAGGGGATGGCATGGCATGGCATGGGGCCAAGCTGGCCCAGCCCTGTGGCCCAGCTGTGCCACTCACCCTCCTGAGGTGGTTGGAATTGCTCCACCTCTTCAAGCTGCTGTGCTGGGGCAGTTCCAGGGCTTTCTTTGTCCTCCTTCCCCCAGGCCAGCTTGGCCATGCTTGGGGGTCTCTGCTCTATGTCACTGCCTGCAGTCATGGCTACTTGCAGGAGCGATGCCTCAGAAAAGCTCCGAGTCAGCAACTCCTGCAGAAGGCACCTGCAGGAGTGAAGTCTTGGCAAGGCTACAGGACAGCAAGTCCTGGACTCTGGTCTCGAGGGCTCCCAGCACAAGGACAGGAGACTCCTCGTCAAGGACCGTGGTCAGCAAATGCCACGGTTGGGCCTCAAGGGCACCTGCAGAAGAGGAGCCTCAGGAAGGCCACAGGTCACCAAGTGCTGTGGTATAGCCTCAAGGTCACCTGCAGAAGTAATGCCTTGGAAAAGCTCCAGGTCAGCTAGGAACGAGTGCGCTGTGTGGGGGCTCCTCATGGCACCACTCTGTCCTGTCCTGTCCCGTCGCATGCACTGAGCACTGTGGCGTGGCCGCGTCACCGCCAGCACCTATGTCACCACGTGTCACAAAGGGCCTTGGACACGCTGTCCCGTTCCATGCCACGGTGACCATGCTGCAGCGTGTCACAGAGGGCCCTTGCACACACTGCCACCTGCCCTGGGGCCACCCCCAGCCCAGCCCAAGTGGCTCAGGTTGGAAGGAATGCCTTGCACTGAGTGTCCAAGACAGCCTGACAGGATCTTTAGGAAGGGCTCAAATCATCAGCAAACGCTGCCCTGCTCTGCGGGGTCAGGGCAGCAAGAGCCCCCAGGGCAGCAGAAGGAGCCCCCAGGGCTGCCAACACAGCTGCAGTGGGAAGGGCACGGGGCTTTCCACAGAAGCTGGCACGACCTCCGTGGGACACATCCCAGCTGGTAGCCGTCCTAAAAACTGTGGTGTGACACAGATGAGGAACGTGTGGGCCAGGGTACGAATGCTGCCCTGAGCCCTGGGGCCCGGGCAGCACTGAAATCAGCAGGTGTGGCAGCATCCCCACTGAAGCAGCCCTGCCACCTCCCTGAGCCCTGGCAGCGCTGGTGCCTGGCTCCTGCCCCACAGACCTGTGCCCCGGGGGGGCTTCTCTGCCAGAGGGCAGCCAAAGCCACTGTGCATCGGGGGCTGTGCTCCATCCTACAGGGGCTGCTGGCACGAGCACCTGCAGCAACTGGTGCCAACACTTGGTATGTGTCAGGTGATGTTGCTCCTTCCTGGAATGATGTTTTTCACGGAAGGGATGAGCAGTAGCACAGAAACACCAACAGATCCTGAATTTCACAGGACAAAGAGACTTCACATGTCATGTTTCCTTGTGCTTTTCTGTCTTTCTTGCATTTTGGAAAAAAAAGAATTGGCCCAGCCTCTGCTGTTCAACGCTCCAGTTGCTGTGTGGCTGCCTGTGGCAGCTCATGGCCAAACACAACTGAGCACGGTGAAAGAGATGAGGGACTTGTCTTTCCAAACAAACTGTGCCAGTAGATAAAACTAGCACTGAGAGAGAAAAGAAAGAATGGGGAGGATTCCACTGTTTGATGAATGGAATGAGGGAGATTTGTCTTTACAAACAAACTGCAGATCTGCTGATAAATAAAACGGAATACTGGGAGATGAAAGAAACAATGGGAAGAACCATAAATTCCATAAGGAATTCCACCAAGTGACACAAGGAAAGGACAAAGGTGGGGGGGTTACACATTAGAAGGGGGTCTTAGGTATTAGGCACTTTCGGGAAGTCTGTACCTCTCCAATGCCTCAGCTAATGGGCAAAGAGAGAGGGGCATGCGGTCGGGAAATTAGGATAAAAGGGAGGCTGCATCCTCCAAAAACTTGAGAGACCCCAGGGGAAATGCTCCATGGCCTCTCCCTTTATTCGAATAAAGTTACAGGACTCCTCTGTCTCCTTTTTGGACATAAACCTGGTGTTTGTGGATTAATTTTCCTCACAAGTGCATGGCTGGTTGATTGGTTGGGTTTTTCGGGGGACGGGGTGGGTTTGTCAGATGCGCTCAGGGGTTGGAAGGTGCTGTAGGTGCCCGCAGCGGTGGCACAGCCCCGGCACGGGCAGGGCGGCCCTGGCCGGGCTGAGGGAGCCGGCAGCGGCTGCCCGAGGCCGCAGCGGTGGCGCAGGAGCCGCAGGGCCGCCATGCAGGAGGAGCGGCCGCGCTGGGCTGGAGCCGAGCTGGGCACAGCGATGGCCTCGGGGCGCTGCCGAGAGAGCGCAGCGATTCCCGGTGCCGCGGCAGCGCCTGGCGGGCGCCTTCCCGGAGCCTTGCTGGGGATGCCGGGCTCTGGTAAGAGCGCGGGTGCCTCGGGGCTCGAGAGGGCTGCGAGGGCTGTGCCGGGGGAGCGGGCAGCGGAGCGGGGCCCGGCTGGGGCGTGGAGCGGGGCCCGGCTGGGGCGTGGAGCGGGGCCCAGCGGGGCCTTGCCGGGGGCGGCCCCGGCTGCACGGGGAGCGGACCGGAGCCTGGCTGGGCAGGCTGGGGCCGCTGTCGAGCGCCGCCGCCGTTCCCGGGAGCCCCCGGGCAGAGCTCGAGGCCCGGGGAGCGCTCGGCGGCCCATGGGCCCCCGGCACAGGGGGGTCTGTGTGGTCGGGCCGGCACCGTGTCCGCAGCGGGCTCCGATGGCAGCGGCGCGGCCCGGCCGTGGCCTTGCGAGGCCTGCGTGTGCTCGAAGGGCTGGACTGAGCTGGGCTCGGAGGGGAAAGGCTGAGGGAGAGAGATTGAAACATTTTCACACATCCAGCGGGAAACTCTTTAGAGCACCATGTGCTGTACGGTGTATTACGTATAGTGTCTAGTGGATGGGGATTCCTTCAAGCCACTTAAATTAAGAATCGATAGAAGCTTTTCTATGGGCTTGTAAAAGCTTCTGTTGCTGTGCACCTCCCAGACAGCCCCTGGTGCCCGGCCGGGCCGTGTCTCTGGGGCACAAACACCTGCGCAAGGAGCTGGGCCCTCGGGGCTGCTGGTGCTGCTCACGGAGCCTCCTCACCAAGGGCATCCAGGGAGATCCCCGGGCAGAGGCACCTCAGCTCCACACTGCGGCTCTTTGGGGCTTGTCCTGGACAAACAACCTTCTGGCAACTCAGAGTTCACTGTAACTATTGGAAGGGATTCACTTTTGCAGCACTGGAAGGCCACTTGCCTCTGATACCTGAAAAAGGCTGGAAATAAATCCCCACAGAGCGATGTCTATAGAGCAGGTATTTGTTTATTGCAGTGCTGGTGGTGAGGGGGATATCTCCACCTAACTCACTCACCCTTGTTGTGTTGTAGTTTATTTCTACAGTAAGTATTACTTAATGACTGTGTCATTATCATCATATACGCATCAGAACTAATTTGCATAATGTTATCTCATGGTTATAAATAATTCTTCTGTACAGTGCTTGTGCTTCCCCAATTTAGGTGGTCTTGGGGGTCTTCTTCCATGAAGGCTCAAGGTCTTCCTGGACTTTTCAACTTTGTCTTCGGAGCATGCACAGTTACGGTGTTCCTTGGTCTTTCTGGATGTAACCGCTCTAAATTCTCCATTTTGTGGCTAATTGGCTTTACATTTGCCAGTTTCTTCCTGCTGCTTCCCAATGTAGCTATACTTTTCTGGTTTTTGAGATTCTTCACCTGGTGAGTTTCCGTTTATTTGAGCATGAAGCAACGAGTTAACCATATCCTAGGTATTACATTGTAGAGAAAGTTATGATTCAGGTTATATTGGTATCTTAGAACTCAAGCTATGTACATCCTGTATTTTGACCCAAATTATACAGGTGTCACCTCCAATTAAGAGGATTTGTTTAAGATGTTCCAAAGTCTGTGCTGTGGCTCTGTGATCTGTGGAGAGTATCTCTGTGCATTAGTGCAGGTCTGCCCACCATATGATCATTGCCCCTAGGTGTCATAAAACCTCCCCTGATAAAACCAACTCCGTGGTGAAGTAATGCCATTTCCGAAGAGCAGAATTATTTGTTTCTCTGTCCTGCATGTTTAAGGAGCTCAGATTTTTGCAAAAAGGTTTCTTTCTACTTACTCCTTGAACAACGAACAAAGGAGCCCCAAGGGTTTTGCCATTTCTTTCTTAGGTTTCCAAACTTTTCTGAGAGCCTGGGAAATGCTGTCTGGCAGCTGAGAGTCTGTGGCATTGAGACTCTTGTCTGTGATAGAAGATCCTGGAATTAAGCGGCTCAATACTTTTGAGACCCTGGACTTTTCATTCAGTCTTTGGCCTGGGGCTAGATTTTCCCTTTCTTTCTGTCTTTTCGTTTTAAAATTACCCTCGAATCAGCAAATTTCGTGACCTGAACGCGGTTTCTGTGAGGATGAGTGCGGCTCTTCCCTCGCAAAGCAAAGGCAGCGGCCAAAAGGCAGCTCAGCCTCAGCCGGGCCCACGCTCGTGATCGGCGCTGCCGGGGGAGCATCAGCTGCTGGGGCGGGCTCTGGGGAAAAGCAGCACTGCCCTTTGCTGCCTGCTGAAAGCTCGGGGGGCTCTGGCAACCCGAGTGGTGCCAGCTGTGCCCCCGGGACAGGGCGAGACGTGGGGCCGAGCCCTGAGCCCGAGAGGGGCCCTGGGGAAGGCAGGGGCAGCTCTGCTCCTCCCTGCAGGGTTTGTGCTCTGCTCAGAACCAGTTCCCATCCTGGGAGGAAAACTCCGCCTTTGGGGCACGGAGGAGAGCAAGGGTCTTTCCACCCTTAACCCCGGCCCAGAAGCTGGGCTCCAGTTTGCTTTCTGCCGTTCCCCTCCCGTTGTGTTTCTGTTTTGCTCTCCCGTTCCCCTCCCATTGTGTTTCTGTTTTGCTCTGTCCCGTTCCTCTCCCGTTGTGTTTCTGTTTTGCTCTCCCTTTCCCCTCCCGTTGTGTTTCTGTTTTGCTCTCTCCCGTTGTGTTTCTGTTTTGCTCTCCCTTTCCCCTCCCGTTGTGTTTCTGCCCTGGCAGCTCCCGCAGCCTCCAGGGCTTCTCCCGTTAAAAGTTTACGACATTGAATACAATTTAAATTGAAATTCATACAACTTAAAATTAATACAAGTAAATCTAATTTAATGTCATGGAAACCTTGTTTCATTTAACTTAACGTTAACACAAGTAAATACTATTTAACGTCATTTAAATTTAAACTGTTACAACTTAGTTTTTTGCAATTAAATAAAATTTAATACAATTTAAATTCATACAACCTATAGTTAATGCAAGTAAATACTGTTCAATACCATTTAAACTAATACAACTTAAATTTATACAACTAAATACAGTTTAATACAAATTTAAATTCATACAACTTTAATACAAGTAAATACAAAGGAATGCAATCTGAATTTGAGTTCATATAACTTAAAGTTAATGCAGGTAAATACTATTTAATACCACTTAATTTTAACCTCATACAACTTAAATTTATACAGTTAAATACAGTTCAATACAAGTTTAAATTCATACAGCTTAAAATTACTACAAGTAAATACAAATGAATGCAATCTGAATTTAAGTTCATACAACTTAAAGTTAATGCAAGTAAATAATACTTAATACCACTTAAATGTGAACTA
This sequence comes from Eopsaltria australis, assembly GCA_034509425.1. Classification (NCBI taxonomy): domain Eukaryota; kingdom Metazoa; phylum Chordata; class Aves; order Passeriformes; family Petroicidae; genus Eopsaltria; species Eopsaltria australis. The sequence continues at coordinate 38,842 of JAVTVJ010001466.1, forward strand.
ATACAAGTTACATTTATGCAGTTAAATACAATTGACTACAATTTAAATTTAAATTAATACAACTTCAAGTTAATTTAAAATAAGATTAGCATCTATCAAATTGATATCAACAGCTACAAAATACCTACAAAATCAACATTTTGCAAAAACTATGCGTCTTTTTTTTGGCGCTGTGGCTAAGCTTCGTGGATTGGGAATGAACATGTTTGTATTTTCCAGTCTCAAATATTTCTGTCTCCTTGGAGTCCAGCTGATGTTTTCCATTCCAGGTATTTGCACACGAGGGGTCCTTAGGTAAAGCTCTTCTCCTTCCCTCAAGTACTCTTCAATTAGTGCCACCTGCAGTTGGAAAGAAGCGGTGTCACAAGCAACTCCGTTCGCCTCCATAAAAACTTTAATAGCTGCTGCAATTAGTTTATTTCAAAGCTAAAAGTCATTAGAAACAAAAATACACCAAGGCTCCCCTTGGGCACGTGGCTGCAGCAGTGGTACCCGGCTGTGTCATTATTTTTGTTTTCTCCATTTCAGTTTGGATTCAGTTCCTTCATTGCTGTGGAATAGACTCCCTTCACACAGAGATGCAGACCCTGCATCATGGGAGGATCTAATGAATCAATCTGCCTGTTGCATTATAAGGTGAAATAATTAAAAAAAAATCTTGCTCTGCCATGCTGACAGGCATTCAGTGGAGTGTGGCTTCTTTGGGCTGGGAATTAATCCAGGCAAGGCTTCCTCTTGTACGGATCTGTGTCCTGAGCTGTCCCTAGAGTGCTCCTTAGTGCTGGCCTTGACTGGAGCCGTGCCACTGCCTGCTCTGGCCGTGGTTTGGGTCAGTGTTTTTGAGAGAGGCAAGCAGGAAAGTTTCTGCACAGTTCCATCTGCTGCCCTGGGGTGCTGAGGGCACAAAGGGTCTGGGAGAGAAGCTCTGCCTCCTCCTCCTCCTCCTCCTGCCCCCAGGGCTGGCAAGGGGGACCTGTTCAGGGGATGGGCTGCACACAGCACCGTGTGTGATGCCATGGAAAAGAGTTTCCTGCTGCGCTGGTGGAGCTCAGTGGGCACTTGTGCCTGGGCTTTGGCTCCTTGGCTGCCACGAGATCCGTTGCCACAGGAGCACAGGCAGCTTGGGGCTCTCCAGAGAGCCTTGTGGGTTGGCTCTGCTGTGATGGGCTCAGAATAGAAACGTGCAGAGGATTAGAGAGAGGATTCCTGATGCCAGCCTTGTTTTGAAGAAGTAGAAATAAAAGCCTAGGAAATCCTGGACTAGTCAAAAGCATATGGGAAGTCTCAGAAAGACTGATCCTAATGCAGGGCTTGGCCTTATTAACCCCAACCACTGAGCCCCCAGGAGTTTTCAGACAGAGACCAAATTATAATGTCTGCACAATTTTCCTCTGCTGTTAAAAGTGCCCGTTCTGTTCTGGGGGTAGTGCTGGTGTCTGGGTGAGCACAAAGGGCAGAAAGAGGAAGGGAAACGGGTCCCAGGTGATGGGTGGGGTGTGGAGCAAGGGCAGAGGAGACACCGGAACAGCAAAAGGATTTACAGCAGCTCCTTTAGGACCATCTAGCAGTGTCTGCCCTGCTGGGGATGCAGGAAGCTGCAAACGAGCAATGTTCCCACCTGGAGCCCTGGTTTGGCATGGTCTGCCTGTGCTTTTCATATTTACAGAAGAGGTGTGGGCTCCAGCCCCCCAAAGAAGAACTGATCTGACCCATTGTTCGCTGCCATTGTTGCACTGTTCCTGGTGCAGCTGCTCGGCCAGGGTGGTGTTTGCCCAGCAGGGATGCAGTCAGACCCTGGCTGGTTCCCAGGCAAATCAGACACATCTCCCTGGGGCTGGTGCCTGAGCAAGGGCAAAGGTCAGGGCATGGGGTCAGGTTTCACCTGGCACCTCTTCTTTTTTCTGCCTTTTGACCAGACCAGACTCAGGGACATCTCCTGCCCAAGGAGCGAGCTGTTCTCCTGCCCTTTGCTGTTACCTTCTGTATTTTAGTCCACACACGCTCTCCAGTTCTTCCTGCCAGGATGTCCATGGCATCTGCCATCAGTGACTGCAGCTGTGGCACCGAGATACAATCAATCAGCATCCAATCCACAGAGAAGTCACTTCTCTGAATTCACAAATTGAACCCTAATTCAAATCGTTGGCACTCTGATGATTTTGTGACTTGTGTTTCACACAGTGAGCACGGCCAGCTCATCTTTGTTTCAGCCCTTGCACTGCATTCTTGTGGATCTAAAATACAGCAGTATTGCCTCCCCACAGTCCCCTTCCAGGGTAGTCCTAGCATTGCCTCACCCTGCACCCTTCCCAACCCCTGGAAAATGGTTCAAGAAAATTAATCCAGAGACAGAGAGATAAGGGTTGGATCCAGGGTGTCCTGCCCTTAGCATCAGTGTTAAGGAACAAACTGGGGAAAACTGGTACTTGGGATCTGTGCTATTGCTGTACTCTAAAAAATTCTCTTCCAAAATGTTAAGTTAAAGTGGGTCCAAACAGAAGTTTTTGGAGTCTCTTCCCAAGCGTTTTACTCAAGGAATTAGGATCTACTAGCACTGTGTCTGTAGATACCAATATTCCCAGGTGTGCCCCAACACCACTGGAGGCACCAGGCTTCCCCAAAGGCTTCCCCAAAGGCCTCCCTTCAGGGGAGGAGGAGAGACACTGTCTGTCCACTGATGCACAGCAAAGAGATGTTTCCCCCTCTTTTTCCCAGCCCCCTTTGGTGCCACCACTTTTGTCCTTGTTGGCTCCAGCCATTGTCCCACTGCTTGCCCTTGCTGGAGCTGCCTTGGGCCAGCCAAGGGCCCAGTCCGTGTTTTCAGCAGCCTCAGATTCCTCACCGACTTGGGGCACCTCTGCAGCAGGTCTGACAAGCTGCCATGAGTAGACAGACAGGTTTGTTCTGATGCAGGGAGCGTGTGGTGGATGGATCCAGCACAGAAACCAGCTTTCCCTCCTCTCCCCCTCTCCTTCCCAGCTGTACCCAGTTTCAGGCTGTTTTGCTGCAAGTGCCTTCTGAGGTCACAGATGTCAAGGCAGCATGTGCTGAATCGTTGCAATCGTTTTTCCAGACTGATTTGGGGAGGTTTTGGGGGCAGAGAAGGGATTTTCGGTAGATACTGACAGGTGAGCCCTGGTGGTTCTGTTAGTCACCCTTGCAGGTGATCAGCACCTCCTCTGTCAAAGCACTGAAGGAGAATTTGAGAGCTCTTTCAGGTCCCCACATTGGACCAAGGACTTCAGGGCACAGGGTGGAAGTCCAGAACTCTGCCCTGGCCCTTCCTGCTCTCTCAGCCTTCAGAGGCCTAAACAAGTGTTGGAAATCAAAACCTACCAGCTTGTCATCCTCCTGAGAGACTCTCTGCAGGTAGGGAACAGTCGCCAGCTCGGCCATTGCCTGGGTCGTCACCTGGGCCTGTTCCTCCCCTCTCTGCATGTGGCTGAGCAGGCTGGCGTGGTGGAGCTGCTCAATGGCCCGAGCACAGGGGCCACGCTCATCCTGTTTGCCCGGGAAAAGAGAGGAGGTGAGAGGGGAGGCACAGGGAGCACCCTGATCCTTGGATTCCAGTGCCTCAAGACTTCTCATCTCTTTTTGTGCTGCTCCTGCTCTCAACAATGTGCCATCCTTCCAGCACCTTCCAGGCCATGCTGCTGGGACAGGCTTTGGAGGGGCAACAAAAATACTTTCTTGCCATGAGCTCTCTAGGAGGACTAGGAAAATAAAGATGTCACGGTAGGCGGGAAGGGGAGACAGCAGATAACAAACACAAATGCAGTTTTCTCCTTTGGAAAGGGCTTTTCCATCACCCCCTCCATTGAATATCATCTGATGGCTTTTCCAGTGACAGGGGAGAGGCTGAGGAAAGCATGCAGGATATCAGCTCATGGTTTGGGTGCAGACTGGCCCATCCATGGTTCCAGTGACAGACCCGGCAGGAGCTGAACCCTGCAGAGGCGGTCTCTGACCTCCAGGCAGCCAGGAACATGGCAGGCTTGAGGCACGTTCAGCCTTCCCATCTTGGCCAGAGTGGGGTGTGTATAAATGGTATGGTGCAAATGCTTGCAGTGGGGACTGCCTTGGGCACTCTGCTCTCATCTCCAACAGGCTGGGTTTCTTCTCCCTGTGCCCTGGAAACCAGATCTCACTGCTTATCTCTGCTTGCACTGTGTGATCCTGTTCCTCCAAAATCATTTAACAGAAGAGGGGAGTCATGGGGACTGTAAAACCTGCCTGATTTCAAAGATTTTTCTCTTCCTGTTACTCTCTTAAGACTGCGGTACTTGCAATAGAGGAATCTTCACCTCCAAAAGCAAAGAGAGAATTGGGGGGGCCCAAAAAATGTAAAAATTGCTGTTTTTCTGGGGCTTTCAGAAGACCAGCATTTTGCTGTGTATCCAGTATCCCATCCACACTGTTTGTAGCTGTAGCTTCTCGAAGTGCATCAAAGGGAATGCCCCCAGCAGAAACAGATCCTCCCCTTTCCCAAAGCTGCCACTTGCATTACTTTGCACATCGGGAGCTGGGGCTTTTGGTCATCAAAGCCAAGAGCAAGGGGGTTCAGAAAAGCGCTGCAAAATCTGCCCTTCATCCACTCCACTCCATCCCCACGCCAGTGGGGATGATTTTGGTGAAGGCCTGCACTCCTTCCCCAGTGCTGAGTTCTGGCGCTCACTGCTGTTCCAGCAGCTGCCCTCTACAAGGAGCAATTCTGTGCTTCCATAGATCTCTAGATCATGTTTCTTTTTCTAGGAGAATAATTTAGGAATTCTGTGGAAACAGTCTCGTCTGTGTGCAGATCTGATTGTTGACCTTTGTGCTAATTGCGCTAAAAGCTGTGTCCATTGTGGCAGAAAGGATGGAGCACAGGTAACTGCCATCACCTGGCTTAGAACTGTAGCACATGGAAAAGTCACTTCACATCCTTCACTCCACAGGGATCCAGATTTCAATCACTAGAAATGCTTCAAGTAGCAATGATTAACTCTTGAAGATCTGGGTGGGAGGTGCAGTCTACTGTGGGTATGAAATGGGTGAGTAATTGTGTTGGTGATTGTCTGAAGTAGAGATATAATATCATAGGCCATAAAGATTGGAGAAAATTGCATGCAGAGGGACTGTAAAGAAACTGTGGTCGCTGTTAAGTCATTAGGACTCCTTCTCAAAAGTGTCTGAACCGTCTGGAGCTCTGTTCCTAATGCAATTCACAGAGCATTCCTGGACCCTGGAGGAGCACATGCAGCAGGAATTACCCCCAAAAGCACGTGTGCTTCCCACACACCATGTACCAGGAAGGAAAGGGGACACTCACCTTTATTTTGGTGCTTCCTATAAAAGCCATGGCTGCCATTATCCTTTCCCCAGTGTTCTGCCAAAATGTTTCTGTTTCTTCCTCCACGCTGGGACTGAAAGTTGTTTTCTGGCCTAGGAAGTGAAATTACAGAGCCACAGAGGCTGTGTTTATTCATCTCCCTTTCCTTTAGGGGATCTGGCAGGATGTTGGGTGAGCTGGAGGAGGAGTGAAGGGGATGGGAAGAGCTGCCTGGGCCATCGGGGCAGCTGAAATGGGCAAGGGGGTCCCATGACACCTCTTGCCCCCTCATTTAGTAAGGATTTTGGGGGTCACCCCTGAGCCAGGCCAGTTCTTCAGCAAGTTGGCACACCTAGAAAGGCTGGCAGGTTTTGAGTTACAGACTTCTGTACGATTTTCCCAATCTCTTTGTTTCTGAAGCCCAGAGTCAGTAAGTACTGCTGGCCAGGGTGAGATTCAGCCCTCTCTGGCAACAGGTGAATTCCATGAGGATCTGCAATAGGGGAAAGGAAAATAATTTCCACTGCTGTATTTTCTTTTTTGGGGAAAAATAAGGGAAGTCTAAGAAGGAGTGAAATGGTCTCCAGAAACATTGCCAGAACACAGATGACAGAACCAGCCCAGCTCTCACTGGGCTTTGAATCTTAGGGCTCTGCAGCCTTTTGCATCAACCGTTGAAATTCTGCTGATGCCTGAGATAAAGCATCTCCTGCCCAATTCCCCACAGCGGTGTGGAAGGGTCTGAAGGCCAAGCAACTCAAACTCTCCAACTCTCTCCAACTCTTTTGAATTCAGCCCCACACACAGAGTCGACAGAGCTTAAGGGCAGCTGAAACCTGCTGTTACCTGTAAATATGTGCTGCACGTAATCAGGGTGCTTCTCAGCAAAGGTTCTGTTGGCCTCCTTTATTTTGTCAGTCTTGTCCTCTTTCTCAAAAGGTGTGTACAGAACAGAAAAAGAAACTTCTCCACTAAGGGCTTCTTGAGTCATAGCCTAAAAAAGAGCAAAGAAATGAGACATTTCATGTTGGGTAGAGGCTGGTTAAAACCCAAACAAAACAACCAGGTGGTTTGGGTGGAGACTCCATGACCTTCTGTCTTCAGGGAGGAGACAAGGACAAGAGAAACTGTCTTTCAGATGGGGAGAAAAAGTGATCCCATGCTCTCTGAAAATTGCCTCAGGAAGACTTAATAAAAAATGCCTTCAGCAGCTGTATCCAGAATTGTTGTGTCAGGGAAGCTTTAGGTTGGATATTAGGAGTGGATATTAGGAATGGATTCTTTCCCCAGAGGGTGGTGGGGCACTGGAACAGGCTCCCTGGGGACGTGGTCACAGCACCAGGCCTGACAGAGCTCCGGGAGCAGTTGGACAGCACCCCCAGGCGCACGGTGTGACTCCTGGGAATGGCCCTGTGCAGGGCCAGGAGCTGCTCTCGGTGATCCTTGTGGGTCCCTCCCAGCTTGGCCCATGCTGGGATTCCTTCCCAGGCTGTCGGGTGTTACCTGCCAGTACAGCTGGAGGAGGTCACTGGTGTCCAGCCCTGCACCCTTGGCCAGAACGTACAGACACTGCGCCACCATGGCACTTCTGGGGACACAAGCAGAGAGAGGAGTGTGCAGGCACAGAAGGGCTCTGTGGCCGCACTGAAAGGAGGTCCTGTTCAAAGAGCCTCGTGAGAGCTTTATACAAAAGATTACACAGAGCTCTCAGCCCTTGCCCAGCTTTCAGACAAGCATCAGCAAACACATTTCTAGCTCCCTAAAGTCCCTGCCTGCAAACAGCCCCAGGTGTCATTTAGGGCTGCAGTTGGGGTTATTCATGTTACAGCAGCTGGGAGGGCTGGAGCTCTGCTGCCCCTGAGATCACACACACACACAAAGCCAGTGCAAAACTCCCGTGGATTTGGGAAAAGCCTGGCTCCTGGAGGATGTGTCACTGCTGGGAGCTGCAGGAAGGGGATGCAGAGGAGCCCTGTGGGAGCCCAAGCAGCAGAAGTACCTGGCAGCCTCCGAGTATCTGTGCAGGTGCCGAAAGCAAGCGGCTTGGCGCAGGTGATTGCAGAAGTGAGAGGGGTTCTGAATGATGCTCCTTGGGGGAAGATAAGGGATGGACAAGGTTAGATTGGGATTTCTTACATCATTAAAGTTCCTGAGAATCAAGTGGTGACTGAGACAGACACCAAATGCACTTCTGCTCTACAGCTCAATGCTGCATCTCAAATGTCAGGTGAACTCTCTCTCAGTCTCCCTCTCTCTCTCTGTCTCAATCTCCCTCTCTCTCCAGCTGTGATCGATGAAGAAAATATCACTAAAAATATTACTTAAAGGTTCATTTCATTGTGGTTTTCGCCTAAATGCAGTTGCATTAGGGGTTTGTGTATTGTTCTAGAAAACATGTTCCAGGGGTGATACTCTCGCTTGCCTTTGGCTTGTAGGTATCAAAAGCAAAACTGCTACAGCACAAGATCTGGTTAACCTCCAGCTCCTCAAACAGGAGCAGCTGGTGTCTGGCCCATCTCCCTGGAAATGGAATAGATCGGAAGAGGAACCTGAGATATTCTGAAATATCTCTGTACAAGACAAAATTGTAGCATGGGTGAACCTTGGCCTGTTTTGACCCTTTGCTTCAACAGATGAGATTTGTCCCATCTAAACACCAGTGCCACGTGTGAGGTGTGTTTTCTTGGTTCTTCTTTTCTCACTATTAGACTGGATCTTCCTGCACCGCATTTATTTCTAGTCTTTGTTTCCTTTTGGATTTCAGTCTTAGCAGTTAATCCAATCCGTATTTTCTCTTACCTGTGTGAGTGACTCAGAGCACGGCCAGGCTGCCCCAGTTTTAAGTAGCAGATGACAAGCTTTGACTCAATCCAACTGGCAAGCCTGGAAATATCACCTGGAGAGGACTTCAAGGGTTCCTCTGTAGAAATGTCTTTACTGCAAAGCTGCACATGAGACAAAACCATGATTTCCAAATATTAGAATACAGCATTTGCTAGGTGGAAATGCTTTTTGTGACTGACCAGTGGAGAAAAGTGAAGTCTAACAGACTCGGCTTTAACTAAAGTCAGTATTACAAAAATCAGTACAGAGGACAGAAAGGTCTTTCAGGGATGTTCTGGTTTTTGCTTCTGGGGAAAGCTGGAATAAGGGACTGCTGAGAAGCCCCAGCCCTACAATTCTGTGCTGTCCCAATCACTCTGCCCGCAATCCCAGGGATTAATTCCTTCATCCATTTTCCAGGTGTGTCCATTCACCAGCCTTTCTTCTTAGAAGGAGACGAGTCCTCCTTTCTTCTTAAGTGACCCGTGGTGCTGTCCCTACCACAGCTCATTTCAGAATATGGGGTGCAAAAAAAGGATGACACTATAATTTTACTCACTGACTGCTTTAATATTTATTTCTTTTTAAAATTATTTCAGTATTGTGGAAAAAAATCAGGAATAGGATATTTGCTTGTGAACTGGAAAGCCCTAATATTTGGCAAATGCTTTTGAATGAAGTTTGGCAGAGCAATGCTAAAAAAAGTGCAGTTGGTCCCTTTCTCAGGGTTTCAAATACTTGCCTGAAGGGACTGGAGTCAGAGTGGAGAGAAAACATTGGCTGGGGCAGAGTACAAACTCCCCAGTTATTGAGAGGGCATTTTGTTGCTGATAGAGCTGAGATTAAAGGGAGAAGCATCTTTTTCACTCTGTGGGACTTCAATTTCCTCCACACATTACTACAGTTAAGAACTTGGAGAAAAATACAAAATCACCTGAGATTCTTCGGTTCAGTCCATCCTCCCCTTTCTGTGATTTATTTATAACTCCTACTTTTCAGATTTCAGGCGAAATTGCGTCTCAGGATTTCTGTCCAACCCTGGGCACTCCAACCAGGTCGGTGCTCCTGGTTCCCTTTGCTATTCCTGCCCAGGGAATGCGGGGACAGCCCTGTTCCCCAGGGAGTGCGGGGACAGCGCTGTACCCCAGGGAGTGCGGGGACAGCCCTGCTCCCCAGGGAGTGCGGGGATAGCCCTGCCGTGGCTCTGCAGCGGGGTCTCACCCCTCCAGCCCCGTACCTCCCGTGCCGTGCAGAATTTGGCCGCGGCCGCTGCGAAATCGTGCTGCCAGTAGCGAGCGCTGCCTTCCCGCAGCGCTGCCCGGAGCGCGGTGCCAGCGCGGTGCCACGGGCTGTCTCCCGGGGCTCGGGCAGGAGGGTGACCCGCTGCTGGTGGCACTGCGGGCACCGCCGGCTCGCCAGACTCGAGCTCAGTGTCCGCCTCATCGGCGCAGATCAACTGCGCTTCTATTTCCCTGAGCCTCGAGGGAGGGATGCGGAGCGGCGCGCTCGGGAGTCTCCCTGCGCCGCTCTCTGCCGGTGCTTCTGCTTTTGTCCCGGGCACATCGCCACGGCTTTCTGCTTTCTGATTACGGTTCGCTCTGTCTGCGCCGCTCTGGGGTCGTTCTTTGTGTTCTGTTGCCTCCTGCCACACCTGCAAGAGAGGTGAGGGGAGAATCGTGGCGTTTAAAGTCATTTCAAAGAATCCCAGAATGGTTTGGGTTGGGAGGGACCTCAAGGATCATCTCATTCCAGCTCCCTGCCGTGGGCAGGGACACCTTCCACTATCCCGGTCTGCTCCAAACCCTGTCCAGCTTGGCCTTGGACGCTGCCAGGGATCCAGGGGCAGCCACAGCTGCTCTAGGCACCCTGTGCCAGGGCCTCCCCACCCTCACAGCCAAGAACTTCTTCCTGATACCCAATTTAAATATCTTTCAGCTCAAAGCCACTCCTCCTGGTGCTTGTCACGGCTTGCCTTTGTGGAATGTCTCAGGAGAGCTTTGTTTTGTTTCCAGAAGTGATTTCTGAAAATGCTTTACCATGGATTTTAGCACCAAACAAGATGACATGAATAGGCAATGTGTTAAAATCAGTTGCCTTCCATTCTTTTAACTTCACTGGATGCATTGGGATCAATAGATTTGGAACATATTATTAAACTAAATTGAATGAAGAAAAGAAGTCAGAATGAAATAAAATACAAGTATCTGGGAAAAAAATGTCTTTTCATGGTCCTGAATAGAGTCCTAATGTTCCTTCTCTGCTTTATCCTGCTGAGAGGAGGGCAGGTATTCTGTCCTGTTCCTGAGATGCCTCTTCTTGTTGTCCCAACAAGAATGGGTGTTCGTTCATGGAGAATCAATTTCAAAATCTACTTAAACATATTCAATCTATTTCTGCTCTGAGCACATTGCTTGTGCTTAGGACAGATGTTACTGTGATTACAATGAAATTAAATAGATCAGGTCCTATTTTTTCATGTCCACCATCAAAATGTTGTTAAACTGACTAAGCAGAGGAAACAAGTCTCTTTTGGGGTAAAATGGGGACCCAGAAATCAGGCGCAGATAAATTAACCCCACTCAGAGTCAGACAGGAGAGCCATGGCCAAGCGGCTTCCCCCTTGCAGGGTTCTGTTTCAGAGCGGTCCTGAGCCAGCTCAGCACAGCTGTACTCACCTGAGGGGCTCCTGAGGAAGGTCCCTGCTGGGGAAGCATGTGGACAGGGAGCTGCTGGCTCAGTCTAAGCTCCTGGGCCACCTGGAAGGACACAGGGATGGGCACACTCCGGTTTGTATGGCTGTCCCTGAGGCAGCTGGTCCTAAATGCTTTCCCAGCCTTTTCCAGCTCAGCAATTCCAGCTCAGTTCTTCCTCCCCTCCCTGAGAATCCTTTCAGCCCCAGAGTTTGAAAATGGTACAAGCAACCTGCAGGAAAGTGTCTCAATTGATGAGAGCACCAGAAGGGACGTTGTTCAGAGCCCCATCCAGCCTGGCTTTTAATACTTCCAGGGAAACCTCTGCTTGCTGTGGGCAACCTCAGGCCTCTCCACCCTCCTCACCATTTCTCCTCTGGGGAGGAATTTCTTCCCAATATCCAATGGAACCTGCCCTTTGTCAGCTGCAAACCATTCCCCCTTGTGCTGTCCCTGCAGGTCCTTGTCCAAAGTCCCTCCCCAGCTCTCCCTGAGTCTCTTCAGAGTCTGGAAGGAGCTCCAAGGTCTCTCCCAAGCCTTCTTCAGGCAGAGTGGTCCCAACTCTCCCAGCCTTTCCCATAGCAGAAGCGCTCCAGCCCCTTGAGCACCCTCTGATCCTTTCTGTGGGCTCCTCTGGGACACCAGGAATCATGTGGGAGGTGACTGGGAGAACCCCAGTGTGGTCCCTGGGAGGTGCTAAGGCTGGGCTGTGCCCTGGGATGCTGGGAATGCAAGGAAGAGCTGCTCCCTTGCCAGTGTCCACAGTGATGGGAGGAGATGGGGCTGTGCCCTGGGATCGCCAGGAGCCCCCGTTCCCTGCCAGGCCTGTCCCCACAACCAGCACCAAAGCTGCCGCCAGCTCTGGAACAGCCCCCCAGGAATGCCCTGTTGTTCCCAAAGGGAACCATTCCCCACAGGACAGCCCAGAGCCACCCAGGCCCTCTCTGAGCCTGGCACAGGGAGAGCTGCCCCTTCCCCACTCACCTGCCGGGGCTCCATTGGCCGTTCTGGCAGTTGCCAGGTCCCAGTTCCACATCCAGGGCAGTTGGAGAGTCCCTGCCCCAGCCCAACTGCCCCTGCCCTGGCACCTGCCCCCCCAGCCCTTCCCCACTCCCCTTCCCCATGGCCTGGCCACCATCAGGCACCACTCCTGAGGGCACTCAGGAGCTTCCAAACCAATCCTGGCCACTCTAAACACCGATGGGGCACATCAGGTACCACTCCTGCTCTGCAGCTGCTGCTTGGGAAGGTAGGGATGGCTCCAGGCCCAGCTTCACTGAGGGCACTTGGGAGCTTCCAGATCAATCCCTCCTTGCCCTCCTGGGGTTCAGGTGCAACCAGGCAGGGGCTGGCCCTGGGCTGAGTTTGTGCTTGTGCTTGAAATGCTCCCATTTTCCCGTGGGAGCAGCATCTGTCAGGGTACAGTTGGGGGCTGGAAGGAAGGGATGGGACCCAGGTCCAAACACGTCCTTGTCATTTTGGGCCTGGTTTTCAGAGTTGCTGAACACAATTCTGCTGGAGTTAAACACAGGCTTTGGGGTGAATCGCTTTGAGAACCAAACTCAGAATTGGTAACAGCTGTCATCTTGTCTCCAGCTGGTGCTGGCCAGAATTAGATTTAAGATTTTTGAAAGATATTCATGTGAAAGGGCATTTCAATGTGTTCTTTCTGCAAGTATTTATGTCTTATTTATTTATGCCTTACCTTCAAGCCTGGGAGTATCTGGAAGTCCACTCCCAGACATGGGGCCTTTGACATGAACCATGGCCCTTTTCCATGTGAAAGAAAACTCAGTCCTCCAGATTCATGCTTCCAGCTTGGAGGAGGCATTTGGCACTCCAAGGGTGGCTAGACTCCTAGTTGGTGGCAGCGTGGGTCTAGGAGAAATCCTGCTCCGTGCGAGTTTTAGGAGTTGACAGTCTGGTGCCGACTATGGGGTCATGGACGTGATCGCTGGCCCTTTTCCATGTGAAAGAAAACTCTGCTCCCCAGTTTCTTGATGTCAGTTGGGAAAAGGGTTTTGGCACTGCAAGGGCAGCCAGAGGCCTACTGTATGAAAGCTTCTGTCCGCGAGAAATTTAGCTCTTTGCGGAATTTGAGGAACCGGCATCCTGCTCCCCAACACAGGGAATTTGATATGAATTATGGCCCTTTTCCATGTGGAAGAGATCTCAGCCCCTCAGATTCTTCATGTCAGCTTGGTGGAAAAATTTGGCAAATGCAGAGCAGTCAGAGTCCTAGCTGGTGGCAGCTTGGGTCTGGGAGAAACCCTGCTTTAGGCCAAATTTTAGGAGGCAGTACCCCGCTCCCTGACATGGGGCCTTTGACGTGAACAATGGCCCTTTTCCCTGTCAAAGAAAATTCATCTCCCCAGATTCTTCTTGTCAGTGTGGTGGAGGGTTTTGGCACTCCAAGGGCAGCCAGAGTCCTAGTTGGTGGCAACTTGGGTCTGGGAGAAATCCTGCTCTGAGCTGAATTTTAGGAGTTGGCTGCGAGCTCTATGCCTTAGGCCCGGGACATGAAATCTGACACTTTTCTCTGTAAAAAGAAACTCTGCCGCAGTTTCTTGATGTCAGTTTTGGGGAGGGTTTTTGTACTCCAAGGGCAGCTGGAGTCCTACTTGTGGAAGCTTGGGTCTTGGAGACATCCTGCTCTGTGCAAAATTTTAAGAGGCAGCAGCCCACTCATAACCACCGGGTCATGGACACGAGCACTGGCCCTTTTCTCTGAAAAGTCTGTCCCCCAGTTTCTTGATGTCAGTTTGGAGGAGGAGTTTGGTACTTCCAGAGCAGTCGGAGTCCTATTTGGTGGCAGCTTCAGTCTCGGAGAAATCCTGCTCTGTGCGCAATTCTTGGTTGCAGCAGCGAGCTCCTTTCCTTAGGGTCGGGACACCATCGCTGGCCCTTTTCTCTATGAAAGAAAACTCAGCCCCCCAGTCTCTTGATGTCAGTTTTGAGAAGGCGTTTGGAACTTCAAGGGCAGCCAGAGTCCTAGTTGGTGGCAGATTGGGTCTGGGAGAAATCCAGCTCTGTGCAGAATGTTTGGAGGCGGCAGCGAGCTCCATTCCTTAGGGCTGGGGCACAAAAACTGGCTCTATTCTCTGTATAAAAAACTCAGTCCCCCAGTTTCTTTATGTCTGTTTGGAAGAGGGTTCTTGAGGTTAGGCTGCAGAAGCTGGAGGCAGGGTTCCCCCATCAGGAGGAGCAGGTGGAATTTCAGCTCCCTGCAGCTCTCAGTGAGTGCTGCATGGAATCCAGGCTGAGCCACGTGGGACGTGGGGATGGTGTTCCCGTCCCCAGGAGCTGCTGAAATGACAACTTGCAGCAGCTTCCTGTGTCTGTGTGTGGAAACCGCTCTAATACTGGCAGCCAAATCAAATGTATATCAGGTTTGTATTAAATGTAGTGTTTTTACTGGGCCACTCAGTTCCCTGCATGTAAAAGTCCTTGAAATAGTAAGGCTGCATAGTTTCTGAGAATTCAAAGTTGCTGATATGTGTCCTTGGATTGCAGGTCCTCCCGGTGTGTCTGTACGGCTGGAAGTACAAAGGAGATCAGCCTTGGGGTACCTGTTTGTTCCCTGTGGGTCTTGGAAGAGACACTGGACATGAAACTGCAGGTGTGTTCCCCTTTCTGGAGTTAGAAGCAGTGGAAGCTGTTTGCTATCTGTTTCTTCATCCCCTTCACCTCAGTCCCCTGGGGCTCCAGGTAATCCCAGCTCACCTTTGCTTTTCCAGGCGTCTTTAAAAGGGGGCCTTGGGTTTTGCTGTAGCTCCTGTTTATAGGGAGGATCTGTTCCAGGAAATGTCTCATGGTCTGGACTGACACCATTGTAGGGAGAGAAAAAACGCCCACAGCTTCTGTGGCTCACTTGTCCAAATTGCCTCCAGGCAGCAAGGATTTTTCCCAGATGTCGTCCCCTGGCTCGATGACTTGGTAAGGTTGTGTTCCCCCTAAGCCCAGGTGCACCTCTTGCCTTTACCTTCTAGGAGCAGCTTTGTGTTGCAGCTCAGTGAAGTCCAGTTCAGTGGTTTCTGTGCAAGAAACCTCTGTAGTGAGCAATCAAAAGGGAGATGTGAAAGCTGGGATCTTTTGACTTCTGCAGTGGGCTTATTTTTTTTTTCTCTCTTTCAGAAAAGTAAAAACCATTTGCGTGAACCCAGTGATGCCAAAAGCTTTGGTCTTTGAGCAGCCAAAGCCAAGAGGCTCCAGCCCCAGGGGCCTGTGCTGGAGGGCTCCTGGTCCAGCCTGCACTGTGGGGTCAGTCAAAGGGACACAGGGTTCCTCTTTTCCTCTCTGCTGGGATTCACTGCCTAGGGAATGCCATTTCTGACAGCCCAGTCCTACTCGTGTCTGCTGGAAAAGGGCAGAGGTGAAAGGGCAAATGCCAGAGTTCCTTGGGGATAGTGGACTTGTGTTTGACTGTGCTCAGAGGTGCAAGTTGGGCATTATTTGTGTGTCTAAGGACTGGTTTGGGGGTTCGGGAGCCTGGGGAGCCAAGCTCTTGGTGTATTCCCAGCTGTCCTGGGGTGGCACCTGGTGCAGGGCTGGGTGACAGCCTCTGCTTGGGCTCAGGGCAGGCCCTGGCCTTAGCACAGATGCGAGTGGGGTTTGAGAGGATTTGGGAGCAATGGAAGGAAAATGAGGGATAGTACTGGGTGGAGCAATTGGCCTGTGCTCATGTCAGCACAGCCGGGCAGGGCACTGGGATCTCGGTAAAACTCCAGCTCTCCTGGTGTTCAGGGATGCAAGGCCTGTGGCTTTCCAGAACAGCAGGAACAAGAGGAAATGTGGTGCCAAAGGTGTGTCCCATCAGGTTGTGATTCCCTCTTTCCCCTTTCCATTTACATTTTCTCCTCAGTGCAGGTGTTCCCTGCAGCTCACAAGCACAGGCATGGTGACAACTCCCTGTCCTCCTTCTGTCCCCCTGTGCCCCTTCGTTGGACAAGGCTAAAATGGCAACACACATTCTCAAAGTCTGGCTGCTTCCTTAAATCCTTCGACCAGTTAGTGCTGTCTCTGAATAGCTGAAATGAGCTTTCAGTGCCCAGAAAGAAGCAGTAGTGACAAACAAAGGGATTTGAATATGGAAATAGGTGAGTTTCACCTGCCTGCTGCTGCAGAGGCTGGGGCTCAGGGCAGCTGTGCAGTCCTTCCCTGGGGCACTGATCCCGTACTGGAATGTTGTGGTGTCGCCCAACCCGGCCTCAAACATGAAGAAGATAAGCCCTGACCATTTGCTCCTGACCATTTGTCCCAGGCACACCCATAGCCCACCCACAGTGTGTTAGCTGGAGCATGTGCCTCAGCTGGTGTCACTTGAGTTACACCAGAGTTGTAAGCTGGCTCATGCTCTGGGTGATTCAGAGTGACCACGACATCAGTTCTGTGCTAAATGCTGTTTTGCCAGACCCAGAGATTTGACCACATGGTGATTTCTGAACAGAAAGTCGAAATGCAGAAGCGCCAGGAGCACAGACAGACCTCAGTACAGCACAGTCTTTATGGGTCACTGTCACTCCTTTTGGTCCCTCCCAAGGCCCTTACAGGCTCTCCCCATCTTTCTTGTAGGCTCCCTTCAAGTATGGGAGCTTTGCTCCCTGGTGGTTTCGACTATTCTCTGTCAAGGAACTGAGTTTCCTTGTCAAATCTAATCGGCTTTTATATTCAGGCTTCTCTGCTGTGGGATTTATACTCGGAGACTGGTATTTGTGTCTGGATGCTTCCAGAAAGTGGATGTAATACCTGGATGTATAAAGAAAATGTCCATTCACCATATCTTAGGCAGTGATAGCTGTGCAGGTGAAGGTCAAGACAGACTGGCATGGCAACCTTTTCACCAATTCAGTAGTTGAGCTGGTGCCAGGGTGAGCCCAGTCTCTAAATTTCCCTTGCATGCCTCAAGGTGTCCGTCATAAGATTTGTGCTTGTTTGAAATACAGAGTTGAGATGTGCAGTATGTGTCAGGTGACGTTCTCTTTGCTGCACATTGCTGACAGGGAGTTCTAGAGTAATACAGACATGCTGGGTAGAGAAGGCACAGAAGAGTACTTTCCTTTCAAATGCGGAAACCGGTAAGAAAAACGTGGTTTGTCTTTCACTGCCTGTGTTCCCTTCAACACGTGGAAGCTGTATGGAGCTGATGACTTCTTGCCTGTGTTGACATATGTGCTAGCCCAGTGTGATATGCTGGAGCTACAGACTGACGTTAAACACATGATGGAGTTGCTGGATCCATCCTTGCTGCATGAAGAAAGTATTCTATTTTTTTATTTTTACTAGAACTGCATGAAGGACTAGTAAGGGGGTGTTTTTCCTCACAGTGGAGTTGCTGTTACCTTTGTTTGAGTATGAATCCTATTAAGGATGTTGATATTAAGGATGTTCCTATTAAGGAAAGTGATGTTGATAATGTAGTAAGAAAATGTCATAATAATTTCTACTGCTGAGTAGCTTGCAGAACACAAGCGCCTACTGCTGTGTATTGCTCTATGAGCAAATATGTTGTTTCCACCTTTTTTTACTTAGCAGGCAAACACATGCACTGTGCAGGTGCCAAATGGCCTTAGCTTTTTGTTCCTGAAAATTTCCTGGGAGTATTTATGGGGCAGCAGCACTCAGCTAATTGTGAGGCCCTGTCATGGTTTGACACCAAATGCCTGGCGCCCAAGAAAGTTGCTCACTCACTGTCCCCTGCTACAGCTGGGCAGAGGAGAGAGAAAACCTTAACAGAGGCTTCATGAGTTGAGATAAGGACCCAGAGAAAACACTCCAAGGGCAAAACAGGCTTGGCTCAAAGGTACAAAGTGAATTTATTACTAACGAAATCAGAGGATAATGAGGAGTAAAATAAGCCCTTAGAAACACCTTTTCTCCTTCCTTCCCACTGACAGCACAGGGAGACAGGACATGGGGGTTTGGGTCAGTTTGTCACCCAAGATCTTCTTCTACTGCTCAGGGAGAGGAGTCCTTCCCCTGTGAGACCATGGAGTCCATCCCATGGGAGACAGTTCTCTGTGAACTCCAGCGTGGCTCCAATCTCATGAGCAGCAGTCCTCTGAAACCTGCTGCAACATGGGTCCCTCCCATGGACAGACAGTCCTCCCAAAATTGCTGTGACACGGGTCTCTCTTTCCACGGGGTGCAGTCCTCCAAGGACAGGCTGCTCCAGCCTGGAAGTAAGGGTCCTCTCTTTCCACCAGGCCTCCCACTGGATCACAGCCTCCTCCAGGCATCCACCCACTCCAGCATGGGCACCTCCCACACAGGCTGTGAGTGGATCTCTGCATCCTCCATGGATCTGCATGGGCTGCAGGGGCACAACTGCTTCACCGTGGTCGTCACCATGGCCTGCAGAGGAATCTCGGCTCTGGCGTCTGGAGCACCTCCTTCCCCTCCTTCTTCACTGACCTTGGTGTCTCCATGTTGTTTCCCTCACATGTTCTCATCTCCTTCTCTTCTCTAGCTGGAATTAAAACTATCAGCCCACTTCATTTTGATTTTCTTCTTAAATATGATTTCCCAGAGGTATTAACAACCATCTCTAATTGGCCCAGCTTTGGCCGGCAGCATGTCCCTCTTCAGAGCCATCAGGGACTGGCTCTGCAGGACATGGTGGAAATGTTGACAGTTTCTCACAGAAGCCACCTCTGTGGAAGCAGAGGGGGTCATGTCACTCTAAAGCCTTTCATTACCTTGCATACCTCTCCCCAGCCTGGAATTAAGGACCCTTTTTCTCCTGGCATTTCCTGGACTTGCCTTGCCCTGCCTGCTCCTCTTAGGACTCTGAACACCTTACATAATACCAGTATTTCAGGAGTACATTTGAGGCGGCCCAGGAGAGCTCATGTCCAGCCAGACCTGCCTGTCCTGGCAGCTTTTGTCTGGCACCAGTGCTTGCATGTATTAAATTTTGGACAGCCCATCCGGATTTTGCCCTTGGGCTCTGGGACCAGAATGACAGTTATTTTGCATACAAAGGAAGGCAGGTAGCCCCAGTGTTTTAGGTACAGATTAGAGATGGCCTAGGTGAAACCAAGGACAGTCAGATCACTCTGTCCTGGCCGTTTTTGAGTACCAGCAGTCCTTGAATGCACCTCTCACTTGCGTGGCCTTGCCTTGACAACCCAACAGTTTCCTTGCCTTCCCTGCTAACCCTCCCTAGCCTTGCCTTCCCTTGCATGCCCCACCCTTGACCTGCCTACTGCTTTCCTCCAGGGCCTTGCCTTGCCTAGCCCTGTCTGTTTCTGCCTGGCCCACCCATCACTGGGCTTACCTTGCCTATGACTTCTGGGCCTTCTCTTGCCTACCGCTCCATTTGCTTTCCCCTCACTGCTCTGGCCTTACCTACCTCTCCCTTGACTTGCCCACAATTGCCTATACTTGGTTTGCATTGCCTTGCCTGCATGGAAGGCAAGCTAAAGGGTGGTAGGCAAGGCAAAGCAGAGCAAGGAAGTCGTAGGCAGGCAAGGCAAGGCAGACATAGGCAAGGGTAGCAAAGTAAGGGTAGGCTAGGAAAAACTGGACAAGGCACTGTCATAGGTTACAATGTAAGGTAACCATCACTGGAGACATTCAAGAACCATCTGGATGCTACTCTGTGCTGTGTGCTCTGGCATGACCATGTTTGAGTGGTGAGGTTGTACCAGATGATCCACTGTGGTCCCTTCCAGCCTTATCCACTCTGGGATTCTGTAAGCGAACTAAACCGCAACAGTCTAAGTTTAAACTGCTTTCAAGAAAGACCAAAAAAAGATAGGATAAATGAAGTACTTAGTGGCACAGGGATTAATTGAGGGTTAACGTTCAGACAGAGTCAAGAAATATCTGAGTATCTCTTGACCAATCTTCTCATGCACAGTGCAACTTTTAGATTTCAGCCCTTCTGCCTACTTGAACTGACCTGAAAGCTTGGCTATTTAATTAGGAATACCATGACCATAAGTGTCTGTAGCTCCAAACTAATTTTGCTTTGTGGTGGAAATATTGACATTTTAATGTATTTCTTGAATCTTGTAACAAAAATATAGTAAATATCTAGCTGGTTTGATGTTATTTATAGTAAGCCCATGCATTGTTCAGGAACATTCCTGACAGTATGATGCCTCAGGCTCAGTATAGATACTCAGAGTCATTAAGACCAAGGTAAATCTTCTAATATATCATTGTATTCTCACTCTTAAAAATAAGATAATGGAGATTTTGACTAGTAAGAAAGAATAAACCAAATCTTTTGACTGGTGGCATTTCTTGTGGGGTTCCTTTTTCTTTGAATTTTGAAACTCAGTGATTCACAAGCTTTGCCCAGTGGTCCTGAATTTTGAAAAGCACTATTGTGCCGCGATCACTGGTATTCGGGTGTGGACAGCTAGCCCCAGGGTCTCTGGCCAGCCACCCATCGGCGTCTGCAGCCAGCGTCCCTGACCGCCGGAGCGCCGGTCCACTGCCGCGGGAATCGGTGCGTTCCCAGCCGCAGGTAGCTCTTAGAGAGCAAGCTATCTCTATAGAGGCCGGAGGGATAGGGAGGGATCTTCTGGCTAGAGTAATAGAGACGCAGAGGCGTGGGGTCCAACTGCGCTCTGGGCGTCTAGGATCAGGAGACCCCAAACAGCTCAGTGCACAGACTTTTATTCTGAGGGCATTATCCAATCATCAAACACTAGAAGGGAGGAACTAGGGAGGGACCAGGGGACTAGGACCAATGGGGGATAGAGAGGGGAGGAGAGGGGGTAACAGACAACCAAGGGGTACAATCAACTACTGAATGAACAGAACTTTCTAGAACACAAGAATGACTGGCAGGAGAGTGGCAGGTGCTTAAACTAATGGGGGAAAAGGGAACCACCTCTGAGAAACTCAGCCCCCTTGCGGGGCAATACCACCTGTGTCTCCTCCCCAGGGGAGACTTTAAACTTGGGCACCGTTATTCCACAGCTTCTCAGGGGGGACCGAGCCCTTCGGGACTTCAAGCACCACCACACACCACCACAAGCCTTTTCTTTGATGGGTGTGATGGCTCCACAAACCATTAACCTTTCGTTAATCCTGTTAGGTATAATAACACAGGGTAATCAAAACCATATTCCAGTTATTTCTCCCTCTCTGGTTTTTGGAGAATGCTCTGTGCTGTTCTGTAGCAGGGACAATACCAAAATAGTGGCCCAAGGCCTAATTTTGTACACAATTTCAGAAGACATGAGAAGTTGAAAGAGAGAATATATTTAAACGCTCTTGGTTCAGATCAGTCTGCCAAACTGGATGTTGAGCATCTATCTGACCAACTCCAGGGTTTCAAAGTCGAGTTATAAAGATGAAAAGGTGCTGAAGGGTAAGAGAAATCATGGAAGAATAATTTTTTAAACAATCCATAAAAATAGTAAGCTGCTAGTAGGGATGTCTGAGGATAATAAAAGAACTAGGCCTACTGAGACTTGCCCACTCATTTTAGAAAAACAACAACATCCTTTTTTCAAGCTATCCTTTTTACAGTACCTAAAACTTGCTAAGCTCTTTCCACATCACATCAGTAAAGTTCTCCCTAGATCCTGTGGCTGTTCCTTTAGTCTATCTTCAAGTTAATTCCATGGTTGCAGGAGAGGTAGGTATTCTATCAGCCTTCACCTGCTGATACACAGTCTGTCATTTTATTGCCTCTTTGATGAAACTCTACAGCTTTAATTGATTTTAAAAATAGAAGTGACAAAAAAAGGAGAAAACCAAAAACATATCACTCATTGCTTTTCCTGTAAAGCATAGTATAACTAATTTTTAAATCAGGTGGCAGTAATGCTCATGGAAGCAGTTCACGCAACAAATTCTGAGCTGGAGTCCACTTCTGAAACCTGAACTGTTTGCCAAAGGGCAAGATGGGGTTTCTGTTACTCAGCCACAAAGAGCTTGACTTAGTGAGGGAGCCAATTTCTATAGTTTGCGTTATGCAGGAAACCAGGAGGAATTTTTCCTTGTTGGTGAGTGTGGCACTCACATAAGGGTGTATAAACAGTAAAGCCTAGAAGATCAATTATTTCATCTCCTTTTAACAAATGAAATTGCTATAATTCTTACAAATCTTACATGCTTCAGTCAACGGGGATGGGGGAAACCTTTAAATTAGTGGATTCCATAGCCAGAAATAATGGAAAAGGATGGTTAAATTCAGTCAGCCTTTCCCTATTATCAGGCTGCTTGTTCTTGATCTTTGTCTTGTAGGTCCACTGTAATTCCCAATACACAGTGGTAAGAGAGGAAGTTTTATAATGAGGAAAAGCCTGTAGTGAACAAAAGAGGGGGAGAAAGCATTTAAAAGTATGTCTAAAATTAGCAAGATGTAATAGTCTCTCCTTTTGTTTTTGAGAACAGTAATGTGGTAAATTGAAATTTAGCAAGAATTCCTTGAAAGTATTTCTGATCTTTCAGAAGCAGATTTGGCTGGTAACTGGCTGCCTTCATAGTCTTCTTGTAGCAAGGATCACCTCCATGGTATAGCCACGGTGAGAAGTCTATGACACTGGAACGGATGGCGTAACATACAGTGGGAACAGCATATATTACTAATAAAGACGTTCTCAAAGACTGAGCTTGGCTAAATGGGAGAATAATGTAGAAGAAAATGTGGATTTCCTTTCAATTGTGTCAATAAGTTGCAGTGCTTACTTATAAAATACTAGCACAAGAAGGATGTGCTTTGCTTTGTGTATGTTGAGAAGCAACCTTGGACCATCACTTCTTAGCCAATTATTAAGTAGGAGGAACATTATAGCTTAGATTAAATTTACTAGCCTCAGAAAGCCTTGCAAACAAGATAAATGCAGGGTTGGAAAAGATATTATTGCTTATGAGATTAAGTGGCTTTCTGCAGACGTTACTGGACTTGGAGCTGAGACTGCTGTAGCAGCCTTAGGTACAAATTTCTGTTCTTGCTCAGTGTGCCACTGAGTTTACTTACCCTCTTTCCTTCCAATCAGTTGTTTGTTTTATGTATTTATACCCTGGTGTTGCACCATAGCAAAAATAATCTTGATACAGTCCTGTTTGGGCCATCAGCAAATACATACCTCTGCCATGATCTGTGAAGATTGAAGGGTGATCAAAATGCATCTGCCATAACCTAATAGATGTATGTAATTTTGCTTGCTTCCTAGGAATACCTGGAGATGTAAAATTGTATATGAGGTTCTCCCATGTTTCTCTAAATTCTCATTAACTAATGTAGAATTTAAATAAAATAATGAAAAAAATCTCGCATGCAATGGGAGATGCACATATTTCTGGACCCCAGCTAGTCTGACTAAATTCTCTCTGGCTGATGTAATTCAGAATAGTATTGGTAAGCTTGTGCAATGCAGAGTTTATACTTCATTTCAGATGGATTTAACTTGGCTAGCTTTGAGACAGAACAAAACAGCAACAAAAATTACACACAATGAAAAACAATGCTCAGTGACAATTTTCCCCAGGCATACTGCTTTGATTCACAAGGTCCTTAAGCCAAAAAGCTGCCTTATTATTATTCCTGCCCCACAACGTGCTTGTCTGTGGAAAAGTATGCAAAGTTCACATTATGCTCAGTTCATTCAGGTGATGAACACTGGCTGATGTACAAAGGAACATTCACTTAAAGGCCGTGTTAGGGCCTTGAAAAAGTCCAGGATGACGGGGTGTTGGCTGCTTTCATATAGAAGTATGTGTATTTGTGGTACTGTTAAGGAGTATGGTGCTTAATATTTCAGAGTACTGTTGCTGTGCATCCTCAGAGAAAGCATTACACTGCCTCCTCTAAGTGTGTGTTAGCTGCAATATCTGGAGAGCTATTTGGCAGACCACAGAGGAACTCAGGGAAGTAAGCAGGTATCATCTACTTTCAAAATCTCACCAGGCACCTCTGTGTGCTGAAGTGCCTGAAACTTCACTTGCAAAATAAAGTAGTACGAAATCAGGAAAATATTATTCTCTGCTTGTGATTCTGCTAATGTATCGCATTGCTGGGCTGTTTGGAAAGGGATACTGTTCCTCAATCATCAGTAATTTACTAGTGCTTTTCCTTAAATTCTCTGTAGACCAAGTTGATAGAGTAGTAGACTGTTTCTGTCACTTGCTGCAGCAAGAAACTGAGTACATCAAGTTTTCAATGCTCTTCAACTAGCAGCTAGGGAAAATACCATCTTCTTTGGCACTTACCTTGTTATTGCTTCCAAAGTATTCTGAGACATAGTGATCAGAGGTGATAGGATTAAAAATAAATTAAATTTTAAAAAGAAAAGTAAAAAATCTCACAACAATTAAGAACTAGAGTAACAAGGCTTCACCATGCATGGAAATCAGAGGAGCAAGGGCACTTGTTCGGTGCAGTTTATGTACAAAGGCTTTATTGGTTAGAGTACTGCCTTTTGTACCATGTGTGCAGAGAAAAATAAGTGCAGTCAGTAGAAAACTCCCTACATTATTGGTTGAATATCAGGAACTGAAAACTTACATTTGTTCAACACAATAGTTTGTCACCATTAGCTGAGCAAGGACTTCTTCCCTTGATGTGTTTTCCTAAAGCACCGCAGTTGAGAAGAACATGTACTTCGAAAGGACCATGAAGAAAGACAATTTGAACAATATTTATTATTAATCTGCCCTTTTAGTTGATTGACTTATTTTTTTAGTGACTCTGAACTTCGAAATGCAGAGTATTTGTAAATATTTTTGGATTTTCCCAAATGAACAGATTTCATCTGAGGGTAACTTACAAATTGTTTCGATTACACTGTAGCCATACACGCGTGATTAATCCCTGATTACAGGATATTGTGTCTACTCTGTGTTTTGTTGAATGATGAATTTTAAACAATAACAGAAGTGTCCTCCAACTTTTTGTTAGTGGAATTTTCAAGAGTCAGAGCAACTTACAAAACTTTTTCACAGGAGTCTACTAGTTCACAAATGTTATAACCAAATTATTGTAGCCTGTATTGAATTTTATTGTTCTGTATCTTAACAGTCTCAGGGCTCTTCTCTGTCAAACAGTGAGCAGAGGCTAGGTTTATTGTGGTTTGGTTTTTTTTAAATAAGGTTCACACAATTTTCAGGAGTGTGCTGCAGCAGCCCTTTACTTTAGACCTTGCATATGTTCAAATATATTCAAGAATTTGAAAAATATTCAGCCTCATCCCAGTCTGAATTATGACATTACCAGTATATTTTAGCAAGAGTGACAAACTACCTCAAGGGAAGTCCAGGGCTGGAATATTATGAGTGTTGGAACTTCAGGCACTCTGCAGGAAGATTGTACAGCAAATACCATGCTCAGCTTTGTAAGAAGGATCTAGGCACTGGCCCCAGCTTCCTCTGTCGGGAAGAGATATCTGCACAAACTCCAGGGAAGACAATGCAGTTTGCCAGAAGCAGAGACGAACCACGTGCTTGTAATGACCTTCAAGGTGTCAAGGGCTGCTCCTGGAAAAAAGGCAAAAAGGCAGAATTGTAGCTCAATTTATGTACACTCAGCTTATAGATTCCTGTACTTCAGGCAAAAGGTTTTGTACCTTTCATGGTTTAACCCCAGACAACCCCAATCAAGCACTATGTAATGACTCGCTCACTTCCCCACAGGCAGGATCGGGGAGAGAATCAAGTTGGAAAGGTATAAGTCAGAAAACTTGTGGATTAAGAAAGAGAAAGTTTAATAGAGAAAGCAAAAGCAAAGCAAAACAAGGAATTAATTCCATTTCCCATGGGCAGGCAGGTGTTCAGCCATCTCCAGGAGAGCAAATGCCATCACTCCAAATGTCTGCCTGCTTTCTTCTTCTTTCTTCTTCCTTCTTCCTCACTTTATATACTAGGTATGATGCTATGTGGCCTGGAATATGCCTTTGGTCAGCTGGAGTCACTTGTCCTGGCTGTGTCTCCTCCCAGCTTCCAATGCACCCCCAGCCTCCTTGCCAGTGTGGCTGTACAAAAAGAAGAAAAGGCCTTGGTTCTGTGTAAGCCTTGCTCAACAATAAAAAGTACATCTTTATTACCATTGCTGTGTTCAGAAAAATCCAAAACACAGCCCCATATCAGGCACTGTGAAGAAAACTAACTTTTCTACAATCAAACCCAGCACATAACAAACCTTGATTCTCTTAGTTTCTCACTGCACTGTTAAAAGCCCAATCTCTCATGCATTATTTTTCATCAGTACTATTTCTTTTCCTAGATTTCTGTGTAAATAAACAATTAGTCATGCTCGACAGATGGGATATTAAATAAAGGAATGAGCTAATCTTAATGGAGAGTTTGTGGAAAATACTCACATGTCGCTATCTACATACATTCCTCTCCAGTGAGGAATGCTGCCTGAGTTAACTACAGTGCCATAAAAAACCAAGCACTGTTGTGATGAGGAAATCTTCAAGTGATGTTCTTGAGGCTCTGTCTGATAATACTAACTGGAACTACAGAATGAATGAAAATGGAATACGGTCATTATCTGCCTGGCAGCAATGGCAGACACCGGTGGAGAAGATATCACAGCTGGGCTGCTGCTGCTGAAGTGCTAGACTGGTACAAAAGAAAAGTTGCTGCTGCTTTGTTCTTGGTAATTACAGGCAAGTGAGTTTATCTGGTTGTATGTCCATTTACCATATTTGAAAAAAAGGTATTAGAACAAAGTTCCTTGGGGGTCCAATGCAGTTGGATTGATATATATGGAAAATGCTCAATATTAATAGTACTGACATTGGAAATAATAATGGCATGGGATACAGCCTGTTGAGAGCTCTACCCACACAGGCTACTTGCATTCAAGTAAGGTGTCAGCTCTTCATTTTATGTAGCTCAGTTTTTCAGAATTATTCCTTGAAATTACACTTTTCCTAGGGATCAGTTAAACTATGATCCTTCATGTGTTAGGTTATCTCAAATCTAGAGGTGATTAGGACACAGCTAGCAGGAACAATTGACTGTACTTGCTAGATTTGATTCCAAACAGATCATTGGAATTTAATTTATGTTCTATTCTAAGACAGCTGTGCCAACTGGGAGTACAATGAAGGTGATAGAGTATGTCTGTGACAACACTTCTGGAACTAAGAGAACACCTGGCACTTGTAAACTTCCATGTGTGGGTGAGACAGTGCATATCATCTGTTCCCATACCTCTCTTCTCTGAGAAGAAGAGCTGGGGGCACAGGTTGAGCAGGCATCTCTGGCATGCTCCAGTTATATGTCTAACTTTGACAATCAGGGCAGGAGGGACTACCAGGCTCAGGATGAATATGTGAAGACTGAAAACAATTCCCAGTGCAAGAGCAGAGATTCTACTCTTTCTTACTGGTTTAATTTCACACTGCATCATACCAACATGGAAAAACTTCTTAAGAAAAAGGCTTTTGAGGGGTTTGAGAGGAGTTTCTGCAATGATGCACTTCCCCAAATCACAGGGAAAAGGAGTGACTTGGTGTTATAATCCAATTATTAAGGTTCTTTGGAAATACCTCTGCCTGAATTAAGGTACAAACGAGCCCATATGCCAATCAATCATATGGGTTTTATTTGATAGTAAATATGAGAGAGAGAGAGAGAGAGAAGAAAAGAGAGAAAAGGGGGAGTAGGGAGAAAGATGGGGGGACAGAGAGGGACAGGGACAAAGAAGTATCACCACTCCGTGGGTCCCACTGGAGTCCTGATGTCCTCTTCAGCTGGTCTCGGTGGTGGAAGTCCCCCGAAAGCACAGAGTGCTATGGGTTAATATGCACTCAAGCCAGGTGGAAATGTCCAGGCTTGTACCCCTGGGGAGGGGGCAGCCTCTAGCAGCAGACTCTGCTTGCATCACATGCACTCCTGTGGTGCGAGGCATCTGGGGAGCACTTTGGGGGGATCTGTGATGGATTGTGACTCCCCCTCAGCTGCCTCTAACATGAGAGTCCCGTGGATGTGGCTTGTGGAGTTGGGGGTTCCACAGCTGGGCCAGTTTGTGTAATGGAGGATGAGTGTGTATTGCCTCTGACCAGAGGTTACGCCATCCTCCTCCCCCCTTCAGCTGGGGGAGGGCTGTGCAAACTTGGCTTCTGTGAGCTGTGCTCTGCTCCCACCCCAAACTCAGCCAGAAATGATTCTCAGTACAGCTGGTGGCTTCAGCCTCTGTGGACGCATTCCTTTCCCTCAGACCGAGATGACTGAACAATAGGCTTTCCCCTTTATCTAATCTCAGCAGTTTGGCTCTCAGTTCAAAGTCCCAGTCAGTTATCCTCAGGGAGGCTTCTTTGATCAAAACTTTATATTGATGCCTTTTTCTGGTCTTAGGAAGTAAAGGCTCAGACACGGTTAGAGGGTTGGGGGTTGTTTACCTCGGTATTTTAATAGGATCCCATTCCATGGCTTCTGACGTCCAGGTAGAACACGTCGCAAAAGCCCCGTCCCCCCAGTTGAGTATACAATTAAAGACTCTACACATTAGCAGATCTACCAGGAGGGCCCAAGAAGGGGCCTGGGTGGGCTAACTTCTAGTTTACAAAATCTGTCCTACTAGGAGACCTTGAGGGCTCACGAAAACAGAGTGTTTGGTCTTCTAACTCTATGTGGCTTCAGGGGTGTTTAGTCTACTGGCCTGCTAAATACCATGAAACCAGGCTAAACTATCACCTAAAGCATCACAAGTGTGCAGGCTAATACTTGTGAATATAGGGAACAGTGTAAGAAATATTCAGAAGAAAAGCAGAAAAAATCCTTCAGGCATCAATATCAATGTTTGAGGCATGAACTATTTTCAGTCTCTGACACTTGGGTTATCCTGATTAGGCCAAGACTATTTTTGCTTCTATGAGAAGTCTTTTGTCAGTCAGACATGAGAATGGACAAGACCAAATACCCAACTAGTCAACAGCTGTCTCCCATGATACCAAATAGCAGAAACTTATAATATAAAAATTTTAAATACTAGACTGTATCCTCTGACAGTCCTCAGGATCTATGATGGATCCTGACCATCACCTCCTTTGCTTTTTTGGCTTCCATAGCATGATGAAAATACCTGTGGGGAGAACTGGGTAATGTGAATGCTATATCCTCACATCCATGGCAGCAGTTAGCTCTGGAATCATTCTTCCCAAATCTAAGATACCCATAGAAAAATAGGTATATTCTCTTTATGCTGGAGAGGGCTGTAGGAAAGCAGGGTATCCAAGTTCACAGCCTGATTGTTCATACTTATTCCAGAGATTACTCTCGAGCATTTGGTGTGTAGTTTCAAATTACGGGATTAAACTTTCTCCTGATGCAAATAGGTTTAGCTGTCTTCGATGTCAGTAGTGGCTGAGCTCCCTGATAGAACTTGGCTCATATGAATTTATACTCAAGAGAATATTTTTACCTCTCAACTACCCACAATGTGATCCTGAATGGCAAATTAGGAAAGAATAATTTACTATAATACAATTTTGTATCTTTTTGGGATGACAGTGAACTTGTAGATAGTGTACTCAGATTTTACATGCATAAAATTAAACTAAACATGGGTATGAGTGAACCAATTACATTTCTAAGTGTTACAACTACTCTAGCCCCTTATTAAGCATGCTGAAAACCCATGTAAAAAATTAGAGAGCATATTCTGTACTCCTTTGGAGTTTATTGCAGTAAAGCTTTCAGAGAAAATTATTATCCCCTACATCACAACCTTCACTTAGTTTTGCAGGTTTTTCTGCTTCTGACTGACGTCCTTAGACTTCTGGTAACATACAGAAATTTAATATACAGAACTACAGTCTGTCTATACTTACCTTACTGTCTCAATCCACTATAAAAAAAGCTCAGATGGGGGACTGCAAGGAAAATGATGGGACATTGGTGGGCCAGATCAATGTGAAAGTGAAGCCATTTATTGTCTGACACTGAGCATACTTATACTTTACAGAGTGCCAAAAATAAAACTACATGATAAGTTTTTCTTCTACCATATACACAGTGTTTGTCTCAATACAGAAGTTTCACACGGGACTTTTCTCTAATTAGAGCACTAAGTTAGTCTCAGAAGGCTACAATAACAGATTCTTCTGCCAAGTTAATCTTTAGACACCTGCAGCTTGGTTTTGCCTTTCATATCTCCCTTTCCCACAGCTGTCTTACGAGTAACCTTGAGCAGAGGCCTAGCTCTCATCTAAGGGGCCTGGATTGCTCACTTATACTTTGTGTCTGTGCAGCCGGAGATAGTTATTCTCCACAGGGGACATAACACCTTTGTTTCTAACTGACGTCATTTGACTGCAGAATAAGCTGACTTTGTACTTTCCCACAGATAGTAAGCTATTAGAGGACCTTCAGGATCAGTATCTTTATGTCCAAATATTCTGTTTGTAATGTCAGTGTTTAGAGGGCCTTTGGATGCTGAAACTTCTGTTGAAAGCCTGGTTAATTCCAGCCTTCAATGAGTTACAGGATGGAAATTTCAAACACTCCACTGAACCTGCTGTGACTTTTATGCAATCCCGTGGTTACAATGATCCCCTGCTATTGGTGTACATTTTGTGT
Organism: Eopsaltria australis; assembly: GCA_034509425.1. Taxonomy (NCBI): domain Eukaryota; kingdom Metazoa; phylum Chordata; class Aves; order Passeriformes; family Petroicidae; genus Eopsaltria; species Eopsaltria australis. The sequence goes on from JAVTVJ010001466.1 coordinate 69,160, forward strand.
TCCTTTTGACCGGTTTTCACGTGTTATAGGTGTGCTGGGATTGGCTGGGATAGAGTTAATTTTCTTCACAGTAGCTGGTATGGGCCATTTTGGATTTATGCTGGTAACCATGTTGACAAAACAGGGATTTTTCTCCTTATTGCTAACTCAGAGTCAAGGTCTTTTCTGTTCTTCACCCTGCCAGTGAGCAGGCTGAGGGGGCATGAGGAGTTGGGAGGGGACACAGCCAGAACAGCTGACCTCAACTGACTCCAAGGATATTCCACAACATATGGCATAATGCTTAGCCTATAAAGTTGGGTGAAAAAGAAGGAAAAGGGTGGGGGGAGAAGATCTGGAATGATGGCATTTTTTTCTCCAAGTCACTGTTAGGTGTGATGAAGCCCTGCTGTCTTTGGGATGGGTGAACCTGCCTGCCCATGGGAAGCAGCAAATTATTCCTTCTTTTGTTCTCAAGTGTGCCTGGCTTTTGCTTTCTCTATTAAACTGTCTTTATGTTGGCCCATGAGTTTTCTTACTTTACCCTTGTAATTCTCTCTCCTGTCCTGCTGGGGAAGTGCAATCAGCTGTGTGGGGCTGAGCTGCTGGTTGTGGTTAAACTATGACACAAGGGCCAAAAGAGGAAAACGGATGCCCCAGAAGAAATCTCTGTGGATACTAGAGTGCCAGTGTGCTGAAAAGCCGCAGTATGAAAAGCCAGTGTTCACAAAGGAGACAGAGGAGTTCTGCAATTTTGATCAAAGAAAGGGAGAGAGTCTGCTGGGGTATATCCCTGTGGGTTCTCTCTCCCTTGGTTTCGGGGGTTGCAGCCTTATTTTATCCTAAACTCCTGGCCGCATGTTGCCCTCTTTTTTTGCCCAGTGGCAGAGGCACTAGGAAGGTACAGCTTTGTACAGACCACCCACCAGATATTCCCCCTTGAACATGTATGGTAATTTTCCAAAAAAAATTGGAACTTCAGGCTCTCTGAGTTCTGCAATAGACATGTGTGGACCCATTTATCCTATTACCCTAAAGTTAACTGAGTCAAACTGTCTGAGTTCTATAACAATCTTGCATGGCTTCAGGTTCCTAGAGGCATTAAGACCCAGTTCGAAGATATTAATACCCATTTCTCCTAAAGACCCCGGCCCATAGAGGCGTTTGTGAAGACATTAACGCCCTTTTTTCCTATCACCAGGGAGGCTTAAAGTCCTGTCTGCATATTATGTGTCAGTTTTCTTTTTCTTGCTATGTAAGACCTCTCAGTTTCCATAGCTTTCTTCACTAATGCTCCTAGCACTCATTCCATTGTCCTATGTTTCCCGATCCTCAGTTATACAATAATGTATATATAAAAATACAATTAACATGCAGCAAACTTTTGATCTACCAATTAATAACCTGCTTACTCCTTGATTTCCCTATTGACATTTTACTGCCTTAATACAGTTTTTTTCTTTTGAAGAACAACTTTTTCAACTTTGAATTGGATATCTAGGAATAAAGAACAGTCTTGGAAATGATTTCATTAAGGAATTATTTAGTACTGTGCTTTCCACAAATTGCCTACATCCCCTTTCCCTCCTTGCATCCTCAAATCACTCTGTATTCCTTATCTTACTGGTGGTTGATCTGTGGTGTAAGGGGTAGAAATATTATTTACGTATGAAGCTCGTGCACCATTTTATGTTAAGCCATATATTTCTAATGATGTCCAGCAATGTATTTAATCTGCCTCAGTTTTGGAGTAACCACATTCGTCTGAGGATTCCCACAAATGTAATAATCTGTGAAACGGTGAAGTCATATATAATCAAGGCTCTGGGCTGTGTAGTGGTAATGAGGGCAGGAAGCCCAAGATTATTGGGTATTTAAAATTCAGCTGGGAAGGATGTGAAGGCAATAGGGCCTTTGCTCCTCTGCCTGCCTGCAATGTCCTGATCAGGAGTGTCCTCATGGCTCACCACTGGCGTCTCAAAGGTGGTATCTAAATAATGGGCTAGCTCCCTTTCGTCCTGTGGAGCATAACAGATAAAAGAACAGACTTTTGAGACATTTATAGAAAAATTTACCCAAAAGGTTGTGTGGAAGCACAGCCCCAAGACAGAGGCTTTAGCCACAGGAGGATGTTCGTGTGGGGCTGGTGGCAGTCCTGGAAGCATCCCCTACATCTGCTGGCCGGGGCCAAGCGTCTTCATGAGCTCACACCTGCTTTCCCATGACGTTTTGTGAAAGTTTTCCAAAGCTGTGGACTATTACATCTGAAAAGACCTGAAGTAGAGTGAGGTGACTGGGTGGAATTGAGAGGGCAGTTGTCACGAATGGATATGGGAGTTAAAATCAGTCCTTGCCTTCTGCCCAGGCCTTGGCAGTTGGTAGTAACCTTATTGAGGTAACCAGCACCCCAAAACTCAGTTTCATGTATTTCCTTTAATAATGACTGATTCTGTCTATTGTAGAACAAACTATTAATTAATAGACAAGAAAACTAACAGATAGAAGACTTAAAAGCAAACCAGTACTACACAGGAATAAAACAATAAGAAAAACTACTAGTAAATTAACATACAGTGCACGAGAATGGTATCTTTTTCAGTTACAGCTAGTGAAGAAATAGTATAAGCTTAGGTTTCAATGTATCTTACCGTCCAATTTGTTTGTACCACACATAGAGATCCTTTCCTTCAGTCCCTGGAGAAGTAACCACAAAGCCTGCGTCCAAACTTCGGGGAGAAGTTTCAAACACTTTTAGGGTGTGAAAGACTTCTGCCCCAGTGTTAGCTTGTGTATTTTTTATAGTGTAAAACCATGATTCTTAAGTCAGCAATTTTTCTTTATCTCTCCTTCCATCTGCAGACTTAGATGTTAATTCTTAGCTGAGGCTTGAGCCCTCGCGCCAGAGATAACCCCTGTTGGGCCTTCCTGCCCTTAGGTTATCTCTTTGTGCATCCGTTATTTGTGGCACATAGGAAGAGGATATAATGGGGTAAACGTCCTGCCACAGCAGTAAAACATCCGGTGCCTGACAGCTCAGCGCTGGGGCTGATAGTCCCATCCCGAGCTGACAAGGGTTGTAATTTTGTCCTCAAGTCGCTTTTTCCATGCCAAAGAACTTTTTTTTTTTTCTTTTTTGAGGTAAAATGGTGCGCCGGAAAGCCTCCCTGGACAGTGCTCCGTGTCTCTCTGCCTAAGAAAGAGGAGGTGGTGAGCGGTGGCATGGGGAGGGGAGGGATGGGAGTCAGTGCGGGGTTGTGCGTGTGAGGCGGGGATGAGGAGAAGGAGGGTGCTCCCAGTTGGGAGGAACTGATAGTCGTGAGTCTCGCAGCAAGGTGAGCAAATTGGCAAAGCCCTGAGTTTTGCTTCAGGAATATAAGTTCCTGTGTAGAGCGGTTTAACGCTCCCTGAGTGAAAGGTATATCGCTATTCCCAGAAGGAGCAAAGCTGTTTGCTGCGCTTGTCCCTCAGTAAAGGCAGTGCTCGGTTGTGGCCTCTCTGAGGTGATGGCTAGCTCCAGGTCGCTTTGTCAGAGACAAGGCTGATCAAGTAATTTGACGGACAGCAGCTGGGTGTGAGCAGAAACCCGAGGTAAGCCTTGTGACCGGACCAATCAAATAGTGCATTTGGGAGGTTGTTTAAAAACATCTGAGATGAGGCCAGCATGAATTAAACCTAGGGATGCTCAGCTCTGCCCAGTACTCAGATGGGATTTGAGATTTCTCCACTTTGCTGCTGGACGCATCAAGTCTTTTTATTCAGAGTATTCCAGACACGTAGCAGTTACTGACTGAACAGGAGAAACCAGAGCGGTGGCTGTTGCTAGGGGATAGCTCCCAGTACAGTACGGGGAGTGAGCACCGCACCGGCACGACGGGAGGCAGTGGATGAAAAGTGAAATGAAGGGATGCACAGAGGGGTGAGCCCGAGCCCTGCCGACTCTGGAAGGTCGACTGGCACAAACTGGCACAAATTTGTTCAGCTGGTATGTTGAACAAATCACTATTGGAGCAGCATCTAAACTGGTGGAATTTCAAAAAAGATTTTTTTTTTTCTGGGTGCAGCTTTGTTTTCCTACTTCTCGTAGGTTTTGCGAAGGAATGTGACTATGGTGTTGGTAGAATAAAAAAAAAGAAGTGTTATTTTCTGGCTTTCTTGCCCTGATGAGAGCAAAATTAACAATTTTATTGAAACCCGCTGGAAAAGCACACCAAGAAAAGGGTCTTTAACCAGCAGCTTCTTTTATTTACAGCAGCCGGTGACGCCGGTTGTCTCTTGCTGCATTCCTAGTGCCTAGCGTGGAAGCCCGCACAGCCTGGGGAGGCAAACCCTCCCTCCTCACCTGTCTGGCTGAGGTGTTTCTGTGCTTAGCAGCTTCTATCAGGGCATTGCGGCAGGTGCGTGCAGTCCCGGCCGAGAGGATGACAGGGAGAGCTGTACCCTTAACTAAAAAGAGATATGCATTGCTCCACTGCAATCCTTCCTGGTAGCTTCAGAGCAGCCAACCTCAGTGCAGAGCCTGGGGCTTGGTGTATGACAGCAGAGTTCTGTGCACTGCATAACCAGTCGTATCAACTTTGTAAAGGACCTGCTTTTTAATTTTATTGTTATTCCTGAAATTTGTAAGAGAGAAGAGTCTGTCTATCTGTCTGAACCATGAGTGGCTGTTCAAAGAGATGCAAGCATGGGATTGTCAGATTTGCCCAGACTATTTTTAAGCTCATCACGGGCACTCTCAGCAAAGGTAAGGGAAAACATTTTAGTTCATACTGTTCTGTTATGTTTGTGGGGGGAATTTTGTAGGTTTGAAGGAGGTTTCTGATAGGGTTTATTATTTGCCTCTTCAGAGGTGTTCTGGTTTAATTCTGGGAATTGGCTGCTCTAAAAGAAGTTGCTGTGTGCACTGAAGATTGGAGCTGTGCCAGAAAGCCTTATGTAACTGTTTCTGCCTTGTGTAGTTTATCGATCTGCCATGGCCAGCAACTGTAGTGAGTTGCTTCAGTGTATTCAGAGATGTGTTTGTGAAAACAACTGATGTGCAGCCTAAAACATTTAAAGACTTCCTAACTGTCAGTAATGGGTATTTCTCTGTGTCATTTATGCTTTACTGTCCCTGCTAATTTGAAGCATGTGTGTACCTTGCTTCAAAATCTAGGTCACTGCTTATTGCATACATTCGAAATATCTTTTACTTACCTAAATTTTGCTTGTCACTTACACCTTTTGTACTTTCCCATGTGCAAGTGAAAGAGTACCAAACTTATATATGCTGTCCTCTTTACTAAAATCAAACAACAAACAAAATAAACTCTCTCTTCTTCTTTGTAGTCTAGTAGTTCCTCTGTTGGTACCCTCAGGTAAGTGATGTTATTTTTGTTGGCCATTCCTTTCATCATACTTCTCAGCACACCTCTGGCAGCTAATTATGTGAGTATCAGTGATCTCTGGAAACTCCTGACAACAGTAAATAATACTATACTTGAATGCTGCTCGCCTGTTGAAATGTGGCCAGTTCTTAGGTGAAGGTCAGACTTCTCCAAGTTGTGTGTGTTTGGTTGGAGACAGGGGTAGTTTTGGGAATTGATAATAGGGTTAGAGATAAATTATTAGCAGAGATATTTGTATAAGGCTGAAGAGTCTCTGTTATGATGCAATTTTTTAAAATACAAAGTCCAGCTTTTTTAATGTGGTCACAGCCAAGGAGCAAAAAAAGAAACACTTATTTTTCATATAAGTCTAGAATTTTTGGAGGAGTGTGGCATGCATATGCTCTAGTATGAATTTTAATGTTTAGGTTGTTTCTTAGGATAAACTAAAGTGGACTTAGGTAACTTTTAAAATAACAACCGTAAAAGTGCCAAGAACTGTTAACAGCAGTTTACTTTTGCAGAAACTGGGAAAATCTATTCAATCTGTCTTTGTAGAAAAGAAAAGTAGTTCTTAGATAGCTTTCTCATATTAACATTACTGGCTTGCAGAAGAAATCTGCACCAGAAAAATGTCTGCTTCATATTAAGAATGCTGGGCAAGTTAGCTGCTTTTAAAAGCAAGGTTGGTTTAAAATTACATCTGTGTGTATTTCATTCTTCTTCCACTTTCCTCCATATCATCCATATCCTACCAAACACCAACAGAGAAAAGGATAAAGAATTGTAAAAGTCTGTCATACAAAAGAGCTGACAGGTTTTGGTTATAATTCATGATTAATGCCAAGATGTGTCTCTTACTATTAAAAACAAGTGAGAAAAACAAATTACTTGTCATGCACACAAGAAAAGGTAGTGGTGATGTCTGCAAGATCTTGTTTCCTGCAGCATGTCAGTGTGGTGAATTTGGTGTACTTTATTTGTGCTTTTTTTTCATGAGATAATGGTATACAGTGTGTATGCTATTATAGCCACAAGTGATTGATGATAAGCTTTGTGCTATTTGTTTGAGCTCTGCTGAAGGCAAGAGGAAATTTTTGTTCTGGTCATGTTTCCCCACACATTCATCTAGAACAGTTCATCTAATGTGGTGCTTTCAAGCAGCCCTTCTGTTTCTTGACATAATAAATACAATAATAAAAGGAGACTGCCAGAGTTGCCTTTGCTTTGGCATTGGGATAGATGAAAATTTGAGTCTGACAACAGAATAGCACTGTATGAAGAGCTAGAAATTAAAGTATAAAATGTCCAAGACCTGTTTCCCCTGCCGCCTTCTGAAATGTGTCAGCATTGCACTATCATAGTAATTGCAGCCAATGCAATGGTGTTGTACAGTTTTACCCCTCTCTTTCCCATGCGAGTGTCTCACTTCAAGCTGTTTGGATGAGATAAGTGTGTCTTCCTAGGTTTCAAAGAACTTAAAACTCTGATAAACTTCCTTTTTTTCCCCATTCAGCTTGTGTTTTGAATGGAGACAACCTGATTCAGGAAGGAATAAACCACATGAATTAGTTTGTTGCACAGCCATCAAAGATCTGCTATAATTAGAATAAATGTTTGCATACTGTTACCTATGAAATCACAACTAGAAAGAAAGTGATTAGCAAAAGTATTGCTCAGGATTGTTAAATTTAAAAGAAGTGTTGATATTTGTTTGTATGTTCATCCCAGACCTTATTTTTTAGTATTTCTTCTAATAAAACTTCTGCATTTAAAGCCAAGATATAGAAACTATTGTATGTCACTATAATTGTTTTTTAAACTTACACCATATACATGCTTTTGCATATTCAAGTATTATCACCTGTGTTTCTCATCCCAATCCTGCCTCATTTCTTTCATACTATTTAATGTGAGATTTTACTTTTACTGTAAATATATTTTACAAGAAAAATCGTTTACTAGACACAAGTTTCACTCTCTTCTTATGCTTGAGCTATTCTGAGGGTTATTGCAGTTGGAGATACTCTGCAGTTCAACTGGCATGCAATCCTTAGCTGCGCTCCATGGCTTCTGCTTGTTTTAATAATAGCATTGGTTATTCACAATAGTAAAATGAAATTGGTTGCAGTTATAAGGTCCTTTCTTTTGTAGCAAGGTGTGAGGAGATGGTGGCCTCTCCCTGCAGTGGGCAGTAAGGGAAGAGGAACACCTGATACCCCCGTGCAGTCTCCAGCCTGGTTGGTATGTCTTGATTTACATCTGCAGCAAGTCTAGGAGGCTGTAAGCCAATAACTTCATAGCTAGACTAGCAAATTTTGCCAGTTTCCTTCCTAGTATGTTCTTGTTTGGGAAGTCTTAGTACCGGAGCAGAGGTCTTTATGTCTGTGCAAGAGAAGGCCTCTTCCACCAGGAGCTTTGCATAATAAGATGCATACATTGAAGAAAGCATGCCTGGAGAAGCATGGCCCATTACAGCTGGCATGAGCAGGTTAACTCTCTTATTCTCCTTGGCTTGGATGGGGGCTCAGTACCTCCAGAGAAGATTGTAGAAGAGGCTTCTGGAAATATTACCAAGGTGATGAACACTGGGTGAGCAGAGCACCTTCACCAAAGTTGTCTTTGGGAAGATTTTGTAGGAAGTTTAGGTGTTCTTTCAGATTACTCTGGTGTGTGAAATGGTGGTACATTCTCCATGGCCTGGAAGCAAGTAGGGGGTGGCAAGAATGAGTTTCTAGAGGGTTTCCTATTGAGCAGAATGATCAAACAAGAAGCCTGTGTGTCTGAAGATATTGCTAATCCCATTAAAAACCTAGGATGGGAGAGCCTTGCTGGGTTACAAAAATGAAGCTGGAATGAGATGTCTTGGATTTCTTTCAATGTGCTTTAATTATTAACACAAGAAAAGCAAGATTATTTTAGGAACCAACTCCTTCAAAATATTCCTTTGCAAAACTAGATAAGTTTCTGCAAATTAACTACCCTTTCACCTTTGTTCCAGAACTTCCACTCTTTTAGTTGTGCTCTTGAGATGCTTACCAAAGGCACTCATTTCTGTGTTTTTGCTTCTGTCAATTCTGTTCCAGAGAGCAATTCATCTGGAACTGGTAATTTGTCTACTTTTCATAGTTTTAATTGCCTAATTATCTGTTCCACTGCAATGATAATGTCTTCAAACATCTTGCTTTCCCCCCAGCCTCTCCCAGCATGAGAGAAAGTATTCTGAGTGCTTTACAACTGTGTGGTCTGCTTTGATGCTTTGTGCATTTAAATCACAGCTAGTCTTCTGAGATGTTATGTGATACAGTAAGGAAAGCATGTGGTCCCTCTTAGTCATACTCAGGCTCTGTCTCCTCTTAGGGGAAGTTAATCTTATGCCTTTGGAGCATACTAGTGCTGCATTAGGTTTGTCCTCATGACTCTAGCCTCTGAAAATGCAAGCGTAAGGTAAAGGTTGCTAGATGCCCTAAAGACTCAGGAAGGTTCATTACAATTGCTCGAGTCATGCCAGGATTCTTGCACTTGTGTGACATATGAAAAGATATTCTGATCCTCCTGTGTCAGCATAGCCCCTCTTCATTCCTTGAATTAGAGCTACTGCCTTCAAGTTGAGGGAAGCTCTAATTCAAAAGGAACTGATGCACCAGTTCTCTCTTTATTATACTTTTCTGAGTGTTTTAATTGTTCTTAATAAGAAAAGTAGTTACAGAACTCATAATAATGTGCTTTTATAGAGTGGAGTTAGAGCTTGTCAGTGTTTACCAAATGGCCCTGGAAGATGAGAGTTTCTGTACATAGAATGCTGTTAGAGGGGGTCTGTTGCTCTGAGGGGCAGAATAAATATTCACTTAGAGAAGAGTCTGGAACTACTAAAACTTCACCATTCAGTTCCTGATACTAACTTTACCCAGTGAAACTCTTCCGTTTCTTTGCATGCTGGAGACTTTTGCATGATGTGACTGTAATTTTTGTTTGTCTCTTAAAAGAAGTCAGCTTATCTAGTTACATTTTCTCCGTAATGATCAGCCACTAAGCAAAATCCACCTCTGTATGCCTATGAAAAATGAACTGCAAATAAAACTATCTCTTCTGCAAAGGCTGTAGTACTTAAGAAATCTGAATATACGTACATACATTGCACTTCTGTCATCAAGAGCGAGATGAATTTTAAGAACCGAGAGTGAGAGGAAGTGATAATGCCTTAGTCTTCCTTTTAAAAATGTCTACCTCTGCCTATGAACTAATGTCTGTGCAATCATACAACTGCATGTGGCTGCTAGAAATTTATTAGAAACTTCATTATTTGCAATGGTGTAGCCCTGAAAGATACGTATAAAATGTTACTTACTCAGAAAACAAAGGACCTGTTTCCAAATTGGGACTGATTCAGATGGGCCTGATAATTCATGCCCTTATTGACTGCTCTCTCGAGATTTGGTAGTTGCCTCTGAGGCCAGGTTCTCTTGATTCTCAAGAGCACCATATGGTCGAGCAATAGTTGTCTGGCAGTGTTTAAGAAATACAAGTTACAGAATATTAAATCAGTAGCTTGTTCAGAGTAGCTCTGATTTCTCGAGCAGAGGACCAGTAGGATGTAGTATATCTGTGAGTTTTACGGGATAAATAAAAAATAGAATATTGTAAAAATAGAATATTGTGGCTTGCATTTTGGGTGATGAAGTTTATCATAGCTTTTCTTCCCAGACATAATGCATATCAAGTATTTGCTTAGAAAAGTGAAGTTGGAGTGCAGGGGGTTTTATGTTGCATATTGGCTCTTTGCCAATACCTTATGGTATTGTATAGTATTTTCTTTGTTTCAATAATTTTTTTTCTATAAATGCCTATCACAGGATGTATTATGCTAAAATTACAGAAATATCTTGTTAAAAATGGCAGTAATGCAAAAAAGATTAGTAATGGAAGTCGAGATTTAATGTGGAAATAGAAATTATGTTTAATGACAGGCATCATGGTTTGCTGCACTGAAAAGTGCATTTTAGTTGGTTGATTAACCTCATCATACATGGAACAGGTACAGTAGTTGTTGATTTTCTCTTTTGAACGAAAGCAAGGGAAGTGATGCAAGTTACAAGGTGAAGTAATGCTAGTCACATGGCAGGAGACTGCGTGGCCTGTTTCTGATGTACATGGTTGACTCCTCTTCCTAAAAGTAAGTTTTTAGGGGAGAATTTCACTGCTGACGCACTAGTGCTATATCCAAAAGTGAATTGGAGTGAGGTAGGTCTTGTTACAGTGCTAATCTGTGTTTAAAATATATAAAAATGTAAGCTAGTCTTTCTTGCATTAATTCAATGCAATAGGGTTTTTCTAAGTTCAGTTTGAACTGGCTAATATTTTTTTCCAGTCAGACTTGTTGACTTATTTCTTTAAGTCTTTTCTTAATGAAGAATAAAAGATGACAGAGCCAAAACTGGAGCACATTGGGTGTAATATATAACTGTTACACTGTAAATTTCTACTAGTTCCCCAAAGAGTAGTCATGTGAAATGCAAACTTCTGTCATTGCAGTTTTCTTTTGCATATATCTTTTGTTCACCTGTTCTTTTCACATGCAGTTGAATGACATTGTAGATATTTTCCCTTGCAACTTACAGCTTGAATGCCTTTCTGAAATGAATTGTGTAGTAGGGAAGTCACTGAAGTGAGAAAATACAGCAAACAAGAAATTAGTGCAAAATCAAATTCTGCAGAAGAGATGAATTGGAGCACAAAGAAGAAAATAAGATAGCTCTGGTCCCACCTGTCTGGGGAAGGTGAGATTCCTGTTTGTTTCTGCCAAAGCTGCATATAAACAGAAAAGGAAAAAAAACCACTGCTTTCATGATTAAAAGAAGTATTGAAATATGGGCTATGCTCTTTAATCTCTGATGAAAACTCAACATTAGTTCTGCTTATTTCTTCAACCACACCCATTGTTTTAATGGAACTGGAGATCAAATTAATATTATTTAAACAAAATGTGTCATACAGCCCACTTGTAACTTCTGTCAAAGATGATCTATTTTCATATTATTTGCAGATGCATAATGAGATGCACAGAGAGGTTGGAGAGGTGGATGTGTGGGGATTGAAATCTGTGTAAATATGTTATTACAGTGAACATGGAAGTCATCAAACACCAAACAGTCCATTTAGTACTACAGATACAGATAAGGGGCTCAAAAGTTTTGGTCTTAGTTGCAGGTTTTCTGGATCTTGAGACTCTTGGACCAATCAGTTTAAGAAGCTGTTATTAATTTTATTTTTCATCACGAAACAGAAAAGCTTGCTAAACATCAAGTTTTGTTCCTTAGCTTTTAAATTTTATTTTGCCAGAGTGCAGTGTATGCAAATCCCTTTAATCACTTTGAAATATGTGCTTTATTTTGATATCTATTCAAATTCTTCTTGGTTGTCTTCCTCAAATGTCCATATTTTTACTGATCGTAAACATACGAAGGGTAATAAATTTCTCTTCACGATTGTATTAGTCAGGCAGTGAATTTGATATTACGGTACACGAGATAATACCAAAAGCAGGTAAAGTTAAAGAATTTACCAATAAACTGAATTTTATCATTTTTTTCCACAACTGCATGATTTTAGGAGGGACTGAGGAAGGTTGGTGGTTAGGTGAAAGTATTTGTAAATGACAGGGTTCACTGTCTTACATGATAGAGAGCAGCATCAGGATGAGAATAATGGCTTTTGCAAAATAGACTTCGGCAGGATTGGAAAGCTGATACGAAATTTTCTGGGAAGATAATATTAAGAAATCTGGCTGCTGTTTGTGGGAGTGATCCTCTTTTTTATGGTAAGATAAGCACTCTATGAGACTGATACAGATGAAATAGTGGAAATATGTTAGGGTAAGAGCAGAAAGGACCAGGTGCAATATGAACTATTTCAATTGGCAAGGGGATTTAAGAGATGACAATAAAAGATAATAAAAATACACTGGAAATACAGACAACAGCCAAGGCTCATGAGTACTGAGTGGCTCAAGGCTAATTCTTCCTTTAGTCTGCATAAAACAGTTTATGTGACCTTTTGCTTCACACAATTACCATAGGGAAAGAACAGCAAAGCTTACTGTCTCTGTAATATGGTGTGGGAAAAATCAAATTTCTAGACCAACCAACCTAACTTCCCTCAACAGATAGTTAACTGAACAGATTAGGGGTAAACCCCCAAATATTAGAGAGATGAGCCAACTTTGAAATTTACACCATTCTCTGCCCACCTAAACAACGTTATACCCCTCCCCAGACAGTCAATTTTGTTTTGTCAATAACCAAGTGTGAAAAAATCCACAACAAACCAAACACAAGAACCCCACTTGTGCTTTCATTAACAGAACTTTCATAGCAGCAATGTTGAAAACAGATGTGGTGATGCTTTATTAGGTTTGTTTTGAAATTAAGGTACCTGACATTTTATAATCAAAGTAAGGAAGTATCATGTAATTGAAATAGCTGGTAAAAGCCTATTAAAGAATGTATTTAGTTATGCTACCCAGATCTACTACCAGCTGAGTCTGATGTTGTATTGCTCTGGTTAGGTGTTTGTAGCTGGGGAATTCAGCATTTTTACAGTTGCTGAGGTAAATTGGCTAAAATTTGGATTAGGATCATGACAGCTGTGTACAACTTTATAGAATAAATGTTAATATTCAGTATCATACAAAAATTAGTCCTGTTCAATTAGGAAGATTAGAGATTGCTTTTCCTTCTCTTGATGATATCTGAGCTCTTACAACTATTAAAAGTTCATTTATCTGATTAATTTACTAGTGATAATTTTACTCTGATATTTTTCTATCCTTTTCCTAACCTTTGCTTGTCCCCAGCTTGTCAGGGAGTGTGTGGAGCATCTGGTGAGGTGTCTTGCAGTTTTATGGTTTTGGTTTGTGGTGATTTTGTTTTTTGGGGGGTTTCTTGTGTTTGCTTGGGTTGGTGGGAGTGTATTGTTTTGTTTTCTTGTTCCATGTTGTTGTTTTGGTTTTTTGGGGTTTTTTTGGGATATTACATTTTTTCCCCTAAACTGTGTTGCTTCCATCAAAATAAATCCATTGCTCTTGTTTTGAGCTGTTACTCTGGCAAATTTGCTTCTTGAAAATATAAGAATATGGTTCCCCTGGGTAGGACTTGGAAAGTGTCCTTGTGCTGCCATAGCTGCCTAGATGGGCATCAGTCTGGTTTCTGTTTCCAGCTACTAGAAACACAAAGCAGACATAGACTGATAAATGCTATTGGTCTTCTGTAAAGAATTGTTTATCTCAGCTACGGTGAGACACGTGATAATGGTCTCATGGAATTAATTTTGTGTCTTTGAGTCACTGTACTCTTGAATGCTGGAAAAAGCCTACGTTAATTTTTAGAACTTGTACTTTCTTTTTCATAGTCAGGTAAATTCTTAATTTCTGATCTCCTATCTCTGACTACTACAATCAGACGTCAGTGTCTGGTTTTGACGTGGAATTGGGTTGTGTTGAAAAGATGGGGAAAAACAGAATAACATGATAGTTGTTGATTGTACTTTTTAATTTCTATAATTGGAAATTTTTTTCTAATCTTAATAGGCTTAAGTGTATTGCTGTACAGTGCTGTGATTTGAAGTCATGAAGTGTTTTCACTGAGTCTTTACATTTCATTCTTTTTTTATACTGCCTTCCCGTAAAGTCTTGATATTTTAAAGCTGTATAAAATACTTCCTCTCAACACCATCTGAGAGATTTGAAATGTCACTGAATGGGTGACTTGCTGCATTTCCATGTAGATAAATTCTGTGCAACCATGGATATAAAGAGTGTTAACTTTCAGAATATAAATGATGGAATATGCATGTTACTAACCTTGTTCCAAAAGAGCTACTGCAGGTTTTTATTCATAACTGTTTAAAAAATCCTGCTTTCCAGTGAAGAATCAGCTGGGCATCAGACTTCTTGTAATGTTCCATTCATTGAACTTTTTAAAGAAGATGTGAGACTACAGGAGCTCCTCATTTATTTGTTGGTTTTTTTCTTTTTAATTGGCTGGGGACATGAGAGCTTCATTTATTAGGTATGCCATGCTGAAAAACACATATTTTCATAGTGCAAACTGGATCTGGAGTCCTCTTCTGTGTAGCATATCCAGCCTGTAGCCTGCCACCAGCTGGAGTTTGCTCAAGGGGCAGGCTGTGGCTGTGCCAGCCATCCCGGTGGCCTGCTGAATTATTTCACAGCCTGTGACTGGAAATAGAATCATAGGATGGTTCTATGGACTGTTCAGATGTCTATTATGTGACAAAAGGTACATATTTTATGACTGACCTTGGCTGAAGGGTTCCCTTCTTTTCCTTGAAAAGACAAAACAAAACAACCACCACCATAAAAACACAACTTCCTTTAAACTCTCCTAAACTGTCCATTCTCAAACTCTTCACCTACAAATACCAAGAGTAGGATTTTGGGTTAATTTTTTTCGATAATTTGTAGGTTGTGTTGTCTTTTAGAAGTCTGGTTTAGCTCTTATTTGCATTTCAGACTCTTTCTTTTTGACAGGTTTATGCAGTACATTTTTCATTCATGAAAGAGCAAATTTATGAGATCGGAGTAAATAGGTGAGGGTGTTACATAACCTTTAGGGTAAAGACTATGATTCTTGTATTTCTCTTGAAGATTTCCAGGACCTCTGTAGTGTTCATGTGCTTTTCAGTTCAGGCAAAATTCTTTGATGCTTTGGAAAGCAGCTGGCTCTTGGGCACAGTGTTGTGAGAGAATGTTTGGGGAAAAAAGCCCACCAATAAAACAGATTTGTCATGGAGATGTATGTTTTCTGACATAAAATGCATTTTAGCTATCTTCACTACTCTCTAAAGTATTTAAGGTTTTCTAATACCTTTAAGCAAACTTGATAGTCATAATTCTGGAGCATTTACAATGGTTTGGCTTTTTCAACACAGTCTGTAACTCAAGCATGTTGCTAACACTCTTTACATTAATTTGTATTAATATCTACTGGTGAAGCATCTGGTTTTTATCCTCTTATATTAAGCCTCATTTATGAAACTAATAGTGTGATACTATCCCTGCAGTTTATGTATTCCATTACCTTAAATCCTGTTCTCAACTTTGCCTCACCAGTTCAGTATAATCTTCCTTCTATTTGCAATGTTTCTCTAGTTTTAGTTATATATGTTGTATATTTGAATATACTAGTGCATATTTAAATGCCCCGGAAAAGCAACTGATGCTTTATCTATTAAAAAGACTAAACAATTTTGTGCTTTTCTGAAACCAGTTTATCATGTGACTTCTTGGAGGTGGATGTGCCAAAGACTAGGATTTGATCATCTGCATTCAGTGCCTCCTTGACCTGTGCTCAAAATGAGGTGCCACTCAGTAGCCCTGGCCTGAAGCTGCTACTGAGTTAGGAGGTCAGGTATGAGTCAGTTAAATACTTGAGGCTTCTGCTGAAGTCAGCAGTAACAGCACAGCTGTTACAGACACCATTATTTCTCCTCACTATGTTGTAAAAGGGATGGCTTTTCCTGAGCTGGTGCTTGGAATGCTGCAGGCTGAGCCACAGCACCGAGCAGAGAACATAAGCAGCTCACATCTGAGCCAAAATTTCACTTTGCTTTTTTCCTCTCCTCCAGTGACAGACCCAATCTGCTAATACAGTCTGCTACAGTAAGACGAAAGCTTAGAAGTCCTGTGCATAAAACACAGACAGTAGGGCATTCTTTAAAGAACTGTATTCCTTCAGAAAATGCAGAGGTGACCCTGGGGTGTCCATTTTGGGAGGAATAAAGCCACCTTGTATAATAAATCAGTTCCTAAGCTTGTGCTGAGCATTTACTTGACAGATACTGGCAGTGTATTCTGGATAAGGCTGGCGAGTGTGGCATGTTATGACGTCACAGAGTAGAAACTACCAGGAACATTACAGTTACTTGGGCAATGTTGTTTTGTTCTAGGGCCAGCTAATCTCCCCTTAAGTATACTGCAGGAATCCTTACTTGCAGATTAACCTATATAGCATGCTGAGACTTTGTGAAAATCTGCCTGGAAGTAGAAGAGGTAAGTAGGATCACAGAGCAGTTTGGGTTGACCTTCAAGATCATCTCATTTCAACCCCCCTGCAATGGGTTGGGACACCTTCCACTAGACCTAGTTGCCTCAAGCCTTGTCCAACCTGGCCTGGACACTTCCAGGCATGGGGCAGCCACAGCTGCTCCGGGCAACCTGTGCCAGGGCCTCCCCACCCTCACAAGAAGGAATTTCTTCCCAGTATCCCATCTAACTGTGCCCTCCGGCAGTGGGAAGCTGTAGGAGATGGGCACAGGAATTAAGGAGATGACTCAGTATGAGTTAGCAGCTTGTTCCATTTATTGTTCTATTTCTCTACATTTTTATACTTTATTCTTACTGTTACATAACTGATCACGCATTGTCTGATTGGTTATTACGCTTTGTCCACGGGCCCTTTTACACTATACGATTGGTTAATAGGCTCTGTTCGCGCGCACTTTTCTGCTCTATGATTGGTCTTATGTATCACCTTCTATATTAAGTCATTTTGGCAATTTCTGCATTAAGTCTAGCTAAATCAGCAGGTTGGCATTTTCATGCTAGCTGAAGCATCAGGATGATAGTTCTGTATCTACTTCTCAAGGACCAAGGACAAGCGACTCAAGGGGTTTATTATTCTATTCAAGGGGCCTATTGTTAGTTTATACTAAGGACCTATTGTCAATTTATTAAGGGACCTATTGTTAATTTATGCTGTAAGCTCCATATACCTGCCTTGGTTGTGCATATTCTCATGGGAAACAAAGAAATCATGTCCACAAGAGGAAAGCCATTCCTCTACAATTCCCCCGTTTTTCTTTTGCACAATCAAGACTTTCTGTGTAACTGGTGTAAATAAGCACTTGATCAAAGATAAGGCACAGCTAACACATAACAGGCCTATAACAAAAACACATAGCACTAAGAGTATAGTTTTGCATAGGCTTCGAACCCATCCAGTCAATCCAAACCAGTTTGTCAGACCATCTGTTCCAAAAAATCCTGCAACTCACATTATTTGCTGCGTGTGCTGCATGAGCTTTTGAATGGCTTTAGAATGATCATTTAGATCCATACAACACGTTCCCTCAAAATCTTCACAACCATGTCCTTGGGTAAAAGTAAAAAATTAATGGCTGCACGATTCTGTAATACTGCATGTTGTGTCTCAGACAAATTAGCAGCAATCTCTGATAACACCTTGCTAGTGCTATTCACTTGTTTTACAGTCCAACATGCCAATCTATTTAAGTTCCTGTGATCTCTAGCTGCAGGCTTCTGGGTAAAAGGAGTGAGGAAAGATGCCATCTATTCCATAAAGTAACATCATCATTGCAATCCTTTTGAATCATTTGCCTTATCTCTCTCTCCCAACGAATTGGATGTGTGAAATTTGGATGATGTTGTGACATTGCCATGCTCAATTTTCCAGTCGTGCAGGGTCCTCCTACCAGTCGAGAAGATATTCCAGACCAAGCACAATTGCCACAAATCAAAAAATATCCACTGGGAGGTTTTTGTGGGAATTGTGTCCCTGGTGCCGGATCCTTTACGGTCCATACAATGTTGGCACACCAGGTTGAGAAATTGCCAATTGGATTCACATAGGTAGTGACATTTGCTAAAGGACACCCTTTAGGAACTCCCTTCACCCATTGCCATCCCTCATTACATTTGTGGTTAGAAGCATCTATGAACACACACTGTTCTGCATCTAAGGAATCTGCTAGGTCAGTTTCTTGGGGCTCTGGTCCAGTTGGTAGTTCGTCATCCCAATCATCGTAATTCTCCATGATTTTAACAAAAGAATTGTTGGGACCTTTTTCTACCGAGTGACCTGAACGGCCTGCTGTGCGGATCAGATCTTTTAAACTGTACTTCAGTTCCCTATAGTTGCTTTCATTGGTGGGCACTCTGATGAGACAAGTTAGAAAAGGAGTGCTTGGGGTTGCCAAGCTGGCACAAAAAGTGGTAGTATTCAAGGTTCTGCTAAGTGATACCCACAAATTTTGTTGAGGATCAAACAACTCTTTTAAGCCAATTTTCATTTCTCCTGCACTCTGAAAGAGAAGGAGAAAGTTAAGTACAATAGGTAAATGCTGTACTTTAATAATTTTGAACAGTGGTTTGGATTTCTGGAATTTCTGAGCGATTGATGCACTTAATATCCAATATGATGGTTTTCTTTCTTAACCGAATAAGATCGAGTAGGTTTTGACCTCTAAACATGAAACGTGCTCTGTCTCGATCTCCCTTATTTTTCCATAAACGTAATACTTCAATCTGGGACAAACAAATACGTAATTTCTTACTTACTTCCCTTTCAAAATTTCTATGATTAATTATTGTTTTACACACTGAACACCCTTCTTGTGGAAAAGTTGTTTGTGCTTGCCACACCTCTTTCTCACAGCCTCCACATTTTATCTTTTCCCATTGACAATATTTCTTACCACAGTTATCACTACACCTTGATTGTTTTTTATCATCAGCTAAATACAATTTTTGAAGTTCATGATATATGGTGGTGAGGAGGTCTTCACTATCTACAGGATGTGAGATGGGAACTTCTAGCAGGTCCTCTGCAGCGAGCTTAGGTGTTCAATACAGTTGTCCCACTTTTGTTGTTCTCGTTCAACTGGATCAGCACTCAGTTTGTCTGATTCTGCTGGGTTGAGGAGCGAATCCAGGAGTGGGTCCATTTACTAGGCACCCATAACGGACCTGTGGGAGTATCAACACACATGTAACCACGACCATGAAACAATACTTTTCCTGGACCTTCCCAAACCCCAGTTTTTGGATCTCTATAGTGACCTTGTAGTTCTAGAGTTGACATTGCTCTATTTATATACCTGTTATGAACTATGCTTGGGGGATCTTTATTGTCACCAAACACACATAAGTGATTTAATACAAACAGTGTTTTATCTAATTTTTCTTTTGGATCTTGTATCTCAGGGAATTTCCCAAGATATTCTTTTAGGGTACGGTTGACACGTTCTACTACTGCTTGTCCTGTCAGGGAATTTGGTACACCTCTAATGTGTTTTACACCCCAAAGCTGCATAAATTTTCTTGTGCTTTCACTAGCATAAGCTGGCCCATTGTCTGTTTTAATCTGTTCAGGGAGCCCCATAATAGCAAAGCATTGTGTTAAATGTCTTTTAACATGCAAACTTTTTTCCCCTGTTTGTGCTGTGGCCCATACATATTTTGAGTAAGTATCTATGGTAACAGGCACATATTTCAATCTCCCAAACTCCGATACATGAGTAACATCCATTTGCCACAATTCTAAAGCCTTTAAACCTTTAGGGTTAACCCCTATGCCTAATCCAGGACCATGATGGCTACATTGAGGACAGGTTTGCACTATGCCTTGTGCTTCAAATAACAAAAGTGAAAATTGACGTTGCAGTCCTTTTGCATTAAGATGAAACTGATCATGGGCTATGCGAGCAGCTTCAAACTGCTTCAATGGGGCTTTAGATTGTACTAAACTAACAAGCTGATCAGCAAAATGATTGCCTTAGCCAAGTCCTTCTTTAAATTTGTGACTTCTGACATGAATAATACAATAGGCAGCTGTACGAAGACGTGTAGCTTGTTGTAAATGCTGAAAGAGTTGAAAAAGACGCTCATTCTGTGTTTCTCTAATTGTTGCATCTTCAATTCTCTGTGCTACTCCTGCCACATACAGTGAATCTGTAACTATGTTTATTTCTTGTTGAGACCACTGAACCATTGCCCAACACACTGCAGCTAACTCAAGAGTTTGCAGGCTGTTTCTTGATTCTGCTTCTAAAATGTGTTGATGCCATCGACCCTCTGTATTCCATACAATTGCTGCTCTTCGGGACGTTTTTCCCACATCAGTATATACTGTTAATCCATCTTTCAATGGTTTTGGGGACTGTTTAGGCAGACACAACTGTAATTTTTCAACATTTGTAAATCCTTTCCTTTTGGGAATTCTGTGGAAACTTGACCTTCATAGCCAAGCAGTGCCATCGGTAGAGGAAAGGAGTGACGTAAAGACCATTCCAAATCAGCCTTGCTCAGAGGAACATGAATTGTGTCAGGTTCCTGTCCAACAATTGTCATAGTACGATCTCTGCCTTTCTTGATGACTTCTCCAATTTGTTCCATTCGAGTTCGGTTGCATGGAGGTAAACACCCATTCAAGCAGAAAAAGCTCACAGTCTCCCCCCCTTTTCTTTTGCCATTGTGCAACAATGTTGCTCAGGTGTTGCTCAGCAGTCAGAAACACTGGTGTAGCTGGATGTGTGCCTTTTAAAAGTGATCACAGAGGCTCCAAATCATCGTTGGTTATACCAACTACTGTACGAACCCATTGTAAATCCCCCATTAAGGTCTGCACGTCATTCAGGGTATGAAGATCTGTAGATATTGTAACTTTCAATGGTCTGATGATGCTGTCAGTAGTTTGCCATCCTAAGTACTTCCATGGTGCTGTCCGTTGAATTTTCTCTGGAGCAGTTTGTAATCCAACAGCATTTAGGGTGCATACCAATGTTTGTAATTGATCATCTGTAAAAGGATCATGTTGAGCAAGCAAAATATCATCCATGTAGTGGTAAATGATGGTATGTGGCTGCAGTAGAATGGCTACTAGCAGATTGACAAAGATCACACCATGCAGTTGCAGTGCATTGTCTTCTCATATGTCCTTTTTTTCCACAACAAAAGCAAGCTCCATTAGGATGTTGCCATCCTCCTTTGGTGAGAGGTCGCAGGGCAGCAGCAAGGACTTTTGTCATGGCTTGATTCTGTTCTTTAAGTGCATCAGTTACAAATGCAGCTTGTTGTTGAAAATTTGTTTGAGCCATTTTCTCAACCGTTTCTCCAATTGTTGCTGAGCGTGGAAGTGTTGTTAATATCATTTTGGCTTTCTGGTTTGCATTTTCATAAGCAAGTGTTTTTAACATATGTTCTTTCAGGTCGTCAGTAAGATCTGGTGCTACGTCTAGAGAATGAACCAATTGATTAATAAAAGAATCATAGGATTCTTGGAGACCTTGCTTTATTGACATATAACTGGGAGATTTTTTCTCTGATGGTACCTTATATAAGGCTTGTTTAGCTGCTTCAGCAGAAGCATTATGAAATTCAATTGGGAATGTTAATTGTGTTGCAGTAGAGGCAAACTCACCTCTACCCATGAGTAAATCTAATCTTATGCCATTGAAAGGATCTCCCTGAGCTCGGGGGGTGTTTACTGTTATTTTACAGTTCTCTTCCCAAGCTCTTTCCCATAACAAATATTGGGTAGGTGTTAACAGCAATTTAGCAATGGACTGACAGTCCTCTGCCATTAATATATTAGAAGCAAACAAGTAATTAATCATTTGCCTTGGAGGCTCAGCATGTAATCCATACTGTGTCACAGTAGCACTATTTGTTGCATCAATTTCCACTCAAATGGTTGATAAACACCTCCAGGATGTCCATCAGGTCTTTGTACATGTTGTACTGGAAAAGCTCTAGCTGAGCAGACAGCTGCTGCCTCCCATTCTCCTTCCAGGACAGCATCCCGTATTACTCCGGACCAATGACTTTGTGGCTGAGTTGGTTGTATTTCCATTCTGCCTCCGGTGGTTATTTGTACATTCCCAATCACATGTGGTTTTAAAGAATCCATACGATGTACCAGATCATCAATTGCAGGAGCAGTAGGAGCAGTTGGACCCTGGGGTTCACAAGATTTTGTAATCCGTTTTTTGGGTATTGTATCCATTGGAAACTGGGTTTTGTAGGATTTTGTAAATCCATCATTAGGTACTGTGGAATTAATAGCAACGGGTTGTCAGTATGACAAAGCCTTGCTTTCTGTTATGTTAGTTTTGGAAGCAGAGGGTGTTGCGCCACCTTGTGGTTTTCCGGAGTTGTCTGGTTTTCCGGAGTTGTTGGGCTCAACTACGGTCTCAGACTTTTCAGCCTGAGCAAGTATTTCAGTGGCATTTTTTAAGATCGGTATTGTAATCCCTTTAGCAGGCACAGAGTCTCTAAACCAAAAGGTAGTGGGACCAGTGGCAGCAGTGTTGTCTGTTTTCTCCCCTACCAATGCTTGTTGTGCTGCCAGTGCAACACATTGCTCAGCTTGATACTGATCGATAGAATGTAAAATCTCCTTCCAAACAGGACTAAGTTCCTTAGCAGTCTTATTTCCCTCGATTATAGCATCACATAGGTCATCACCAACTCTTCTCCATTCTGATCTATCAAAAAGATCAGTGGGCTCTTTCATAAAGTGTTTGTCCCTTGCCCACTTTTCTAACTCATGGAGTTTTTTAGTGCTCACACTGGCTTTTCGCTTAGCGAGAAATTCTGCCAGTAGAGATAAAGCCGCTTCTCTCTCCATAACCCAAAACAGCAGTCTTACCGGCACTCCAGGAAGATGGCCAGCCTTCCTTTATTATCTGTGCCGTCTGTTGCCTTTTCTCCTCAGCAGCTTTCTCTTGATCAGTATGATCCTCTGCTGCTTAAAAATTTTGTAAGTCTGGTTTGCTGCAGGCACCGTAGGTTCCCAACTCTTTGGCAAAAAGTCGAGGGGCTCGCAGATCACATCCTGATCCTCAGCAGTCCAGGTATCACGTCGGGATCACCAGGAAGCCATTCTTCCTTGTCCTGTCACTTCAGGCTCTTTTCCAACCCCACCCTTTCCAGCTCTCCGGGATCCCCTTTAGGTGATGAAAGGGGCTCTAAGTTCTCCCCTCTAAGGCTTCTTCTTTTCCTGGCTGAACAACCCCAGCTGTCTTACAAAGGATAACTGCCTCCAATCAATCCTTATAATTATTTTTCCTGTATTAGTGTATTTTTTTAAGTTTTCCCTCAATTCCTTATAAAAAAAGACCAAACAAAAAAAAATCCCAAAGAAATAAAAAAAACGAAATCCAAACCAATGAGCCAACCAAACCCTCCCTTTGCCCCCTTCAAATCCTCTAAATCAAAAAATAAGCACAAAGTCCCAGTTACTGAGTTGGAAGGCATTTTGTTGTAAAGTGCCATGGGTTTATGCAATGAGTGACAAATATTTGGGGATCGGTGTCTTCTCGATGATATCTGCCCTGTTGCTGCATTGAGAACCAGGTAATAAAATAGCACAAGTTAGCAGGATATTGAACTCGAAATTGTCAGAGGTCATCAGAAGGTACCTCCTATTGTTTAGGTACAGCAAGGACATGCTGGTGGCTCACAGGTGGCTTCTCAGCAAGTCAGTGTAGATTCCTCTTCAGCTTCCATTGTTGCTACCTCATCAAAGTTGAAGAAACATTATTTTACTGCAAGCTGATGAAATCTGAATCTTGTTACTACAGCTGTTAAAACAGCTTCTCTTTACAAACTTTTGCAACTGTTTTCTTGGTGGTGTGGTTTGGGGTAGTTTTTTGGCCTGGGAGGATTGTTAGTTCCCTCAGTAATAGTGCTGTAAGTTTTGTTCTTTTTCATCTTCCAACAGAATCCCCATGTCCGAGTCTTATTTGGCTTCAAGAAGAAAAACTACTCATGAGAGTGCACAACACTTGAAAAACAGGACTTCTAATAGTTTCGGGAAAACACTGTTATTCATATACATACATATATATATATATATATATATGTATATATAAAGGGCCTGAACAACTAAAGTACTCACAGTATAAAAATCTATTTACATTCTTCCTGTGTTTCTTACAACTTCCAGTCAGCTCAAGCACTATTCCTGCGGTCTCAGCATCAGTGCTGGTGAGAATTATGTATAGTCAAACAGATTTCAAGGATGAATTTCATCTTCAGCTGTTTGTGCTGCTGCTTCCTTTCTGCTGGCACCAGTTCTAATACTTTATAAATACTTTGATCATCTACTCTGCCTTGAAAAAGTGAGTTATGTAACTGTGATGGTCACTGCTTGTATGAAAGCACTTCTCATAGGAAGTGTTTTGCTGAATCCCAGAAAAATAGCATTTTTAATCACATTTATTGTAGACTGGATGGTATAATCCAGTAATATTAAAAAAAAACTCAACCAAAAAGAAACCAAACCCCAACCAAAAAGAAGCATAGAGTGTGTTATTAAAGCTTCAGTCTAGTAAATTATAACTTTTGTAGATGAAAAAAGAATAGAAAATATTTACAGAGGCTCAAAAGAGTAATTCATCAGCCTTGTGCACTGGAAAAACACTTAGTTTTGAAGTAAAGAGGAAGTGAAAGTGTGAAGGAAAAAGAGTATCTGACTTTAAGATTTCAAAAATGTAGAAAATAACCAGCTCTGTACATGAGCAAAGTAATATTTAAAAAGAAGAACAGTCTTCTGTAGTGTCTATATGTTTTGTTTTCTGCAATAGAATATTTGGCTAATCACATTTACATCCCATTTCTTTTGGGCTAAAGAGGAAGCTGGTTTGGCAACAATCCAGAAAAATGGAGTTTCTCAATCTGTGTGTAATTTTCCCTCTGCACAGCTGTTTTTACTTGGAATATTTCTTGTCCAAATAGGAAATTTTACGTTGCTAGAGGAAAGAATTTGTGTAAGGTTTTTCTTCAGGTACTTGCAATGGATATGAGTTGGAGGGAAATAACCATTTTTATGTAACCATTGACTTGCTTTATTGTTGGAGGAGGTAAGTCTGGAGACACAGCTTGCACTCTGAATAAAATTCATCTGCTACTAAGAGGGATAATTATGATTAGGGAGGCGAGGAGGATGTGGCTTTAGGGGGTAGTCTTGAGAAGCCAAGGGCAGATTTGAGAGCAGTTACTCCTGGTCTTCATGTTTCATGCTGAGTTCTGAGCTCAGCAAGATCATTAATTTCTGCTTTTCAAACACAAGTCACTGACTGCTGAGTGAGTGGAGCCACAGGGTCTTCCAGCAACATCCAACTTTCATTGATCTCTGCTGAGCTGGGAGGGGAGCAAAGTGATGAGGTTATCAATTTACTGGACTGAGTATAAAGTAGTCATGAGCAAGTTTTACTCTTCAATCTGAAGACTTTTTAAAACTGCTTAAAAATGAAATTTGGAGTAAAGTTTTCAAAAAGCCTATTCACAGCTACCTTGTTCACCTCCTTTGCTACCAGTACAGTGCATTAGCTTCAGCAAGTATCCTACCTATTGGCTTACTTTTTATGCTGTTACCACACTTCTGCCTCAGCTTTTTATGAGCAAACAAAACAGGATCTCTTCCCCTTCCCATCCCATTTGGTCACCCAAACCATATGTACCTGTGCCAGCTGAACTTTTACTTTCCTAGAATGAGAGAGGTTTGAGTCATAAATACAGACAACTTCAGATGCATTTCATAAAAGTATTGTGTGAGAATGTACTTTCCTCCTTTTGGACATAGTTCTCCTATATTAATTTTTAGGAGTTAGCTTTTTTTGAAAATTTTAGCAGCCACTTCCTTTCATTTGCTGATCATAGTGAAAAGCAAATTCTCACACTGTTCTATTAGTAATGTTGGAGAATTCATGTACTGGGTTAATATTTCAGCCTTTCTTACAATAAACAGTACAGAATTGTACGACATTCATGAGAATAATTAAAGTATAATGTAATTAATTTAAATTTGTATCCAAACCCTGAAACTTCCCTGTAAATGATAGCTCCTAGTGGTTTATCAGCTGTGTGGTGAAAAAACTTGAACCAGTTGTGTCCCAGATGCCAGTAAAATACAGTATGCAGAAACAATCTCCTATTCCAGCTGTGTCCAATGGCAATTTGAAATTTGGCTGAGAGAAACAGTTATTTTCAGAGAACAGAGTATGTATGCATCAGAGCATTCCTAGAAGTCTTGGCTCTGGAAACAAGCGTATATCTTTTGTGAAACACCTTAGTGCCAGGCGTGTAGACTTCTGCGGTTACTTTGGCTTGCTGTATTTATTAAGACATGACAGATGTATTTTACTTGTTGTGGTTTAAGACTGGTATTCCTCAATTTAGTGTTCCTGCTTGCTCCCTCCCCTCTCCTCTTCCCCACTTTGATGATCTGAAGAGGAGAACTGGAGGCACAAAACACAAAGACCATGGCTTGAGATAAGAACAATTTACTGGAAACAACAATGAAAAGACAACAAACAGTAACAGCAACAATTCTAATAAAAGAGTGTACAAGAAACGATTTGCACCCAAGTTCTCACCCCCGACAATACCTGACCATTCCCTCTGCTGTGCTACCCATGTTGGCAAGGAGCCCTTTCCCAGAAAATGAGGTGGGGTACTACAGAATAACCTCTGGACTCTGGCTGTGCCCCCTCCTGGCTACTGCAGAAACTAACCCTGTCCTGTCCAGAACCAGGACACTTCATAATGACAACATTCTTTACATCATAACTTCCTTTTTTGTAGTTTTATAATCTATGCAAATGGCATCCAGGTAGCCTTCCTTGAGTGGTACACTCATTTCAAATAAGGCAAGGCTAAGACTTGACTTAAATAGAATAACATACTTTTAGTATAGGCTTCTTTACCATACCCTGTACTTTATGCATGTATTTCTTTATATACAATTGGTATTAGATAATTAGAGTGCAAATTTTGTAAAGTATGTGTATTTTTGTTTTGATGGGCTTTCTCCCTTCCCTTTCCCAAAAGCAAAGAGATCCATGACAAAAAATATATCTTTTTGCACCACAACAAAGCTGCTTTTCTTGACAGACGAGTATGCCATGAATACACACTGTATTGGTGTATAAGTGTATAAAGGGTGTGTCTCTCTGTGATGATGTATATGGATCTGGCACCAACTGAAAATTAGCACCCTGACTAAAATGTGGAAGAAGAGTTTAGTAGTAAATGTGAATAGTAGCTTTGTGAAGCAGCTGTACCTCCTAAAGCCCAAGGAAACAATAGGTAGTAACTAACTCTGTGTGCTTATGAGGTATTTTCAGGCATTCCTGGGAATCAGTTTTATGTTTTGTCCTTGTGTAATGGATTGTCATCTGTAGTGGTTGCTATTAAATTTTTTGAAATGCCTGCCTTTGAATTGATACCTGGTGCCAATAAGACAGGCAGAACAAATGCTTTTTAATATCTTCCAAAAATCGCAACAATCTGTACTAGATATGTATTTTTTACTGCCAAGCAGAAAGGACAGAAACATACTGACTAATTTTTACCAGAACAATAATAAGACATCCACCAGTAAACATGAGTGTAGGCCAGAGGAAAGCAAAAAGGAGGCCTTTTGAGGGATAAAGTCTGCTTAAAATTACATTGGTCTGTGTTCCTCCTGGGTCATAGTAACATGGGAAAATCTGGTATTTTTTGAAATTGCTTGCAATAGTTTCTACTCGTGCTTTAACTTCTTTAGAGTTCTCCAACTTGTCTGGGACGTATGAGCACTGAAATAAGAAATCAAGATGATTCATTATAACATATACTCTAATACAAAATTTGTAGTTAAGTCAGATTGAGTGAAAAAATCATGCTAGTACTGACAAAATCTTCTATGGTCTGGCATCCCTGGAGATTGTCTTGGTTTCACTGTGTCCATTTGCCATGCCACGTTTCCCTGTTTCCATCAGTATGTCTATGCCCCCAGTCTGCAGATTTACAGTTTGGAGTTATGTTGTTGGAAACCAATAACATACATGCTCAAAAAAACCCTGCAGTCTTTGACACTGTCACTTCATTATTACAGCGCCAAGCTCCAGTTCCTAACAGAGATTCTAGGCATTGCCACAGCAGGAAAGTGTTAGTTGTGGAGAAATTCACACTGACTTGTCAGTGTGCACAAGAAGGAAGTTGTTTCGCTGCACGCCTCTGGTTGTAAATAGAAGAAAAATGCAGCAAGCATGGCTGTTGGAGGCTTCCTACTTGTCCTTATAAAACAGAACTATTTTGGCCTGTACTAGTAATGCACAGTTATTTAGCTTTCAGTGGAAATAGACTGTGAAGCAGTAATTTTTTGTAGTTGTTCTTGTTCTTCATAAACTTTTTTTCTGCAGTCTTATTTTGTGTATATAATAATGCTTGAATATACTAAACTGGAACCTGGCCAAGGCAAAAGCAGGGTTGGTTCCTGACCTGAAAATTTTACAAGTTGTCTCCCCTTGCAGTGAACAAGACTCTTATTTCCATTTATGGTAAGTAATTTCTACTTTTCTCCTTCATTGCATGTAGCTTTCCCTGAGACAGTCACTATAAAGATAGGCAGTAGCTAGAAAAATTCTCTTCAGCTGAAGTGTTTTATGCTATTAGGTTGTAATCTGAGCGTGTTTGTTCTGGATTCTGAAAGTACTTCAGTCTTGGGCATCCAAGATCTGAATTTTCATGAGAGAGCTGTTGAGCTAGAATAAGGTCTCTGAAATACTTGTGGGTTTGAAATTGGACTGAACCTGACCTTCCTTGGGACAGAGTACCCAAAGGAGCACTTTTGGTTCTGGGTGAGCAAGCCTGAAAATACTGAGCACTCTGCTGATTACCAAGCAGAAACAATGGTGGGAATAAAAGGATAAGACCTTTTGTTTTCCCCCTCCCTAATCTTTCACAGACTTTTAAAGCCAAATAAATATTGTGCACCCACATTTTTGTTCCACCTATGGGTGCACTCATCCTCTGGGGAAGAGATCTCTAAAATGACTAACCAAAGGACCTCTACCACAATACTGAGCATCTCTGCCTTAAGCAGGTGCTTGTGACAGTGCCACTGCCCTCTCCAGGAGTCTGGGAAACTGCTGCAGATCAAAACAAAGACAAATGGGTTTTCTGTGTGATAATTGTCCAAAATCACTGATTTGTTTCTTCTTTCTGTCTAAAATGTGAATCATGTTGCCATTTTCTCCTTATTTATTCCCTGCTTCATAATACACATCTAAAAACCAAGTAAAATTGTGATTTGTGTTCTTAGGATAATTTTAAACTTGGTGTCTCTCCTGTGCTAATTCAACAAGAAACTGAGCAAGCTGCAGTTTATAAACCATTTGTTACAATGGATCTTCAGCTGGGAGACTTACAAATTTTAAAATGCTCGTAAGTGTTGCATATTCATGTTGGCGTAATTCCTTAAAAAGTATTACCTTAGTATTTAATGTAATGTTTAAAATCAAAAACTCTGTAATTTCTGGAATGTTTTAAAATTGCCTTCTTCTAAACCCGGATGTTAACATGTGAAAGATAAGTAACTCCTGCTGTTACTGTGCTGCTTGGTTTAAAAACCATCAGTCCCTCTCCTCAAAGGTGTTAGATAGTAGCAGAGAATGAGTATGCAATCTGTGTTGCAAGTACCTTAGGATTTCTTTCCAGTGTATCTTCAGTCTGGTAGAGCATAACCTCCTGTCCTGAGGCTGTCAGATTAACCCACACCTGTAAACAGGGGTAAGGAAAGATTTCCTCATCCTCTGAGCCTTCACTGTTTGGGCAGAAAGCTTTGTCCTTGATGTTGGCTTTGAGTACCTTGCACACAGTTTCTGTTGTCCAAACACTATGAAAAGAAATAAAAGGTATTCCTTTGAGGCTCATCTGAAACATCTGTTGCAAGTTGCATGTGAAAATACATCTGTGTGTGGTGGCTTGGCTGGAGTTCCTAGCTGCTCTGTCTTGCTGTGAGGAACTGTGCCCACCCTGAATCTGTGGCTGCACCTGGAGAAGGGCTGCCATAGCAAGTAAATTCAGGAAAGCTTTTTTTTGTGGTTTTTACTGTTGATTTTTATTCATTCTGTGGTCTACAGTTAGATTCTGACCTCCCCATCTGTAACCAGCTTTGTGTTATTCAAGAAAGAAAAACTGCTATGGATTTTAAAGTTTGGTAGTAAATACTTGGAATGCAGTACACTTCAGGTCTCAGAAATACTTCGGCTGATTTCATTCAAGAAGCCTCAGATCAGTACCCATGCTTTTCCCCTCTTTGCTTTTTCTTTATTGCATGGGCCTCTTGCAAAAATAAGTAGCAGGATTTTGTCTGGAAAAAGTTAATTTTTCCTGTTGCTTACATGTTTTTCTCAAGAGTTACTTTTATATTATTGATAACACAGCAAATTTTGCTCACAGTAGTACACTTTGGTGGCAAAAAAGTCAAGAAACAGCCTCATGCCAGTTTTTATGAAACTAATCTTGTCACATGTATCAGTCTTTTGTAATGTAATCTGGAGGCAGTAAAATAAATAGATGTGAATTATTCTGTTTTAAAGAGAATGGTTTTCAAATAGTTTTGAGATTAAAGGTGCTCTAGCAAGAAGAATGAGGTGGATGTCCTTGCTTTCCCTCTCATAAACTTGAAATATGAATAAGTAAGCTGCACTCCTTTTCTTGTTACTTTGATATTTTGCAAATTGATTTTGTGTGTATAGCCAGAACTTGCAAAATTAAATAGAAGTGTGGGCATTAGTAAATCCTTCAGCATTCATTATGTTCTTCAATATTTGCTGTGGCACACTGGGTTGTTGAAGGTGCTAGTTTTTTTATGATGGTTAATTTGGAAGTGAGATACAGATTCCTGAGTGAACAGTTTTACCATGACTTCCGTTGCTCAAGTTTTATTAAACAAAACACTCTCCTGTCCATGAAAAAGCTTTTTTAAACTGTTTTTATTTATGCAGGACTTGACTTTCCATGGTCAAGCTTTGATAAGCATAGTTGGCTTTTTGATTTTACAGTAAATATTTAGATTTAGTCTGTTTTGTTTAGCTCTTAGGAGAATAACTTCCTCTTTTTTGTGCTCACTTGTAAGTGTCTGATGAATTCTCAGCACACCTTTTTTCTCTTCTGTCTTAAATCCTTATGAGCTCTTTGAGAGCACTTTGTTTATTGTACTTACAAATATTTTATCAGTGTTTTAATTATTGTATATGATACTAACAGGAAAAAGAATAGCTTTGTTTCATAAACAAATGGCTTATTACCTCTTAGTGTAAAATGGCACAATGGTGATCCCAATAAAAAAGTACATCATCATGGAGCATGCCACCATTCCCAGTCCCAGGCAGAGGGCTCTCGTCTCCCCTCGCTTTTGTGCAGTCACCAACTTCTTTCCCAACATGATTTAGAGCTGTGAAACTTGAACAACCTCTTTTTGGTGTAAAATAAAATACAGAAAAGAGAGGAAAAACATGACAGTTATTGTAGTTGTGTAACAAGTTTCTGAAATATAATATAAGCGATGAACAGCCCCATTTTTGCAAAAACTAGAACTAAAAGAAACCTGACCAAACTTGCTCTGTTTTCATTAGACACCTCTTTCACTTTTTAAATTTATCATGTAGTACTTAAAGAAGTGTGTGTGTAAGTGTGTAAGCTAGGAGGTCAGGGAGGGAAAACTGATAACTTTTGGGGATAATTCTGTTAATGGTCCAGTTGTCCTCAGCCTTAATTCAGTCTGTTTTATGTTGCTGCTTTTCTGAAGTAAGAGTTGTTTTGCTGTATATTGGTAAAGGCTGCATGAAGGCAAAACCTTCCCAGAGTGGAAACCTTTTTACATTATGCCTTTTCTTTTGGAGTAGTTTGAAATGGACTTGTCTTATTTCAAAAGAACTGAAATAATTAAAAATTTAGCATTTGAGATTTATGACTTCTGCATGTTTGCTTGGCCTTCTCCATTCAGAAGTGCTCCAAACCTGCTGTCTGAGGAGTGTTGGTGTAACTCTGGGGAACTAACTCTTGGGCAGAGCTGTATGAACCTGAGCTCAGAACTGATTGACATTAGCCCCTCCACTCCCCTGACAAAGAGCATTTTAAGTGATACACCATAAATGATCCACCATAAATGACCCATAATGCTTTGTTGAAGAGAACCTGAAAATTATTGCCATTAAGTCATTATGAGTGACATATAGGTTTCTACAGAAATAGTCCAGAACTTACACTGCGAGTTCAACCCATCGCCAGTATCTGCTGCACTGACAGCTGTGATTGCAGGTTTGTGGAGTTTTGGTTTTTTCATGAAAACATGGCATAGGCTGTTTTTATGGTGAATTACAAGACTGGCCAGATTTGTGTGGACTTTTTGGGGATAAGAGAGGAAAGCAGAGCAGAAGGAGAAAAAAGAAAATATTACATTCATGCCAAATCAGTTTTCAGATCTGTTCTGCACAAGGCAATGGTGCACAGCTTTAGGCACTTCATTTT
The DNA here is from genome assembly GCA_034509425.1 of Eopsaltria australis. Lineage (NCBI taxonomy): Eukaryota > Metazoa > Chordata > Aves > Passeriformes > Petroicidae > Eopsaltria > Eopsaltria australis. The sequence goes on from JAVTVJ010001466.1 coordinate 101,620, forward strand.
CAGGATTTTAGTTTCAGGTGTGTGCAATTAGTTAGTGTTTATCCTTTCAGACTGGCCTTCAGGATGGTGTGGTTCCTGCCTAAATCCACCTGTGTTCAGACTGAAATTTATATACAGTGTAAGAGAAACACAAACCAAAGTTGGTAAATAGGCTCTTCAGGTTATATGTGAGCAGATGGTCTACAGCTGCTACAGGCTGGTAGGGCTGTGGTGTGACTGCAAGTAGGGGACCATGCTGAATTTGGTGAAAGATGAGATAGCCCTCAAAGCTATGAGCTTCAGCTCTTAAAGGAACAAATGGAAATATATTCTGAATGTTCTTTCCTTTCCTGCTACTTCTGATTTTCACTGGTAAAAGTGCCTCACATTGGTTGCTTAATGATCAAAGGAAAAAGGTATTTGAAAATTAGCATCCTGCTGGTTTTAGACTGCTATAACACCTATTAGCAATAAAAATATAGATGTCTGTGGACAGTAAAACAGCTTTGGTCATTTAGCATAACTTGTGGTTAGTTGTAGGTTATAAGTATATATTTTGAAGTTCGTAGTACGTGATAACATCAAAGTGGAAGGCTGTTTTTAGGTGCCCCTGGAAACTAAAAGAGTTAGTTTTAGAATACTGAATTTTGTCCACTTCCATATTTAATCCACTGTAAATAAAACATCCATATCCACTGTGAATTTTGCTTATACCATTTTGACAGGAATTGTTTTTCTGATGATCACGCATAATTCATTGGCATTGTAAGAAGCATCTCGATTTGAAAATTGCCATAGATGAACTTTCCCTGTTTACTGCCATATGAGCTTCATACACAATGTGAGCTAATGCCCTTAAATAAGGCTGTATTGTGTTTTGCTTGGTCAGTGGGGCTATAGGTAGAACATGTGGTATCATATGCTCCCAGCACTCTTGTGCTGCGCCTGCATCCTCATGTGTAACTGTGTGGAGAGGCGTGTGCAGCAAGGAAACTTGCACGCTGTCGGTCACTGTTCCTTGGAACCTGCTGTCCTTTCTTTTAGTTAGGAAAATGGGAAATAATATTTTAAAAACGTAAAGAATTCCGAAGTACTTAGAATATTGAAACGCTGTGCAACGCAGTACCTTAATACCAATTGTTATTAAGCTGGCTCTCCTTTAACTATTGTGCAGCTTGGTCAGAGGGGAAAGAGGAATAAAAGAACATTATTGGCTCTGGAGCACAGGCCCAGAGACCAAATGGTACTGGAGGAGCAAGTCCTTACAGCACAGCGGGGAGATAATGATAGATGAGTGAAAACCTGTGTTATTAGTAAGAAATTGTTACATATAATAATGATTAATATTTAATTTTCTGTGAGAAACTGAAAAAATGGAAGACTGGTACTGCCACTCTGACTTGTTTAAAACTTCTAGTGCCCTAGAGCTGTCAACATATTGACTTTTGATGAACCATAACATTCATAGAGCTGTCCCATTTACGCTGAGAAACAGTGGGGTAGTCAACCCCTTGTTACATGGAAACCAAGAACTGTGGGACTATTGAGCAAAAAATAAGAAATCTAATTGCTCCAAAAGTCTGCTTGAGTGCCAGCCACACATGCAGCAGAAGTACCACTAACATCCTTCTAATAATCTAAAACTAGCAGACAATCTCTTTAAAAAAGGAGCTTGTATGTGTAAGTTGGAAATTTTTCTCAAGTGGCCCAGAGGTTAAATGCAGTGTTGTTCCCCATCCTGACCCCGGCTTTCTGCAAGGGCTGCTAAGTGATGCTGTTTCCCTTTGCTCCCCCAGTTTAGATAACTGCTCCACCCCAAGGGGAATAAGGACACGTAAATTATGCAAAGAATGTTAACAAGAAAGGTTTATCTAAAAATATCACCCTAAGTGGTTCTATAGACATAAAAAATAGCCAGCTAGGTCTTCAGGCAGTGTGAAACAGGAGTGCTTATATCATTGCTGTGTTGCTGTAGCAAATCAGCTGTAAATGTGGTTTCTAAAACTGAAATACACATTTTCTGGTGCATTTTTTTCTGGTTTCAAATGTAGAAAACCAGAAAAATCTGTAACACTATTTCATGCATGTGCAGAAGAATTTAAGAGGAAACAGGACTGCAAAGGAAACCCATGTGCTTTTTTTTCTTTTTTTCTTACGTAAACATTCCTATGTACTGCTGCTGAAAATCCTTAATTTTCTTGCTCTCAAGACAAAGCAATGCTGCATACATATAGAAAAACATATTTACTTGGAATTTCTTTGTTGTTTTAAAAGTAAATTTTTCAGATTAAAAGAATCTTTTGTCTCCTTTCTCTGTCTGTGTATATTAGGAGTGTTGAAATAGCTGATTTCGTGTTTCCTCTGACAAAACCATTAAATATTTTCAAATTAAGCATTGCAGAAGACTTGATTGATCCAGGAAGGCTGAGCAAAATTGAATTGGGAGATGTTGAAGTGTACAAAGCAAGGCTTAGTCCAGCCTTCAAGAGAAAATTTAAATGTATTTTTGTACTGCAGATTTTGTGCGGTGGTTCCATACTTATTAGGAATGCATAAGCTGCAAATGTTTTGATAATGTTCCCTCTGCCTAATCTTCTTCAATCCAGTTAAATTATGCACTACATTAGCTGTGCAATTTCTATGTATAATAATTGCATTCATAGCTGCTAGTGATAGCCTTAGGAATGCCATTTGGTCAGGTTTCAAATAGCCCCCCTTCTAATTAGAGAGATACCTGATACATGGTGGGAAGTCTCTACCTCCTCATACTCTCCCATCTTTTAAGGAGTTTCCAGTGGTGTGACCTCTGTGAGTTCAGATGGAACCTTTCTCTCAAGCTCTTCCAGCCTGCTCTTAATTTGGGTAAGGCAGGAATGCACTGATGAATTTATCTCACTTGCAGAAGAAAGGCTGCTAAAAACCTCTCTTGAATTTAAGCTGGGAATAAATATTAACAGTGAGGTAGTGTTGTGGTTTTTTGGTTTGGTTTTTCTTTGAGCTGATTTATCCCACACTATATGGTGAATCTCCAGTGAACACTTATGTACTGCTTTCAGATGAACATTATGTTCTAGTACAGCATCATACCAAGATGAGACATGAAAGTCATCCACAGCTCTAAATTGATGAGGACTTTTTAAACAGGCCTTTGGCCCCTAATACTTCTACATGCAAAACAGCCATTCGTTTTCTTCTGTCAAACGTCAACTTAAGTCACATTGTTTTATTCTCAAAACACATTGTATAGACAAAATAAAAATTGCCAGCTTTGCTGGATTTGTAAGAGGAGCACAGTACTTGGTGATAGTTTATTGTTCAAATGCTTTTCGTGAGAACCAGTAGGCAAAACTTCTAGATTTATAAATATGAGCTCTGTACTGATGATGTTACTGGAACAGAGCTCATATTTACACACTTAGGACTGTCTCTGGGTAGAGTTAGTTCAATCATTTGCACTCACTTAACTGTGTTTCCCTGGGTATTTCAACACTGCTTAGATTCTTCCTTTCTGTTTTAATCCTATGCTCATCATTTTCTCATCTGCTGTATCATCACTTACAACAGGCTGTAGTAAAAACTGCATTTGTGTTAGCACTTTCTTTCCCTTTCCCCACCTTCTGTTTCATCCTCTAGTAGTTACAAGCATTTCTTGCTGGTACTGGGGGAGTGTTGTGGCTGGGGAACACCAGTTTTTTTTCATTACTTAATAAGCTTTCTGTGCAACTGGGACATACAAACACTATATGTTACAGAAGGAGGTGATGGTGAGCCTCGACGGAAAAGTGCACAGAAAAATTTCTCATGTAATTGTTTTGGAAACCTGAACAGGCAATATTTTGACTGTGTAACATGATACAACTATGTTTATTTTATTAAATATGCTGTATCATTTTGCTTTATTACTGAACTGTTTACCTGATGTGCCACTAGAGTGAATTAAAGAAGTTAGCTTTTTTTTTTTTCTAAAAACATATGCAGTTGTTTAAGACTAATTCTGTTAGCTTTTAAACATGGTGGTTCTTAAAAAAAGAAAAAAATTGGGGAAAAAAAGACAGAAGTTACTTGCTCAGTTCAGCTGAACTGAGATTTTGAAATCTTTCTGGAGTATTTTTTCCCTTTGATTATGTGCTGTAGAAGGCTGGGCAGAAGGAATCAATTTAAGAGCAGATTTCTGGGAAGCCTTCAAGACTTCATGTGCCTGGTTCCTCTCTAATTTAGGTATAGGTAAGCACAACCTCTAAACTAATGCTGAACACCCAAAGCTGTGAAATTTCTAAGAATAAAGGTGCATTTACCATTAAAATGAATAAGAACTATGGTCTTATAGGAGCTACAGGTGTTACCTTTGCTAATGGTTGTGAAGAAGGATCAGATTGCATCCACATACAAAAGAGAGAACAACTCAGTCTGCGTGCTACAGAAAAGTTATCTGCACTGTCCTCCATAGTGCTACAAATATAGAAAGCCTTTTGCTTCCCAAAACACTGTATTTTTAAAAACACAAAGATATCACATACTCCCAAGGAAAAACAGTTGTTTAGAAATATACTCACAGTTTTTGATGAAACGCTGCTTTCTCTGATGAAAAAAGTCTGTTACATTACAGACTTGGAATAGTAGTGGAGCTCAGAGCTGAAAGCAATTTTATTTTTTTTTTTCCTTTCCTGTACTTCTCTGGGTTTGCTTTGCTGTGGCTGAACTCCTAACTTAGTTCCCCTATTACAAAGTCTTTTGTAACCATAAATGGTAAGGTATGAAAGAGCACTGTCCTTCTGGAAATTAATTACTAGAAACCAGGAAGTCATAATACTATGACTGAGGTTTCTCATACACTAGAGCCCCTTTACGACACATTCTAGTGGATTCATGTTAAACCACGGCCCTACTCCATTTATACAACTCTTTTAGTTTGGAAATGTGACAAATCTTTTGGGTAAGATTTAAGGAATTGAACTGTATTGATGACCAATGGTATAGATTCTTAATTTTTATTAACCTGAACCTCTACCAGCTGTGTGGGAATGCTTTATTGACACTGTTTTCAGTGAGTTTGGATGCAACAGGTGCTAAAATTCTGACAGTACATCAGAGTCTTATAGCTAAGAACATCCATCATGCCATAGGTGCATTAGTGTCCAGTATGTTCCTCTAGCCAAAAACCCAAGCCTATTTCTGTGACATATAAACAGGTAACTCCTAGCACAGAGCTTCAGAAAAGAGCTAAAAGAGCTAATTTTTTTGAGAGAGAGAAAAACTCTATTATTGAGAGACTAAAGGAATTAAAATGTGTTAATCCAGTAGAATAATTAGGAGAGAACTGTAAACAAGGGTAGGATATTTGCCCCTCTCTTCCCACTTTAGGTATCTCGTAATAGCTGTTTCATTTTAAGCTCTTCTTCTAAACTTGCTTTTGGTAAAAGATTTGAAGTTTACATGCTCAGAATGTTCACTCTGTGTAAAGATAACTGAAGAATCTCCTTCAGTAGGACCCTTTTGTATTATTACAGATGCAGAAAAGAGTATACAAAGCTAACCTGGATTTAGAAAACTGTCTGCTAGACATTTACAACTAAGTTAGAGGAAGTCCGCTGCTATCATCTAGATTGGAAGGATTTATGGTCATAGTAATTTTATAATATTTGGAGTTTGGACAAAACAACCTTATGAACAAAAGTTACTTCCAGATAAAACAGGATCTGTCTGAGTGGAGTTATTATAATTTTTGATGTTTAGTAATCAAGACTGGATATTTCAAAGAGGCAGTCTGCTGGCTCAAGGAATAGTCAGGCTTTTAATGAGGAATACACTGTAAGTGATTTTTGGCTTCTGTGATTCAGGGTTCAAAGTAGAATAAAAGGTAAGCCATGCTGAATGAAATAAGTGAATCTTCAAACTGAAGGTTTGTCTTCCAACTCCTCTCCCTGTATGCCTTAACCCAAAGGAGATCAGAGATCAGTTTTTAACTGCTATACTAAAGAGTTCTACTGCAAAATTAATACAAAACTTGTGGATTCCAGAGCCAAAATATAGATTAAATATTTTGAAGTTTTCGCAGTGTACTGAAGAAGAGTGCTTTGGCTCAGTTTGAGGTGTGCTGGTGGTTTATTTGAATAGACAGAAGCTATGCTCCGAGTCTGGTGCTACGCACTACCTTTTGCTTGTCTTGTTTCCTCTCACATACACTGCTGATGCACAAGTCCAGGTGGCTGCTGACTCTTGGAGAGCTAACCCCATAACGTGGGTGTGCTAAAGGGAGGTGCTGTACTGACATCCACTTGTAACCTTGGGACATTTCAATGTGCTACTGATCTGTACCAAGTGACATGTATGCATTGGAGCTTTATCAGTGGCCAGCCAGATGCTGTATTATAAACTGTGATTATCTAAATCACAGTCTAATATAGCCTTTGTCTTCTGAAAATCACATGGAATATTTTCCTTTTTGCAGCTTGAGCATTAGGAGGAGAAAGTGAACAATCTGGTGGTTGAAACCACCGTGCACTTTTGCCCTTGTGCTCCTTTCCTTGCCTGCGCCTTCTTGTAGCTTTGCTCCTGGCTCTCATGGGAACACTAATTCTGTGTTTACTGGTAAGCTACATAACTGTTGCTGCGCAGTTTCTCTTTTCGCTGACTCAGGGAGGGAGTGTGGGGTCACTGCTGGAACGGCCAAACATCTGAGAGTGGTCTGTGAGTATGGGTGCCAGCACAGATCAAAGCCACTTAGGGCAACCTAAAGATAAAGGCAGTAACCCCTGTGTTGAAGGTTGTATCTAGTTCTTTTCCTCAGGAATTTTTCTCCCATGGGTTGCTAGGACACAAATAACTGGGTACTTAAGAGAAACAAAGCACAAGGCTAGAGCCTTTCTCCGTGGCAGGGTGGGGCAAAATTGCCCCTCATGGAAGCCGGGCTGACAACGCGAGATTTGGAGAGACTGAAAAGCAAAGGCAGGGGGGAGGTCACGCGCTCTTGCTCGGGACCCTCGGAGCGGGACGGTCGGAGCTGCTGTCTGCTGAACCCACGGCCCCTGAGAAGCCAGCGCGGAGCTGCCGGTCTGTCTGCTGTGAGTCTCTGCCCTCTGCCCCATCCGGAGCCGACCTGCCTGCCACCAGCCCGCTTTTCTCCGCTACATTGTAGCGGGGTTTTTCCCTGCACGTGGAGACCCCTTACCGTCCCAGCTCCCCGTGTCCGGGGATCCTGCTGTGGCACCGACACCAGCTGCCCCTCCCGAGGGTCAGTGGAGCAAGGGCTCTCCTGCATCCCTCCGTGCTTCGGGCAGTCGCCATTTGCCGTGTGCTACCTGAGCTCACGCCAGAGCGCCCCCTGCAGGCACCGGGGAATCACCGCACCCAGAGCGCCCCTGCAGGCTGTGACTGGAACTGCACCGAAGGGAAAAGGTGCCTGAAGCCGAGCAGGCTGCCACTGGTTTCTGGTTCTGTTTGTTGGTCAACGTTATAGTTGTTGTTATTTGTTATCCTTGTTTTAGATATTAGTAAAGAACTGTTATTCCTATTTCCATATCTTTGCCTGAGAGCCTCTTGATTTCAAATTTATAATAATTCGGAGGGAGAGGGGTTACAGTTTCCCGTTCCAAGGGAGGCTCCTGCCTTCCTTAACAGACACCTGTCCTTCAAACCAAGACACCCTGTCAGTCTATGATCCTTTTGCAAATACTAGTTTTAGCCACGAAAAAAAAATTCAGAGACTTCTGCTGGCTTTGTTTGAGGTCCTGTTTTAATGTCCTGTCCCTGACTCTTAACTTGGGGGAGAAAAAGGGAAGACGCAATGTGAGAACACTCATTTCAAACTTCAAATACTCTATTTTGAATCCACTTAAGTTTATTTACAGTGTGTTGTTGTCCACTTATTTTAGTCCACGGTAATAAATCCTTTGGCTAAGGCTAAAATAGATTTCATTTGAGTGATAATTTCCCATAATTCTTTTAAAAAGGAGCAATGATCCAACTTGGAAAATCTTGCCAGATCTGTGAATTAGTGAAGTAGCTGCACTTAAAATTATCAGCCTCCAGAACTGCAAGTAGATATCTGACAAATTATAGGGAATTAAGATACATTTCTGGGACTTATTTTTCCTGTAGAGTGATAATGGAAGAAAAATCATGTGAGAGAAGGTATGTGGTTCTGAAAGAGACATTGTGTAAATGTAAATATACTAGGACTGTAGCTTTTGCTGTGTAAATAAAAGTATGAGGAGACTGTAAACATTACAGCAATGGCAGGGAACAAGAGTTTCTGGTGTTTATTTGCTGTACTGCTCTGCAGTGAGTACTCACTGTTGTCTTTTGGGCACCATCTGTATTGCAGAATGCTTTGTTCCAGTCCCTTCTGGTCCTCATGGCCAGCTGTTGCAGGGAGGCGTTTTTTCAGAGAGTGCTTAACTCTCCCAAGGAATCCATCTGACTTTGCTGAGATGCTGAAACTTCAAGTGGATCTGGTTTGACCCTATGTGCTACTGCACAACTTGTTCTTGTGATGTCACGTGAATTAAACTTACTCAATATTTATAGGTGATCTGTTCCACATCAGGCTGCCCTGTGTAACAGGGGGTTCTTCCTGGGAATCTGAGTCACATTATATAAATAAATTTTGTAGTCAAACAGAAGTTATGTGAATTTTCAAACTCTGAACTCCTTTTTTACTCTAACGTAAAGAACAGTTAAGGTGTGTTAGAAGAGGGGAAAGGGGAAAAAAGTAAAGAAACAGTATCTTTCTGTTGCTCAGAACTGTTTATTCAGTTCTTTTAAGCTGATCATCCATAAGGGTTGTTGTCACATTAGGGCATAAGAAAATCTCATTGGCTATGAGATAAAGCCAATTTAACAAGGGTTGTCATTTTATTTCCAGGACTTGCTAATGCTTCTAAAGAATCACTAAACTGTGAAATGAGCACAGTTGTTTGGATCTTCAGAGAGCCCTGCAAAGTTATTAGCTCCCCCTTCTCAATTGAAACATATTCATAGTGTAGTACATTGTCATATTTAATGGCCTTCATAAAAAGAAGCTGTGGCTCTTGAACAAGGAACAGTCATATATTGAAAATTATATGAGTCAGGAGCACAAGGTGCTAAATGTTGGCATGCCTACATCAGGCATAGACAAACTTTAGGACTGACTGCTTTCTTTGAAGTAGCTACATTAACAAACTATTTGCTGGATTTGCTGTAAACTCACCAATTTCATGACGGCTAAGAGTGTCCTCAGAACATTTTTACAGATACTTTACCATGAATTTTGAATGGTTTGTTTAGCTTCCAACTTCACAGGCTGGGAAGTTCTGATGACTCCCTGATTTGGAAGGTAGCTGTTCTGTGGCGAGCCTCCCCTAGACATGTCATACCTGCAGTAAAGCATAATGCTATTATTCCCCTTCGAAGTCACTGAGAACTCTCTAACTACTGTGTCTTAAAACTGATGTTAGAGAGGATTCTTAACTGCTACATCCAACCATCTGTGGGTACAGACTGCTTTCAGAGAAAAGGTGCATGGTTTTCAGTCAGAGAGCAAGTGCACATGTGCTTTCTCAGTCTGGACCTTGCATGTGTAATCAGTTCTTAATGTGAGAAAAATTAATCCACAAACACCGGAGGTTTATGTCCAAAAAGGAGGCAGAGGAGTCTTGTGACTTTATTTGAATAAAGGGAGAGGTCATGGGGCATTCCCCATGGGGTCTCTCAAATTTTTGGAGGACCCAGCCTCCCTTTTATCCTAATTTCGCGACCGCAGGCTCTTCTCTCTTTCCCCATTGGCTGAGGTATTTGAGAGGTACAGACTTCCTGGAACGCTTAATACAGACCCTCCCCCTCTAATGTATAAGCCCTCCGTTCTTTTGTCCTTCTCTTGTGTCACTCAGTAGAATTCCTTATGGAATTTATGGTTCTTTTCATCTTCCAATATTCAATTTTATTTGTAAGCAGACCTTTGGTTTGTTTGTAAATGCAAATCTCCCTCATTCCATTCATCAATCAGTGGAGTTTGTAAAGACAAGTTCCTCATTCCTTTCATTAATAATGTTATTCTGGGTAGAGGACCCCTCAGTGTTTAAAAAAAAATCTAACCACCACCACCACAAAAAAACCTAATCCACAAAACCCATATAATCAAATGCACAACACAAAATGAATTTAGCACTGTGGATTTAGAAGTATTACACAACATTGTTATTTATCCTTGCTTTATTAGATGGGCACAAGTTGATAACTGCCTTTGCCTAGCAAGGGAGAGGTGATCAGTCGACTGGCTTTGGAGAGTTTCTGCCCTGTGCTCTGCCCAGTTTGTAGTCAGAAGTACAAGGGAGGCAGGGGAGTTTCTCCAAGACCATGTCCTCTTCCACCTTACTCCTTTTATCTGCCACTGTGACTTGTCCTATCTCACTGTTACATGCTGAGCTGTATTGACAATAGCAGGCAAACCTGAATAACAAATTCTCAGCATAGTCAGAAATTTGGGTTGTCTGATATTTTCTGAGGGTGTCTCAGTCGTGTAATACGTATCATGTTACACTTGAAGCTTATGAGAAGTTTCCTGAACTTGTGATTTCATCACAGGGACTCTGATACAGTTAAGTATGAAATATAGCACGGAGGTGCCCCGTGCTCATGCTGGAAGACATAATCATTGCCAGATAACGAGGGTACTTGCTTATCCAAGATAGGACGGAGGGATGATTCTGGCAGTGATGTTGTTAATGGTCTCAGCTGTCATCTGGGAAGTTGATTTCTGTAGTAAATAGGTGCATTTGAGTGTCTGAACTTTATTCAGTGCTTGTACTGTTTCTGAAAGAAGAGCTTTCACCTCTTAATCTATCAAATGGGAACACTATTTTTTTTCTTACTATCTTAAGGCAAAATACATTAATGAAATTAATTTTGTAATGGATACATTGTAATAGATACATTAACTGGGTGTAACTCGGTAATGTAATCTAGTCAATGAAAGGAAATTTTTTTTCTCCTTGAGTGGCTAGTGTGCCAAGATGACAAAATGCAGGTAGAATAGAGGAGAAATCTAAAGAGGCTTTCACACACAGGAAGGATTGGGCATTGATGTTTCTAAATGGTCGCTTATCTCTCGTGCATCCTCTGGCTGCTCGCAGTCCATTGAGATGTTAAGCTCATCAGGCCTTGCCCAGGGAGCAGAGTTTTTTGAAAAGAAACATCCATTCCCTTCCCCCTGGACGAAGATGAACAAAACCCCTTACTAAAGCTGGTAAAAAATTTTAGAAGTTCTATCATTTCCAACATTCGGACAAAGATTATTAGAGAAGCTCCGGTATTGAGCCATGAGGTGCAGAAAGGACTTCCTTGCTTTCAAAACACCTTTTTAGAGAGGAGTCCAGGTGTGGCTGAACCCAGTCTTAGCCTCAGACTGTCAGCGGTTGAAATAACTTTGTTTTGCAGTTTTAAAGACAGCAATCAGATATATTTATATAAAATTAATTATTTATTGCTACAAATGATTAGACAAAGTCTTTTAATCAGAATTATTTACTACACAGTTTAAAATCTAAAACTACTAGCTGTGTATAGTATACTGCACTATATTGCAACAATTTCATGTGTTGTATGCATGGAGAGGAGAAGGAATAAGATGTCCTTTCATTTCCCCGGGTTTGGGTTGCAGAAAGTGGAGTCTTAAATTGCCCCCATGCTGCTGGGGGCAGCCTATATCACTGCTCCTCACAGGCAGTTCTAGTTTGATGCCACTTTCTGTGGTGGCAAAGAAAAAGAACAGACCTGGACACCAGATACCAAGAAACATTAATGCCCATTTGCTGTTTTTGCATACCTAGTATTTTGTGGGACCTTTTTGGATTACTACCCCTCACCAGCAGTCTGAAGCATTCCTCTTAGCTACTTCACTGCTCCTTTATGATACAGTACTGTTCAATAGTTCATGAATTAGCATTTGTGTCTATAACAGTGGTCCATTGATCCGAATCCTCTCAACATGCAGCACTGAGTTCACCCTTACAATGCTTTTGACTTCTCAGCCTGTCAGAGGTAACAGTCTTGTGATACCCTCCTGGATCTGCTGCTGCAGTTCCTAGATGTGTTTTGGCTCTTAATAAAGAGTGGTCATGGAATAAAAGTAGCTCTGAGCATTTTTTTCCCTATCAGTTTTCAGTTGAGAAGTTCAAGTCCGGTAGAATACATACCATAACTCTTCCATGGTCTACATTATGATCAAAATTTAATATGGGAAATGGAGATTAATTTGTCGTTAACTGTCAGCTACATATGTTGCTCTTGGGCCAGTGGATATTCAGCTTCTAATTGCAGCTTGTTTTGTTGTTCAGCTCAATTGTTTCTGCTGTTTTCAATAAAACAAATCTTCTGAAAGCAAATTGTATCCTCATTAGGACAAATTAATAGTTCCTGTCTTTTAAAATAACTTCATGTGAAACTTTGAATAGAGCATTAAACTGGAATTTTATTCAGCTGCAGACTTCATGTCAAACATATTGCGAAGAGAGACAGATACCATATAGAAATAGTTCTACAAACCCTAGCACTTTCTCTGTGTTTTATGCTTTTCCAAATGTTACTTTTGTTCTTTATTCAGACTAGCAAAACTTGTGAAGTCTGGCAGGTTGGATCCTGCTGCTCTGGAAATCAGGGGAAGTAGGAGGTGAAAACAATCATGGCTTAATACTCATAACCTGTTTCCTGAGGAAACTCTGTTCCAGAATCCCTTTGGTGATAAGACTTATGACAACATTTATCAATCTGTACAGCTTGCTGAAATGTTACCTTGTTGAAAGCCATGAAAATAGCTTTAGTTAACTGAGAGCAGAGACAGTCAGGGATCAGTTAGCTTTGCTCTGTTCTTTCAGGTCGCACAAGACTTTCAGCTTTTCATCACTATTGCTTGCTTTAAAGTTTAGTTAAAGCTGGTAAGACAAAAATAGATTGCGATCTAAATATGGTACTGGCAGTTCCCATCTTCTAACAGTCAAGCCGCAGTACGTGGATAAGTGAGACTGGAAGGGACACAGCTGTCAAGTGATGCTGTGTGTCTGCAGCTCAGGCGATTTGGCAGTGGCAAGTTTTCCTGAGAAACACTCTAGTTCCCACAGCTTCCCCAGCCACAGGTCGTTTGTGCTTTGTCTCATCTCCTCATCATTCCTTGAGGCAGCAGCAAGGATGCAGATCCCACAATCAATTCTTTTGGCTGCTGTTTTGAGAGCAGTGGCAGATGCTACCCTGTGCACAAAGCAGTTCTCTCCTGTTTGTAAAACAAAATTCTGGTTTGCCTTCATTTAGAATTTTTTGTCTTGATCCAAGGTTTTATCTAATTTGAGATCAAATTAGGTCTATCCACTCTATCAGAAAGTGTATCCATTTGTATTGGGTCTGACTGGGGTAAAGCTCACAGCCCTTACGGTGCTGTGCTTTGCTTTGGTAGCTGGTGTTGATAACAGAGCAGTGTTTTGGCTACTGCCAAGCTCTGCTGTCCCTCTGACATTCCTTCCCCCACCAAAGGGGATGGGGGTGGGCAAGATCCTGGGAGGGGACACCAGCAGGCCAGCTGAGCCCAGTCAGCCAAAGGGATATTCCATCCCATATGACATCAGCTCAGATACATAAGGGAAGGAAGAGAGGAGGAGGAGGAGGAGGAGGCACTCAGGCCTGGTCCATGTTTGCCTCCTTGAACAACCGTCACGCGTGCTGAAGCCCTGCTTCCCAGAAAGTGTCCGGACATCGCTGCTGATGGGAAGCAGAGATTGATTGTTTTCCCCTCAGCTCTTGCACATGCAACTCTCTGCTTGCTTGCTCTATATTCCCGCTGTAATAAAACTGCCTTATCTTACCCTGGTAGTTTTTTTTTTTTTTTTCCATATTATCCTCTCCCCTGTCCCAGTGGGAGAGGGAGTGACAGGGCAACTGAGTGGGCACCTGGCACCCAGCCGGGGTCAACCCACAACACCATTGCATAGGACTAAGAGGGCTTTTTTTTTGTTTGTTTGCATCTAGACTAATATATTTGTTTATCCATTCTTGTTAAGTATCAGCTGTGGACCCAGCACTCAAACTCACAGGGCAGGATGTAGAACTTCTAGGGGAATTTGAACTTGTCCTGGTGGTAGTTTTTGATTTGATCTTCACAATTAGATCATACATCTGAATAAAACAGAAATAACAGCAATGAGAAATTTTGTTTGCTGTGACCTTTTTTCTGGCACCAAGTAAAACATTTGTCCGCCTACAGTCCATGGAAAGCCTTAACAGTGGAGGTGTAAGATACTGCCAGCTGTTCTTTCTGATGTTTCTTGCAGTGGCTGATGTAAAAGAACTCTTTCAGAGCATGAAGACAGCTTGGCAATGGGGGCAGAAAACTGCCCAGATCAGCAGTCCTGCTCTTCAAAAACTGGAAAATAGCTATGTTCAGTTTTCTCTTAGTGCTTCCCAGGGACTAAGGGAATTGGGATTAAGTGTGGATTTCAGAGTGCTGTCTGGCACGGGGTGTTCATGTTTCCTCTGCATCTAGCAAGAATTGCCTGCTAAGGAAAAGTTACTTGCAGTGCTGATATAATCTGTACATAGATCAGTCAAGGGTATCATTCATGTCTTAAAAATGCGTGCAGAATTTTTTGTGCCCTTGGAAAAAGGGGGAAATCCTGAAGATACTTTTACATGGAATCCCTGCCATGGACATGCACTGTGCCCTGCGGCTTTGTCCATGTGGGCATCCATGCTGTCATAACTTAGAATCTGCACCTTTACAGAGAGCAAAACTAGAACAGATTTTGGGTTTGTGGCTTATTCTTCTTCTTCTTCTTTTAATTCCTGAACCAAGTGGGTACTCAATTTTGAAGTTGATAGTTTGCAGCTCAAGAGAAAGTGTGGTTTGTAAAACTAATGACTCAAGAAAATAGTACAATGGAAATGTCAGTTTAAGGAGTGGGTGGAGTGAATAAAAAAGGCAAAGTCAAGCTATTCCTTTTTATTCTGATATCTTTTCTAACTGAAGTATCTGTTCCAAACATTGCTGAAGGGTGCTTGATCCAAATTTCCAACCTCCCTCTGTCTTACTTACTGTTTCTCAGAAACACATGAATCACCCTGAATGAGAGAAAAGGATATTTCATCAAGTTTGTGGGTTACCAAAATTACTGAGCTTGTATGGAGAAACAGGATTTAGGCAAACAAAATTACTTTTGTGATTGTTCCTCACTGTGTTAATTCCAGGATGTGCTTCTGGTTTGATCCCAACTCCACAGTGATTTTGGAGATGCCATGATTAGGGCGATGAAAAGGCTTTTTCAGTTTCACACATGTACCTAGGGTTGTCAAATGGGGAATAATTTTTAGACTGGAGTAAACATGTAGTTTTTGTATTTTATCTGCCAAATATAATGCTGGAAAGAATTTTTTTCTTTTAAAAGGAAATCGCCCTTTGTTTCAGCATAAAGGTTTTTACTGCGGACTTGTATAGAACAAATGATAGCAATAAAGTGAACCATTTGGAAAGGGAGATTGCCAAATATTTCAGGGATTTGACAGCATACATTTAGAGGGTGTAAAGATCCAAGTGCCATGAGATATACTTCTGAGTGCCTGGATCCTCCTCTCATACCTTTTAGAAAAGCCAAGAGGTAAAGTTTGTTAAACAGGCAGATGGGAGGCTACTTTCTCTGTATGTCCTTAGTTACTGAATGTGCTTTTGGGTGAAGAAGTCAGTCTTTGTTGGAACAGGGACTGGGACTTGAGTTTCTTTTCCCAGGCTGGTGCTGTGAAGGCAGGCATTCGTACAAAATAGAAATGAGTCAGGGTTGGGTACCTCCAACTTGTTGACACGTCTCTTCAGGTTGCTACTAATGCTCAATAGGGTGTTCCAGCTAGAATTTTGTACTGAATTCGACTTAAATGTGATTTTAGAAAACCAAAGTTACATTTTGTGAACAAGCTTGTATTTCCTGGAAAAAAAATTCTTGGGTGTGACATAGCCAACTGTGGGAAAATGACTGGGGACCCTGTGGATGTGTAACTGGGAATACAATTAGAGAAAACTGAAGAGTTATATTAGCATCTTAACAGGAGTTAGTACAGTACAGAAATTATAGGGTAAATCACATTTGCTGCTCTCTGTATGGAATGCAGTTGACATGACTTGAAGCCTATTCCAGGATGATTCCCCATACACACACACCTCCTGAGAGGTGTGGAATGTAGGGTGGGGCAGCACAGAGACACCTGGCCAGGATCTGTGGGAATCCTTGCAGGGAAGGGAACTCGATGGTACTTTGTGGCTGATAAACCTAATACCAGGGAAGATAAGAGATCCTACTGTTGAGCCAGCAACTGTGGTGAAATCCCTCTCCTTACATGAACTTACTTCATTAAAGCCTGATAATAATATTACTGCACCCCTCCATCCCAAAGTTCCCTGCCCCTCGGGTACAACCACCCCCACTGCGCACATGCTCTATGTTATTTTTGACTGTATCTGTAAAAGCAAGAGAATTTTACACCCATCATGTAACAAAGATGTGTCTGTCTGACTTGAGTCATTGAAGCTCCACCTAAACACAAAGAAATAATATAAAAATCAGACGAGAATGGGGAAAAAGTTAAGGAAGACTCCATCATAACTGCTGGGATCAGTTAAGGGGCTGAAGTTGTCTTCTCACCCATAGAGATACCTGTTGGGTAAGAATCATACTATATGCTTGCTGAACATTTTATTTGGAATTAGAGCTTGTCTGTATATTCCTTCAAGCATATTTTTGCGGTCAGACACTACCACCAACAATCTTCAAACCTTAACCTGTCACAGTTTTATATTAATAATGAGTGTTATTCCGTAAACTGTCAGTGTGAATCCTTCCCGGGTGCTGGCAGTCACTGGCAGTGGGGAACACACTCCAGTAAAGAGGAGACTCTAGCTGTGCTTTAGGAAGTAAGAGTGGCTTTATTTTGTCAGCTACCATTATTTTTATTTACCTATTTTAACTAATCTGCATGGCTGTTTATCTATGGAGAGGACTAGAATTAGCAAATAAACAAAAAAAAAAAAATCACTCTTTCTGCAATCTGTTTGGCTTGACTCTGCTGTTACTTGCATTTGATGTATATCTACTCTGGGCATGGAGAAAATCACAACTGCAGTGAGTCAAGATTATAGGTGAGAAGGCACTTCCCATATCCCAGCTTCTCACTGCTTGACCTGCACACAGTTAAAACAACTTTTCAAAAGGTTGTTTTATCAACAGCTGATTTTACAAGAAGCTCTACTTTCTCGTTGGACTAAGACTTGATAGGAAAAAATATTTTCAGAGGCTGGAAGAGTTTAATGCTTCATGCTCAGAAAGTCAGTGAAGCTCCTGGTCAGAAACCACTGGGTTATTATCACGCTGTGACCTCTTTGTGCGCTAAACAGTATAATCCCCTTTTCACATACCTCAGGAAGGCCTTGGCAGGTGAGTGCAACACTGTGCTCTTTTAGGACGATGCTAGACTGTCAGTCTAAGACCAGGCAGGTTTTGCTGGCCTCAGCCATTGGATAGGTGGCAACAGGAATTATCCAGCACAGTTATGAAATTAGTTGTGTAAAACAGTGATGGCACAGGCCTTGCCTTTCATGTTTAAGAGCACGGTGTGTAACTTGAGAATTGTAGGTGAGCCATTACCAATTCTTAGGCTAGTTTGGCTGAGTCAGGAAAGGTTCACCCTGTGGATGAATAGATCACTGAATGCTGGGCAATCTCCTGTGTGGGTGAGCCTGACTCCTCACTAGGGGTTGTTGCACAGATGTCATGGGCAGGTTGAGTAGTGCTGTCTTTTTTTTTAACACTCACATCAGTGGTCTCTTGGGGTATGTAGGTTCTTCTCAAAAGCTTTAACATCCTGAGGAATGCAAAAACTCATTCTTCAGTGACTGATACATATGCATGGGAGTGTGGAAAGGATGCCTATCAGTAGAAATGTTTGTGGCCTAATAATGCAGCAAGTAATTGCTCTGATTTGGCTACACAGTGACTGACCTGGACTACCCTTGCTCAGAGGATGGGCAGTGCAAAGTCAGCTCTGCATGTGGCTTAACTGATACATCCTCTTTTTTTTTTAAAACAACATCTCCTTTGTCAATGTTCGCAGCATAGAAACTGCTCTTCTCTCCTAAAGGACTACAGAGTTATCTCTGCATATCTCTCCTCTTTCAATTATATGTAGATCGGAGTGCATAGACCCAAATGATAGTTTTCAGCAGCAGTATGGAAGAGCTGCTTCTTCATCTGCTCTGGGAGTAGAGCACAGCAGTAGAGAGGCTTGTACCTTTCTGCAGCATGTAGGGATCATGGGACATATGCGTGATCCATAGCAGCACTTGGGCCCAGAGCAGACCCATGCCATTTGTACTGGCACAAAAATTCAATTTTTTGTGTGTCCCTACATATTGGGGTCCTTCTCCTGACCTCATCAACCCAAGTGTTCAATGACGAATATATGGTGAAGTAAGCAAGAAACGTTTTCCTTATTATACTCCAGACTCTTAAATAGGCCATTTAGACACTTCTGCTTGTAGTTGCAGTAGCTTTTGGCATGGTGCTGTACTTAATGCCTTTTTTAATGTTTTATTAGAAGGCAGCATTAGTGCACAGCGAGGCACCTAGATTGTTGCAGGGAATAGAGGCATAAAAATAAGGAAGTGTTATCATTATGACAGCAGTAGCAGCAGTTGCTGCCAGCCATTATTAGCTAGCAAATTTAATTTTGGAAAAAATTGTCCCCTACTCTAGGCTAGAGCAGTAGGTTGTGTTTTCATTATGTATGCACTATATACACTACAGTAAAACCTGATGGTAGACAATTTGTTTTGTGGTCACGTGGCACGTTGCTGTACAATTTTAAGGAAGAAGCTGAAGTCTTGTCAGCTTTATTTGAATTTGTTCAATGAAGACTGAATGTGTCTTCCCTTACACATAGGCTGTGATCTTTATCACTGCCTACAGAGAGGGGATGTGTTTGTCCTCTCCTGGAAGGACTGGAGCTCCCTTTTTGTCCTGTCCTCTTGTGAAGCAGAAATGCCTTAGACTCAGCCATGTCAGCAAGGAAGCTCCCTTCTTGCCTGACGGTGGTGCTGGCAGGATGCTGTTGATTTCTGGGTGCCGGCACATATTGCCAGCTCATGTCCTGCCTATCATTCACTGGCCGCCCCAAGTCCTCCTCAGCAGGGCTGCTCTCTGTCTATTCATGCCCCAGCCTGGATTGATACCCGGGATTGTGCTGAACAAGTGACAATAAATGAAGAGGAAATCTAGTTAAAAAAACAGTAAATCTTTCTGCCCTGCTGTGTGAGGTCTTTTGGAATCCCTCTTTTTATGTAGTAATTTGCTGGTGGAAATCTGAGACTTCGCTATCTCTGTCCTGGCTTTACTTTAGTGTCCTTACTCAGACAGCATCTGTTGAAGTTTGAACACGAAGGTCTTTTTATTTGAAAATCTGCTAAGTAGATGTTCTCCATCACAGATAGTTTGCCAGTTAATCACCATGATCCCTTTGCATTCTGATGCCTGCCAGGAGTGTGGTGAGTTCATATAATGGATAGGTGAAAGAACAAAGAGTGTTGGTTATAGGATTTCTTCCTGGCTAAAAGGTGCTTCCTAAGGTGCTGCTATACAGAGCTGCATGAGTTGGCACAGGCAGGCACCCAGGAAAGCCACAAAGTTGGAGTTAGAAAGCAAAGAGTAAATTTATTTCCATTACCTTGGGTATTTCCATTAACTGGGGTATCCCCAAAGCAATCCCTGGGCAGAGGCATGCAGGTGCAGATGCAGGCACTGTTAAACACAAAGCCTGTAGTGGTATAAACCAGGGCTGACTTTATTGAATCGAGGCCACTGATCTGATTGGAGGCTTGGAAGGTAGTTATCAAAACAATGAATGTTTGCAACAGCATTGATTTTTGTTTTTTCTTCTTTTTTTCCCCCTCTCTGGAAGGATGCAAGCTGAAGACCTTTCACAGTTGTCAATCAAATTATAGACTTCTGTTGCTGGTTTTGCCTGCTATTTTAATTAACCTGCTCTCATGAAAGAGCTGACAGATATTATTGCAAAACCTCTCTCGATTTTTCATCAGTCTTGGGAACCTGGAGAGATCCCAGTGACCATAGTCCCAGTTTTCAAGAAGGGCAAGAAGCAGGACCCTGGAAATGACAGGCCTGTCAGTCTCACTTCAGTACTGGGTAACATTATGAAGAAGATTATTCTGGGAGGTGTTGAAAAAGGTGTTGAAAGACAATGTGGTCATTGGTCATGGCCAGCATAGCTTCTTGAGGGGAAAGTCCTGCTTGTCAAACCGGATTTCCTTTTATGACAAAGTAGCCCACCTGCTTGATCAAGGGAAGCCAGCTGATGTAATCTTTTTGGATTTCAGTAATGTTTTTGATACTGTCTCCCACAGTTTCCTATTGGACAAAATGTCCAGCATTTAGCTGAATAAACACATCATGGGATGGGTGAGCAGTTGGCTCACAGGTCAGGTGCAAAGGGTGACAGTAGCTGGGGTGACATCAGATCTGTCACTAATGGGGTTCCACAGGGCTCCATCCTCAGCCCTGTGCTCTTCAGCATCTTCATAAATGGCTTGGATATAGGACTGAAAGGGATACTGAGCAAGTTCACAGATGATACAAAACTGAGAGGAGTTGTTGACTCCCTCAAAGCCAGGGAGGCCCTGCAGAGAGACCTGGACAAATCAGAGGGCTGGGCCATCACCAAGTGTACAAAGTTCAAAAGGGCAAGTGCCAGATTCTGCACCTGGGATGGGGCAACCCTGGATCTACAGACTGACTGGGGAATGAGATGCTGAAAAGCAGTGCTATGGAAAGGGTTTTGGGGGCCCTATTCAATAGGAAGTTAACATGAATCAGCAGTGCCCTGGGAGCCGGGAGGGACAGCCATGTCCTAGAGGGTATCAGGCCCAGCATCGCTGGCCAGGCCAGGGAGGGGATTGTCCCACTCTGCTCTGCACTGGGTCAGTCTCACCTCAAGTATTGTGTGCAAGTATTGTGTGCAGTCTTGTGTGCAGGTTTGGGAAACACAATGTAAAAAAGATATGAAGCTATTAGAGAGTGTCCAAAGGAAGGCAACAAGGATGGGGAAGGGTCTTGAGGGGAAGCCCTATGAGGAACAGCTGAGGGCACTTGCTCTGTTCATCTGGAGAAAAGGAGACTGAGGGGAGACTCATCACAGTTACAACTTCCTTGTGAGGGAAAGTGGAGTGGCAGGCACTGATCTTTCCTCTGTGGTGACCAGTGACAGGACCTGAGAGAATGGCCGGAAGTTGTGTCAGGGGAGGTTTAGGTTGGATATAAGAAAGGGCTTTTCACCCATAAGGTGGTTGGGCACTGGAACAGGTTCTCCAGGGCAGTGGTCACAGCACCAGACCTGACAGAGTTCAAGAAGCATTTGGACAATTCTCTCAGGCACAGGATGTGACTCTTGGGGACAGTTCTGTGCAGTGCCAGGAGTTGAACTCGATGATCTTTGTTGGTGTCTTCCAACTCAGCATACTCTGTGGTTTTGTGTGTGTAACTATTGAGTACTCAAGCAATAGGCAAGGTCTGCACTGGTGGCAGTGTCACAGCATTCATCAGCTCTATTAGTCTCAAGGCTGCAGAGTCCAAAGCAAGGGAATCTGCCTGAGATGAGGCACAGGGGAAGTTTGTTTCAAGATGAGCAGCACAGGTGGCGTTGTTGCCAATTTAGGGGCTCTTTAAACAGAGACACAAGGCCATCGTTCAGAAAGGAGATGTTTATCTTGTGCAGGGTGCAAGGTAAAAGTTTTCCACAAACCAAGAACGCCAATCCTGAAAACTTTACACTACATGTAGATTTTAGTAAACAAATCACAGTTCACTGGCTAC
Organism: Eopsaltria australis; assembly: GCA_034509425.1. Lineage (NCBI taxonomy): Eukaryota > Metazoa > Chordata > Aves > Passeriformes > Petroicidae > Eopsaltria > Eopsaltria australis. The sequence continues at coordinate 123,483 of JAVTVJ010001466.1, forward strand.
AAGTTACCTAGTTCTTTCATTAATTTGTACTCTACTTCTTCTGGTTAATGATTCTCTTGCTTCTTATCTAATTAGTCCACATGTTCAATCTTTCCCTTTTATTGAGTCAGTGGGTTTCTTGAGGCAGTGATTGCAATCTTCCACCACTGGACTCAAGAGACTGTGAACTGGTGCAAATCCCTTGCATTACAAAGGGCACAGCAACACCTGTGGCAAGAGAAAGCTAGGTGACAAGAGACACAGCAGAAGATGATGTCACAACCAGACTATGCAACAAAAGTTCAGGTGGTCCTTTGTTCAGGGTCAAGCTATGAGGTCTGTTTCAACTGATAAGGCAAGACCCTGTTTCACAACCCCATTCTCGTTCTCTGTAACTCTGTGAATTGTTAATTATTTCTGACTCTTGAGATGTCAGCATCAGTATAGCTGCCTTTTTGTTGCCGATAGTAGGCCCTGCCAGTGGCTGATTTAATCCTGCCAGCTCGTCTCATGCAGAATCTCATTAGAGCAGGGGCTGCTGCGGCTCTGCACTCCTGCAGCCAAGCGCTGATAGCTCCTATTGCAAACCAAGAGCACACTCCAGTGGAGCCGGGCTATACTATCCAGGCTGTGGCTGCCCTGGTGCACTGCCACCTGCTGAAAGTCCAGATTGGTTTTTTTTGGTGCCTCTTGGGGTGTTTTTTACCAGATCTTTCAACCAGTACATAAATATTAAAAAAAACTTTTAGTTCCTTCTCTTCATTGCCACTTTTTTTTGGCCTAAATTGGTAGAGTTGCACATACTCCAATTTCTGTTATTTATTGTGTTAACAGAAAAGAAGAGACAGGGCCACGAGAGAGAATATTTCCTCCAAATTGAGGCCATTACTCTTTTTTTTTCCCACTGTTGAGCATAATCAGAGTTTCTGTATTTCCATTTGGTCTTGCACATGTAGTTTTTTATGCTTTATTTTTGTGTATTGTAAAATAATAGACATGAGAGTATTATGCTATACCCATCCTCAACCTAATAGATGATTTGGGGCCTCTTAATCTGTTCCAGAGCAGCAGTACTAGAAAAGGGTTACAGACCTTGTATAAACACGAGGTCTCCGTGTGATACTGCTATTAGGGTAAGTGACTTAAGAGAATGAAGTCTGGTCTTGAGATCTGCTAATCCAAAGGGTTAAATAAATTTTGTAAGCTCCCAAAGAAAAATTTAAAAAATGATACACCATGATGCAGGAAAATCAGCAGGAAATATGCATTTGCAGCATTGAAAATAATGGAGTTTAGTCCAGTTAGTTTAGTCCTTAGTAATATGCAAAATTATATCAAGACTTTTAAGTGGAACACACAGAATAATAAAATGCAAGTAGAAAAGAGTAAAAAACATACTCTTCTGGTTTAGGTGAAATCTGGATTTGCTAAGAACTTGTCTGTGAGATGGGAATTTTGCCCTGTCTTCTCTCTGAATCTGTAGTTTGGCTTTCGGATGTTTTCTATTACCTCTGGGCACAGTCACAGCTCTTACTCATACACAGTCTTTTTCTCCAATGTGAATACAGTTGCCTGTGTCATGCTGTGCCAAGACACATACTTGTTATATTGCTGGTGTTAAAATGTTGTGTTCAGTGGCTCTCAATGAGGTTAAGCTTCCATTAAAGGTACTGACTGTCAAACTGCCAGGTTTCGTTTCTGTGAGAAGCCCAATAAGGACTGTTTAAAGCTCTCTGCAGTATACAGCCACTTAAATAAATGTTTCATGTTGTCTGTGTGATGATTTTAAAATACAGCAGATGACTTTGTAACCACTGCACAGAAAATAAATAATTGACAACATTTATGGCAATCAAAATGTAATTTCTGCTTCCATTTTCATGATGGAACATTTCATAAAAATAATTTATTTCCCATATTTATGCATAGAAAAGATATCTGTAGCACTGTGGAATGAGAAATTCTAGTGTTAAGAATTTTTTTTGTGTGAACTTCATTCCCAGAAATGGATGGTTGTGAATACTTAATGAATCGTTGTGAATGATTATTAAGGCTGCATGTGGATGTTGAGTGTTGATTTGTCCAGGCACTCTTTGCTTCTGTTCTCTATTTGTTGTTTGGTAGTATCATACCTTAATGAAGCAAATTAACTAGTAATAGTCAAGGATTTTAAAAATATTTTTATGTTCAGATCATTTGGCCATGTTGCAGCACCTGCATTAGTGCTATCTTAGTGAAGTAGCAAACTGCCCTCATAGGAAAGGAATGAATGAAAATATATTTCACCATAACTGGTGATATGGGTTTGGATGCTTCATAGGTCCTACTTGTATGTGATCAAAATTTAATTCAACCAGGAAACAGTCTAACAACTGTACCAGGCTGTCTATTGTACCATCAGTAGCTACTGATGCCATAACCCTTGTGCCACACAGCAGTGGCACAGCCCAGTGGGGTCAGCCTCAGTACGTCTTCTTGCTGCCAGAGGTATGCTGCTGACTCCAGGATCATTCTGGTCCCTTATGTATTTTAGCTCTCAGACTGTCAATGGACTGTGGTGCTCCAAAATGTATGAACACACAGTAGTGTGCAGAATTAGCAGATTTTCTGATGTGCTAGTGTTCTTGCTCTAATTTCCTCTAAAAAGGCATGAAGAGAATGCTTTTTTGATTCTTGATAAAGCCACTGAAATAATTCCTTCTTCATTGGAAGAGAAATCCACAGTGTTTAAGTATGCATAACATACTATTTTTTTGTTTGAAGAGCCTCATTCAAAAGCTTGCAGTCCTTAACCATGTATTTTTTGCTGATCAAATGACTGCAATGGAGAATGGATACTGTGAAGCTGTATCTATGCCTTCATGACAAAATTCAAAAGGATTTCTTGCATTTTGACTTTTGACATTGTTATTCCCAGGAAACACAGTACCAAGCTCATTGCTCCTGTGCAGCATAAGGAGAGGGATAGCTTACCATTAAGGTTCCAGCTTGCCTCTAGGAAGTAAGCAATTCTGTGCCTTAAAATGAGAAGGTACCAAGGAAGTGATGGAAAACAGAGGCTGTGTGGGGTAACAGGCAAACCTTTTGCAGAGAACAGTGCCTGGTGGGTTACAAGAGAAATAGCTTCTCTCTTTTCATTGCCCTCATTCCACAAGCCCTGAGCTACATGCAAGGGAGAGGTGTCACACAGCCTCTTTCTGTAATGAAAGAGCAGGAAGTAGGAACTCTAGCTCAATTAGATATGAACTATGAAGCTGCTGGGGGTTTTGGGAGGAAATACGTTTATCTGAAACTTTGGGAATGCTAATCCCCTAGTAACTGTTTTTTTATGCCCTGTTGAGGGACAGAAGGAGCTCAGCCAACAAGAGGCATTTTCAAAAATCCCATTTGTGCTCATCTCCCACTGCTGTGGGGAATTCAACGTCAGCAATGTTATCAAGGATGTTTCATATTGCTCCATTCATTCTAAAACAGCCGGTATGTCCCTCCTCAGCCCTTATTCCCCAACCCTTTGGAGGCTGTATTCAAGTATGCACAGGTCTGGTATCACCTGAGAGAAACAAATGTTGGGGATTGAATTCAGAAAGAAGGTTTAAAGCTGTGCAAGCTGGCAGGGTCTGTCTGTTGCAGGAATCCTTCTCTCTTGTTGCAATGCAGTGAAAGTGGAGGTTGTGACAAATGCTGTGAAAACCCTTTCATACATAGTCTGCCAAAGCCCTAACCCTTACTAGACTGTCCTAACAGTGCTGTGTTTTCACACACCAGTTTAAATAATCAGCAGCCTCTGTAAATTTTTGTGAGTAATTATGGAAAGCTACTGGTACAAGATAACGGTGAAGAGGAGGTAATGGCAGAGATAACTGCTTGTGATTCTGTGGGAATATCTTTTCCATAATGTCAGCCAGCAAGTAGTATTTCAACCTTCACTCTACTCTGCCCTAGGTAAATACATTGTCTGTATTTTTTTTTGTTACGACAGCATTTGCAGAATTTCCTACTCAGTAAATAACAAGGTTATACGAGGTTTTCTCATCCAAAAAGAGCTCTGCAAAAGCAAGCAAAGTAGAGTTTTGGAGAGGAGTGTTGTCTTGAAGACAGGGTGGTGTTTTGGGTTTTAATTCTGCTTATGTTCAGACTAGGTAGGGTGACAGCATTACAGAATTGTAGCCATGGCACAGCTGAAATAGTTAATGATCTCTCATCTCAGCTCTGTGATGCTTGAGGTGTTACTTCAGAAAAGCCCATACTCAGGTCTGTACCATTTATGCAGTAGGCTTATTTCTGAAGTGGGCTCTGGCTTGTACTCTTATTTGATAGATGTAGAAGCTGAGGTACAAAGCAGAGAAAATGAGCCTTTGGCCAGAAAGTATATCTTCAGCAAAGCTGGGTGTAAATCTCTAATGAAAATCCCAGATCTTGCAGCCAGGCTTAAGAGTATTTGTTACACTTTCTTAGGCTTTTGCTGAGCTTGGGCAGACAAGAGAACAGCATGCTGCACTTTGGTGTATTTGTTATAATGAATACTATATATTATAGTAATTGTTTCATTACATTCAAGGACTGAGTTTTAAGGTCTTGAGCTTTCAATAGAACATATCACTCAGAAAACTCTGCTTTTACTCTTATCTAACTTGCCTGCAGCAACAGATCGAATGAGCATGGGTGATGCTTTATCAGGTTTTATGAGGTTTTAACAGGTTTTGTTTATTATCTTTTCCCATTAATTGCTTTTCATTCCCTTTTGCCTTCAATAAAGAAATTTGAATGAAAAATAATAGAATTAAAAAGCACTCCCACAGTTAGATACAGCAATCACTTGAAGTTTATGCCTTACACACAAACAAATGGGCTGTATCAGTGCCTGTGGTGTGCCATGTCTTTGAGTGCATTTTCAGGCTCAGCAACATTGAGCTCAAATTTGCCCTCTTGGAGCAGAGCTGGAGAAACATCATTTTATCAACCACATTTTACAGACAATAAATGAGATGCTGGATATATGTAAGTTTATCAGTTGCTCATTTTGGTGTATAAATGGTCTTTAGAAGCAATTGAGCCGTGTACAGTCTGGCCTGAGAGTTTTGGGAGTTTAGTTTCCTGCTAAAAGACTGGAGCAGCCTATGAAGTGAGAGTTGCTGTAAGAGGCATACTCCAGTATCGGTCATTATGAGCAGAATTGCTCATTCTTTCTGGGTGCTAGAGCTGGCTGTCTGAAGAGCTCTCGCTTAAGTCTAAATGATATCTTTCAGAGTCTATCAGATAGGCTATTATTTATCCGCTTGCTAAAAAAAGTTGCAGAAATCTGCTGCTGAAATTCAGTACATCTCCCTCAGCTGTTTTCGATATTTGTAGCCATAATTTTTGCACATCTCAGTCTTTTGCAAGTTCATCTGTGTGTGGGTGTTGTGACAAAAAGAAATGCTGCTATTTCTGCATTACGGGTGAAAAATAAAAATCATCACACAGTTTGTGTTCCTGAGGAGGGCAGCTCGCTCCTCCCAAGTTGTGGGGCCTTTGTCCCCTGGGAAATTCTCTGTTTCTGTGGTTATAATTCTACTGTCCAGGCTCTGAAACAGCTGTTTTCTATATTAGGTTAACTGTGTTTATTGGTACACTGACCTACTGTGTGAAGTCAGCTGTATTTTTTACAGGGCCTTAAATCCTAGAGCTGCTGATACTCTTTATCAGGCTTCAAATACACATATTTCTCCTTCTTTTACTTCCATTTCTAAATAAAAGAAACTGAATTCAACAAAGAGTGCTTCAATTTTGGCTGAAGACCACCAGCATTAGGAACAAGTGGGTGTGATGCATAATAACTACAGCAATTCAAATGTCATTTACTAACTGTTCTTTATAGATAAACCTGAGGCTGGGATTTACAGAAACCCTTGCCTATTTTTGCAAAAGCTTTGCAGCTGTGTAATTTTCTTCAGTTCTTTTTAGCTGTGCAACCCCTAAAATGTTGTTTCTTGGCCATAATTGCTGCCCTACTGGGTTAGCTCAGATGCCCTTTAGATTCAGTAGCCTGTTTTAGGTGATGTGGCTATCAGGTGCCATAGAAAGGCTGTTAGAGCATGGCAATCATATCCAGGTACTTCTTTCAATAAACTCCTAATTTCTAGAGATCAGTAATCTAGAAATTTGGTGAATTGTAGAAGTAAGAATTTAATAGGGCTTCATGCACTGTTTTGTTTTTTTTTTTCTAAGAGGATTTTTTGGTCACTTTTTGACCCAGTGTGTATTTATTACCTGCAACAGCTGTGGAAAGGATTTTCCCAGCTTAACTATGTATTACCCAGTGAAATATCTTCCTTGTGCTCAATCTTCTGTCTCAATAGGTTTCTTTGATGGCTTATTCCAGCTTTAAATATTTGGGTAGCTTTTGTAGTCTAAGCTTTTGCTTGTTTGCACTGAACATAAGAGACTCAACACTGTGGCCTGGGGTTGTGACCAAAAGGGACATACAGAAAGGGACACACCACTCTTGGATGGCAGTTGGACTGAGCTGTCTGTAAAACAATTGTTGCAGGCTTTTCTAGCAGTTTGAAAGCAGAGCAGTGATTGATACTTCTGTATGGAGAGGGTTTTGGAAGATCAGTAGATGAGCAAATGTGATTTTTGTGAAAGGAATGCTAGGCTTGCTAGGAATGTGTTTTCTCCATCTCCTTCACACTCAGAAAGATTTGGTGCCATTTTCTTTTGTCCTGACCCGTGTAAAGGTGTGTGGTTTCACATGCCTTCTAGTGCAAGAGATGCCATAGAAACAGACTGTTATATAACGTGACATTTCCTAGCAGAGAAGTTTCAGGTACTGGGAGTATGACCGCCCTTTGCATTTGAATTTCTCCTTGCTTACCCCATGAGCACATACATACAGTACTGCATGACTCTCAGCTAGTGCCTCTTGCACGTCCTCTGCCTGGGAGTCAGGAATTCCTGGATATTCAGAAGGCAGAAGACAGTGCTCTCTGCTGTCTGGATGCTGTAAGTCATCCTGGTGGTGATGCCTTTTCGTGGTCTTAGGACACGGTTAGAGGGTTGGGGGTCGTTTACCTCAGTGTTTTAATAGGATCCCATTCAATGGCCTCTGCCATCCAGGTAGAACATGTCGCAAAAGCCCCTTGCCCCTAGCTGAGTATACAATTAAAGACTTTACACATTGGTATATCTAACAAGAGGGTGCATTAAGGGCGCTGGGGTGGGCTAACTTCGTTCACAGAATCTGTCCTATGAGGGGACCTCGAATTCTTATGATAGTAGAATGTTTGGTCTTCTAATTCTACGGTTTCTGGGGTGTTTGGTCTCCCGGCCTGTGGGACACCAAGAAACCAGGCTAAGTTATCAGGCCTAAAACATTACAAGTATGCATGCTAATACTTGTGGACACAGAAAACAGTGTAAAAAGTATATAGAAGAAAAAGCAAAAATCCTTTAGGCATCAATGGAAAGAAGAGTCTGCCTGAGGGGTTAGGACAGACCCTTCAGCACAAGCTGAGGTACCCTGGAAGAGGCTATGCTTCAGCAGCCCTGGCCTGTGCTCTACAGGGCACAGGCTGAGCTTAGACTTGAATTTTAGGCTGTTGGTTTCCACACAGCAACTATATTTCTTATTCAGCCTTCTAGGGAATAAATATTTGGTTCAGATCACCTTGCAATTTGAACAGGGAACAGAATGAGGCATGAGGAAAGGGTAATAAAAGGCTGAACACCATTTTGAAATATTCATAAATTCATAAATTTTAAGTTAATAGAAACAAGAGCAAAGTAATTCAGTACAGACACACTTTAAGCTATGCAAGTCAATGCACTTTGCACTGAGGTGCCAGAACCACGGGGACTCTGGAGCTCCCTGTTGCTTTTGCACCCTGCACAGCACCTTCGGCAACTGGGATGGCGAAGGGTGGCTCACCAGGGAAAGCAATGATTTGCCACCAGGGGTGAGAAGGACATGGTGTCCAGAGACTTCCCGGGGGGCTGGTGGCTGTGTTGGCTACAGTGCCAGCCAGCCAGGCACTTTGCAGTTTCCTACAGCAGAGGGTAGTGTTACCTGTGTCTGGAAACAGAGACTGCTTCAAAATGACGTCTCTATTCAGCCTGCTTACTTCAAGCTGATATGGAGTTGTTAAATATTTATGGCAGATGTATATACGCATCTTTACTGCTTTACTGAAAATATTTTTTCTATGAAGGAGATACACAACCTAGCTCTTTAACTCTGTACAGCAGTGCTGATATTTAGCTTGTAAAACTTCCCAGACTGCTATTTTCTGAGAGCATTCCTGTATAGTAGCTTCCTCTGGTAGCATTTTGTCTTACTGCTTTATTCTGGGTAGAATTTTATTTTTTCAGATGTCACACCTTTTACAGAAATACATTTCCTCTGATGATTGCCTCCCATGTGTATGAGAACAAATTTGCAGTGTAACCTAATTTAAAGAATCAACTGTTTAATTACTGTTCCCAGTTCCTCAACACCCCAGTAGGTGATTCTGGGATCTCCATCCTGGCAGGGAGCTGTGAGAAGGAGCCCTCCTGCGCCACGTGTGCCCCTGGTCCTGCAGCCTCTGGGCAGTGCTGCACACACAGAGGCCAGCTGATGTGTTGTTTGACTTGGCAGAGTGGCCTGTGTTGGTAGTTGGTTTTTGAGGAAACAGTGATGGCTCCCAGGCAGCTAAAGACTGAAGTCCTTGAGCCAAGGTGTGTGCCATGTCCCTTGGGCCTCCTGTATGCCTCTAGCATCAGCCATGTCCTTACTGGGCTAACAGGGTGCTGTGATTTGACCCTGGCTGGATGCCAGGCACCCACAAGAGCCGCTCACTCTCCCCCCTCTGCAGCTGGACAGAGGGGAGAAAATAAAATGAAGGTTCATGAGTTGAAATAAGGACTGGGAGAGATTGCTTACTAAATACCATCAAGGGCAAAACAGTCTAAACTTAGAGTATAAAAAAAATGTATTGTTAACAAAATCAGAGCAGGATAATGAGAAGCAAAACAAGCCCTTAAAAACACCTTCCCCCACCCCTCTCTCCTTCCCAGCTGTATCTCGTACCCCAGTGGTGCAGGGAGGCAGGGAATGGGGGTTGTGGTTAGTTCATCGCCTGTAGCTTCTCCCACTGCTCAGGGAGAGGAGTTGTTCCTCTCCTGCACCATGGGGTCCCTCCCATGGGAGACAGTTCTCTCTGAATGCCTCTGATGTGGCTCCATCTCACAAGCAACAGTTCCCTGTGACTTGCTGCAGCTTGAGTCCCTCCCATGGACAACAGTCCTCCCAAAACTACTGCAGTGAGTCACTCTTCCACAGTGTGCAGTTCTCCAAGGACAGGCTGCTCCAGCCTGGGAGCAGGGTCCTCTTTTCATGGGTCTCCCACTGGATCACAGCCTCCCCTCAGGCATCCCCCTGCTCTGGCATGGGCACCTTCTCCACGAGCTGTGGGTGGATCTCTGCATCCCCCATGGGTCCCCATGTGCTGCAGGGGCACAACTGCTTCACCATGGTCATCACCATGGCCTATAGAGGAATCTCGGCTCTGGCGCCTGGAGCACCTCCTTCCCCTCCTTCTCCTTGATCTCTCCATGTTGTTCTCCTCTCACACGTTCTCACTGCACTCTTCTTTGACTGGAAAATTACAACTGTGCTACAAACTAGGTTTATCTTTCTTCTTAAATCTGTTATCACCACCATCTCTAATTGGCCCAGCCTTGGCCAGGGGCATGTCCATCTTTGGAACTGCCAGAGATTGGCTCTAACAGACAGGGTGAAAGCGTCTAGTAACTTCTCACAGAAACCACCTCTGTGGCCCCCCCACTACCAAAAACCAAGCCATGGAAAACCAATACACAGGGAAACGTGGCATTGCCAAGGCAGGAAGAAAGAGTAAAACTGAAAGCCAGCTGTTTTAAAGTAATGTGAAAGGAAAGTCAAACCAGCTTCATAGGTAACTTTGAATATATAATTCTGCATGTTGAAATTCCCTAGATTTTTAAGGGTCTATTTATATTTGAAAGGTGTATCTGTTGTGTCTTGTTCTGTGATTTTGAGCAAATGTTGTGACTTGGCCTGTGCTGAAGGACATGCAGACATGGGGCATGACTAGACTTTTTTTCCTGCTTTTGGTGTCTGAATATCACATAGTGGCAGTTACCTTGGGAACAGCTGGACTCAAAGATATTGAAGGTATTTTCCAACTGAAACTATTCCATGATGCTGTGAAAGATGGCAGACTGAACTCTAGATTTGATTGAGTGTGGCAAATCACCCTTTGACAATTATTTGCATTGATTTGTAATTTGTTTTGAACTTTCTAAGCCATCCCTAGATGTGATTTTTCTGTATCCAACCTGCTTGGAAGCAATACTGTCTGAGGGCTAAGGATAAAAAACCGTTTGTACAAACCCACTAATGATTTCCATGGGATATTTTAATGCCACAAGGCAGGCATCAGATAGGAAAGGGTGGAATATAAAAGGAGAGTGTCCCCCACTCTCGTCTGAAGGTTGCTTCAAAGTTGTGTGAGCACCTCTTTGCACATATTTACGTTGCCCAGTTTAGAGATGGCACTGATTTCTGTATTCAGAAATCAAATACCTAATAAAAAGTTTCAGTTAAAAAAAAATTCTGTTGGCAATTTCATGATTCTTCACCAAGGTTTCACACAGCAAACGCTTGTAGCGCCAAAGATCATGTAGCCATTTGGGATTTTTCTCTTCATACAAGTTGCAAGAGTGAGATTTTCAAATTGTATGTCAAAGGGCAGGACTGAGCAAATGCTGATATATGGTTTCAGTAGTTTGCACCATCTTTTAGTGTTTAAGATTGAAAAGGTATTTTAACTCTTTCTTTCCTTCTCATGCTGTTAGTTTTGAAATTGCAACATCACTTTTGAAACACTTTTTTTGCATGCAGTCTTGCACATTTTCTTCATATATTTTTATCTTTATTATGTGCCTCTTTCATTCTATGTCTTATTTCAGATTTAGATTTTTTTTTTAATTTAAAAATTGACTACTTGCTGAAACTAGCTTGATGCCAGTTTTGGTGAGAATCATGTTCTGAACAACTTCTTTAAATATATTGTCTACCAACTTTAATTATACAATTGCATATTTTTACTCTATGATGATGTGATTATTGATTTCACTTTTAAAACTGAATTTAAACAGTTGTTCAAAGAGGAAGAGAAATTAAAATGAGTAAAATGACAACTAAAATGCAGATGAACTTGTAAACCTTGCTTAAGTAATTTCTGCTTTGCTGGAGAGGTGCCTGGACTCCACATACATGGTATCAGTAAGCCCATGACATCAAGTAAAGGTGCAGATGTTATATGATGTGTTTCCACATGGTTGTACAGCTCCTGGGGTTGCAAGTGACTTGTCCTGGCAAGCTGCTGTACATCTCTGCCCTGCTGTCTTATCCCATTTCTACCTCACTATAAAGATGCTTTTATGCTAAAATACATTTGCCGGTTCTATGACCAGTTCTTTTCTGCCCCTGGCCCTAAAATCCAGTGTTCTTCCTCCTCTGCTTTATTTTTCAGCTCTCACTTTTTTAGTGAATCTGCAAATTATCAAATGCAAAGCCCTACATCAGCAGGGTCACAATCCCTATCAGCAGATGCACACAGCCCTTTTATGACACGTGGATATAGTCAAACGTAGCTACACTGTGATAGCTGTTAAAATTAGATGCAAAAGAATAGCAAGACCTTTTCACATAGTGTGGATTGTAGTAGCAGCTTGTTCCTAGAGAGATGTGAATTGTGTCTGTCTGCAGCTGCTCATCAGGTGCCAGTTGGAACACTGGGGAGGAGGGAACAGCACGCTGGGGTGTCATCTGCAGTACTGCTTTTACCTGGCACTTCAAGTCTGCTCCTGTTGGCCTCACTCAAGCTTAAGTTTGTGATAATTGGAGATTTACTTTACTGAATTTTACAGATTGAGCTTCATTCTTGTCAAACTTCTGAGGATCTGCAGAGCTCTCAGCTGCCAAGATCAAGACTCCTTTATATTGTTTCTGTTAAAGAATCTTCCCATTTTCTTTTAGACACTCTGGAAGCCTGGAGGCATTGGATCTGACTAAATCCAAAGCATGTTTCAATCATTGTGTTTTTGACTTTGGCTATACATTTTCTCCCATCCGCCATAAACATGACTATACGTGAACACTTGCATTTCTCTTTGTTTCTACAGATCAGATAGTTGTTTTCATCTTGTTACAAACTCTTAATATTCTTGCATTAAGCATTAGGTGGGAACAGTTTCTGCAGGTTTTTTCATGTCAGCGTTTGTTTGTTTATCTGTTCTGCCGTAAGAAGACCTGCTTAATAAATTATAGAATCACAGAATAGTTTAGGTTGGGAGGGACCTTAAAGATCATCTCATTCCAACTTCCCTGCCCTGCGCCCCATACAACCTGGCCTTGAACATTGCCAGGGCTGGGACATCCACAGCCTTCCTTGGCAACCTGTGCCAGTGCCTCAACACCCTCACAGGGAAGAATTTCTTCCTAACATCTAACCCAAACCTACTCTATTCTAGTTTGAAGCCATCTGCCCTTGTCCTGTCTCTACAGTTACTGATGTAGAGACCCTCTCTGGCTTCCCTCTAGGCCCCCTTCAGGTACTGGAAGATTCTGTGAGGTCTCTACACAACCTTCTCTTCTCCAGTCTGAACAATCCCAGCTTTCCCAGCCTGTATCCTTAGGGGAGGTGCTCCAGTTTCTGTTGGAACTTTGTGGCCTGCTCTGGACTTGCTCCAACAGTTCCACGTCCTTCTTATGTTGGGGGCTGCAGAATTGTATGCAGTGCTCCAGGTGCGGTCTCAGGAGAGCAGGGTGGAGGGGGAGAATCCCCTCCCTCGACCTGCTGGCCATACTCCTTTGGATGCAGCCCAGGGCTCTCTCCAGCTTTCTGGGCTGGGAGCACTCTGCAAGCATATGGTGAGCTTTCCATCAGCCATCACTGCAAATCCTTCTCCCAGGTCTGCTCTCAGTCACTCCTCTGCCCAATCTGTCCATGTGTCTGGGATTGCCCGACCCAGGTGCAGGACCCTGCATTTTGCTTTGTTGAGCTTCATGAGGTTTGCACAGGTCCACCTCTGCAGCCTACAAGGGTCCCTCTGGATCCATTCTTTCCCTCCAGTGTGTGACTTCACCACACAGCTTGGTGTTCCTAGCAAAATTGCTGAGACTGTACACAATCCCACTGTTCATGTCACCACAAAGATTTTGAACAGTGTTGCCCGCAAGACCAACCCTGAGGGACACCACTCATCACTGGTCTCCATGTGGATAGGGAACTGTTGAGAAGAACTCTTTGATTGATCAGGTATTTAACATGAAGCCCTTTGCACCTTACATCTCTCAGTAAAAGTTCTTTGTTTAACATTTTTCTCACTACCTGCAGCAACAGAACTGTGCTGGTGGTGCAGGAGCTCTGAGGTGGTAGAAATGAGATGACTAATGAACACAAAGTTCTGAAGAGTACTTGGAAATATTAATGACTGTGTAAGTAATACCTGTCTGTACCTATCATGTAATCTTTCAAAGCTAAATGTTTATTTTCCTAAAGCAAATACTGCAGGCAGCCCTCTAGTATGAAATTTTATCATGGGGAGCAGCTGAGCCTCCTCTGCATAAACCTTGGCTCCTCAGGCAATGAATTACTCTGTTGCAGCTGGAGACAGTGGGAGCTCCAGCCCCCTTGCTAAGTGTAGGCATCCAGGGGGGTATTGCAACCACAATCTCTCTGTATGTTTCTAGAGTGTAAAAAATTGTCTGAACAACAAAGTCTGTGAAAGGTTGCTGGTGGATAATCTTCAAGGTTTCCTTCTGCCAGAGCAGCAGGGAGAAGATTGCCCTACTTGTGCAAGAAAGCAACAACACGCCTAACTGGATTCAGATTTCTGTTGATTTGTGCCTGTGCTTTGCTCCTTGGATGATTTGGTTATACTTTCTGCATTCGCTTTATTTTTCACTCGCTTCTGAACAGTTTAAGCATGGCGCAAAAGAGGAATTTGTCGACTGAAAAGTGAGAAAGCAGAATTCCCATCTGCAGAGTTTTAGCGAAGTTGGTAGTTATTGCCAGGAGGGGTCAAAAAGTTCCTCGGAGAGGCTGAACAACCCTGCTGCCCAGAGGAGGTCCTAGAAAAACATGCTTCTTCCCCAGGATGTCCCTATCTGCTGTCATAGATGACTTTCATCGCTTCTGAATTGCACTTGCCTCTGTTCTGGCATGTAGCTGCCAAGCAGGTTATTTTTTTCTAATTAATTTCTCACTTTGCACCTCATTAATATATAATTTCTTCCATTTGGCTCCTGCAGTCCTCCTCTATGGTTCTGCTGTAATGAAGAGGCATGCCAGATCCCATAGTTGTGCTCCTTTCATCATGAAGGCATAAACAAATGAACTCAGGAATGGGGAAGAGGAGTCATGCATTGCACAGCGAGAAGGCACAGTTCTGCCATCATCTATACATCATTTCCACAGCTTTCTCCAGTTTTGTATTCCTTGAAATTCCGGCTTCCTCTTTCTTTGTATGAGGTTCTGCTTGTGGTTCTGTTTGGCCAGGGTACTGATGAAGCTCAGAATCTGTGTTAATAATTGAGTTCATTGAAATTCATTAACTTTTCAACTGAACTTCGGAGTAATTTCCACCAATTTTTGCTGACTTTTATGTTGGGTCATCAAGTCCTTTTTTGTCATGCAGAACTCATTAATTTCAGTGAAATTTTGTTTTGAAGTTTTGTATTCATTCACACACATAATAGGAAACAGAAAGTATAAAGTTGATACTAGTTAAAACCACTAAAAGTTTCTTTCTGCATAAGTGTGTATGGTGATGTCCTTCGACAGGCTGTGTCCTGGCAGCAAGGAGAAATATCCACTCTTGGTGCAGTAACACGGCTGCTTTCGAAAGGGTCACATCAATGTCCTCTTTGTGTAAATTTGATGATTCATATACGAGTTTCTGGTTTATCTTCATTTGAACCTAAACATATGGCCTGAGTTTTCCAAAACATGTGTGTACAAGTGTAATCTTCAAATTACAAACCAGACAGTGAAGTGACTGCTCCCAAGAGCCTGGAAGAGCTGGACAGACCTGTGGTGTCTGCTTGCTAAGTTTGAAATATGTTGAGGAAATCATGACCTGAAATGTTTAGAAATGCTTGAAGGGTTTTGAAGCCACATTCCTTTTAAAATAAATAGTATAAACTCTCTTAACTCTAAGAAACTCTAAAACACATAAGCAGTAGTGACACCAGGAGCACTGCCCTGTGATCATGTGCTAAGCCCCAGATGAAGTAAATGTGGGCTGACCTTGTCCTGCTGCTGTAATCCTACTGACCTTCAGGGCCTTCTGTGGGGTCTTGTGCTTTCTTTGGACTTTGTAATTGTGTCCCACATTGGTTTGGGGACTGAGTAATAGTTTTTTCTCTCATAGTATTTGTTCACTGAACCAAGCCAAAAGCTACACATGCTTTTAGTCTTAATATTCTTACTCTTTCTAACAAGCCTAGCTGCACATCTCTATCTTCCCACTGTAGCTTGTATTTGACTCAGTCTTTCAGTAGGAACTGCCCATATGTTTTATTTTTGATTTCACCAGTTTATCAGTTTTTTTATTCAGATGTCACCATGATTTTCAAGTTGAGTTGCAAGCACTGATATTTAATTTATAGAGTTCTGTCAAATAATGTTGTATTTTGTCTGCTGAGAGTACCACGGCATCATCCCAGCTCTTGTTTTCTCAGACTGTTGACAGCCAAACCTCCTGGCTGTCTCTGTGCACCTGTGTGCTGGTCTCCTCTGCATCTGTTACTAGTGGACTCAAATTTTTAAATGGTTATTTCCATAGCTTTGGTACAGAGTTTTTGAAATGCTGGAAATTATTTGGGGCTTTACTTTTGCTATGTTTTTTGCAATACTTCTCTTGTATTTTGCATTTCTCTTGTATTTTGGCCTGTGAAATCCCTTCTGAATTATTACAGTTATGATCTTCTGGTTTTCAATTTCCTTTGAAAATGATGAGACTAACCAAGTTTCACCTTACTTTCACTACAGCATTTCATTCAACACAATGATTTTTCTGAAAGCAAAACCAGCCTTGCCTGTAGATCTGTATTTGACAGTATCTCTTCTCTGAACACAGTTGCTGTCTTACAAGAAAAGCTGCCAAAGTGTAATAGTTTTCTTTTGTCTTGTTAATATAAGAACAGCCAAAAATGCTTCAGCAGGCTCTCCTTCCTTCTGATGGAGTCTTTAATATTCCAATCTCACTACAAGGATATCCTGTATTGCAATTGTGGTAGTTTGAAAAACAAATCAGTGAGAGGCTCAAAGTCAGAACTACAATTTAATAGGAAAGAATGTAGTAATACAAAAAAAAATAAAAGAAACCACTGACAGTCAGAATACAACCTGACACCCTGTCGGTCAGGGTGTTGGTAGTAGTCCACTTAGAAGGTGACTGCAGTCCTCTGGGAGTGATAGATGCGCTTCTGTTGAAGCAATGATCCTGTGAAAGGTGTAGTTCTCCTCTGAAGGTCCAGTGGTGGTGTAGAAGGGTCTGGTCTTCCTCAGGGAATCCCGTGGAAAAAGCTGCCTGTGGTGCTTCAGATCTGAGTTTGTATGCAGATCGGGATACCTTGGCTCCTCCCCTTGGGCCAGACATCTCACAATGGGATGATGAGTCACTATCTGCACTATGTTTGGGGTTAGTGAAATGCCCATCTGGCCCTAACGACTGGCCCATTAGCACACCATTCTGCAGCCATCAGGAACACTGCCACGCCCAGCCCCCAACATCCCACGAAGATGGTGATAGAATACATACCATTGTAACCTAAGACATTATCCACCCCTTATTCTATCACCATCTATGTGATACCCAAACCAGTACCCCCTTTATACATATATAATGAAACTTTACACACAGTTCTCACTTAAAATTAAGTTTCCTTGTGGTACACAATGGGTTTCCCCATCTTTCTGCATTACCCACCAAGTGTAACCAGGTCCTTGAGCAAAAACAACCCCGCGGATAGGTTTGCCTTTGTCTGAGGTGGGACTAATCCAAACAGTCTTTCCTAAAATACCTCTCATGTGTACCACAGGGACTCTATCTCCGTCCACTGTGTGCAAGGGTTCAGACTGGGCAGGACCAGCTCGATTGATGGAGCCTCGTGTGTTGACCATCCAGGTGGCCTTTGCTAAGTTCACTTCCCAATTTTTGAAGGTCCCCCTGCCAAGTGCCTTCAGGGTGATCTTAAGTAGTCCGTTGCACCGTTCAACTTTCCCGGCAGCTGGTGCATGATAAGGGATATGATATATCCACTCGATGCCATGTTCTCTGGCCCAGCTGTTTATAAGGCCATTCTTGAAATGGGTCCCATTGTCCGACTCAATTCTCTCAGGGGTGCCATGTCTCCACAAGACTTGCTTTTCCAGGCCTAAGATGGTGTTTCGGGCAGTAGCATGAGGCACAGCGTAGGTCTCCAACCATCCAGTGGTTGCTTCCACCATGGTCAGCACGTAGCGCTTGCCTTGGCGGGTTTGGGGAAGGGTGATGTAGTCAATTTGCCAGGCTTCCCCATACCTATACTTCGACCATCGTCCACCGTACCACAGAGGCTTCACCCGCTTGGCCTGCTTGATCATAGCGCAGGTCTCGCAGCCATGGATGACCTGTGAGATGCTGTCCATGGTCAAGTCCACCCCTCGGTCACGAGCCCATCGGTACGTTGCATCTCGTCCCTGATGACCAGAGGCATCATGGGCCCAACGAGCTAGAAATAATTCTCCCTTGTGCTGCCAGTCCAGATCCACCTGTGATACTCTCAGTCTGGCAGCTTGGTCCACCTGCTCGTTGTTATGATGCTCTTCATTGGCCCGACTCTTGGGTACGTGTGCATCCATGTGTCGAACCTTCACAGTCAGCCTCTCTACACGGGTAGCGATGTCTTGCCAAATCTCAGCGGCCCAGATGGGTTTCCCTCTGCGGTGCCAGTTGGCCTTTTTCCAGCGATTCAACCAACCCCACAAAGCGTTAGCTACCATCCAGGAGTCGGTGTAGAGATAGAGCCGAGGCCACTTCTCTCGCTCAGCAATATCCAAAGCCAGCTGGACGGCTTTAAGCTCTGCGACCTGACTCGATCCACCTTCTCCCTCAGTAGCCTGTGTGACTCGTCATGTGGGGCTTTATACAGCAGCTTTCCACTTCCGGTTAGCACCTACAATTCGGCAGGAACCATCAGTGAAGAGGGCATATCGTCTTTCACTCTCCGGTAGCTCGTTATATGGTGGGGCTTCCTCAGCACGTGTCACTTGCCCCTCCTCTTCTTCAGAAGATAATCCAAAAGTCTCACCTTCAGGCCAGTTTGTTATAATTTCCAGAATCCCAGGGCGATTAGGGTTTCCTATCCGGGCTCGCTGTGTGATCAGCGCAATCCACTTGCTCCACGTGGCGTCGGTGGCATGATGTGTGGAAGGAACCCTTCCCTTGAACATCCAACCCAGCACTGGTAGTCGGGGTGCCAGAAGCAGCTGTGTTTCAGTGCCAATTACTTCCGAGGCAGCTCGAACTCCTTCATAAGCCGCAAGAATCTCTTTCTCGGTTGGGGTATAGCTGGCCTCAGATCCTTTGTATCCCCGACTCCAGAACCCAAGTGGTTGTCCTCGAGCCTCTTCAGGTCCCTTCTGCCACAGGCTCCAGGATGGACCATTCTCCCCGGCCGCAGTGTAGAGCACATTTTTCACATCCTGTCCTGTTCTGACTGGCCCAAGGGCTACTGCATGGGCAATCTCCTGCTTAATTTGTTCGAATGCTTGTTGTTGCTCAGGACCCCACTGGAAATCATTTTTTTTCGTGTCACGAGGTAAAGAGGGCTTACAATTGTGCTGTATTCCGGGATATGCATTCTCCAAAACCCGACAGCTCCTAGAAAAGCCTGGGTTTCCTTCTTGTTCGTAGGTGGGGACATGGCAGTGATCTTGTTGACTACTTCTGTTGGGATCTGGCGACGTCCATCTTGCCACTTGACTCCTAAGAACTGGATTTCTTGAGCGGGTCCCTTAACCTTACTTCGCTTGATGGCAAAACCAGCTCTTAGGAGAATCTGGATGATCTTCTTTCCTTTCTCAAAGACTTCCTCTGCTGTGTTCCCCCATAGGATGATGTCGTCGATGTACTGCAAATGTTCTGGAGCCTCACCCTTTTCCAGTGCAGCCTGGATTAGTCCATGGCAGATGGTGGGGCTGTGCTTCCACCCCTGGGGGAGTCTGTTCCAGGTGTACTGCACTCCTCTCCAGGTGAAAGCAAACTGAGGCCTGCACTCTGCTGCCAGAGGGATGGAGAAAAAGGCATTGGCAATATCGATGGTCGCGTACCACTTTGCTGCCTTGGATTCCAGTTCATACTGAAGTTCCAACATGTCTGGCACAGCAGCACTCAGTGGTGGTGTGACCTCATTCAGGCCACGATAATCCACTATCAGTCTCCATTCTCCACTGGACTTACGCACTGGCCATATAGGGCTGTTAAAGGGTGAATGAGCTTTGCTGACCACCCCTTGGCTCTCCAGTTTACGAATCATCTCGTGGATGGGAACCACAGAGTCTCTGTCTGTGCGGTACTGCCGTCGGTGCACTGTCGCTGTGGCGATTGGTACCTGCTGTTCTTCAACTTCTAGCAGTCCCACAGCAGAGGGGTCATCTGAGAGACCAGGCAAGGTATTTAGCTGTTGGATGTCTTCTGTTTCTACAGCAGCTATCCCGAAAGCCCAACAATGTCCTTTTGGGTCTTTGAAATACCCATTTCTAAGATAGTCTATGCCCAGGATGCATGGGGCCTCTGGGCCGGTCACGATGGGGTGTTTCTGCCACTCATTCCCAGTTAAACTCACTTCAGCTTCCAGTACAGTCAGCTGCTGGGATCCTCCTGTCACCCCAGAAATAGAAATAGATTCTGTTCCCACGTACCTTGATGGCATCAGGGTACATTGAGCGCTGGTGTCAACCAAAGCCATGTATCTTTGTGGGTCAGACGTGCCAGGCCATCGGATCCACACAGTCCAATAGATCCGGTTGTCCCTTTCCTCCACCTGGCTAGAGGCAGGGCCCCTCTATTCCTGATCATGGTACATGTTGCTCTCTTCCTGTAAATATGTTCTTGAGGTCCCTTCAAGAGGATCGGTCATATCATCATTCCTATACTGTTCTGAGTTCTGTCCACAAGAGACCGGAGCAGCGTTGACTCTAGGTGGGCTCCTTGTGGTAGCTGTTCCTCTTTTCAGTTCATGTACTCGGGCTGCTAAGGAAGAGGTGGGTTTTCTGTCCCACTTTCTCATGTCTTCTCCATGCTCCTGAAGGAAAAACCAGAGGTTACCTCGTGGAGTGTATCTTCTCTCTCTGGCTGGAGAATGTTGGCTCTTAATAGCAGAGACCCTTGTTGGTTCTGGTGAGATGTGGTGAATTTCTTACTTCAGCTCCTTTCTGAGTTTCTCTTCCAAGTTCCGGACGTGCTCAGCCAGCTGTGTTTCCATAGATGAGACATGGGTGCGAAATGGGGCAGTGACAGTGTCCTCATAAATTCTTAGTTTGTTGACCAGTACTCCCACCTTGTCCGCTCCTTCCCTCCATTGCAGTGTTGCTAGGTAACGGGAGTATATCTCTGGTCCAAGCCGTGCGAATCTCAGCCACATCTGTGACGTGCATTGGACATCATCTGGGTTCTTAGGGAATCTCTCATCTTCTGAGAAAATGATCTCCAGCACGGCCAATTCTCTCAGGCATCGGATACCTTGTTCCATTGTGCTCCATTTTCCTTGGTGCACCTGGAGGTCTTCTTTACAAAGGTATCTGTCCCTTACACTTGCCAGCAGTCGCCGCCAGAGGCTGAGAGTTTCTTGGGTTTTCCCGATCCCCTGGTCAATGACCACATCCTGGGTCAGGGATCCAAGTTGTCTGGCCTCACTTCCATCTAGCATGGTGTCATTGGCTGCAGCGTCCCAGATGCGAAGCAGCCAGGTCAGGATGGATTCATTTGTCTGGCGGGTGAACTCCCTCCGTAGGTCACGCAGCTCACCCAGGGATAAAGAGCGAGTGATGATCTCTGGCTCTGTCTCTTCTGCTTGGTGCGAAGGTCCAGCCTCCTCCTCATCGGTCGCTGTGCGGGCTGATTTGCTCCTGGTTTTCTTTTTCTGAAGGGGGGCAACTGCTACTGGCTTAGGCTGTTCTGGCTTGGTGATGGTTTGTGTGGAGACTCTGTCGTTTCTTTCAGTCTCTTTTTCCTCCATGACAGTTTGTTTAGATACGGTGCCTGTTGTTCTGCTGCTTTTCTTGTCCTCATCCTGAGGATACTGTGCAGCATCGAGCATTGTTCTGACTCTAAGCATGGTGTACACAGTGCAGGTCATAGAGAGAAAAGAAAACAGAACTGACAGCAAGATTATACCATCTTTGACATCCAAAGGGAACTCAATATTTTCAAAAACTGTTGTGTCAGGTCTGAAAGGCTGAAAGAAACCACTCTCTACTCTTTCCCCTAGGGGCTGGGTGTGATTGTTGAGGAGGCCCCAGATGTAACAGCCCACACTAGGACAAGCAAACAAAATTGAGTATATATTCCGAATGGTGTTCATTGCCTCAGAGGTTATCATGCAATAGACATAGTAAACTAATAAAGCAATTTTTATACGATACCCCGGCCTACACATGAGCATTACCACAGGCAGGTAATTCCCTGTCTGCGGAAATATATACAGAGCAAGGTACAGGACACATGTAAGTATGTTGAGTATCATGGTGAATAGGTGGCTTCTAGAACACAAAATTGTAATTCTGACTTTCCTCAGGGCCTGGCCCCACATTGGGCGCCAAAAAATGTGGTAGTTTGAAAAACAAATCAGTGAGAGGCTCAAAGTCAGAACTACAATTTAATAGGAAAGAATGTAGTAATACAAAAAAAAATAAAAGAAACCACTGACAGTCAGAATACAACCTGACACCCTGTCGGTCAGGGTGTTGGTAGTAGTCCACTTAGAAGGTGGTTGCAGTCCTCTGGGAGTGATAGATGCGCTTCTGTTGAAGCAATGATCCTGTGAAAGGTGTAGTTCTCCTCTGAAGGTCCAGTGGTGGTGTAGAAGGGTCTGGTCTTCCTCAGGGAATCCCGTGGAAAAAGCTGCCTGTGGTGCTTCAGATCTGAGTTTGTATGCAGATCGGGATACATTGGCTCCTCCCCTTGGGCCAGACATCTCACAATGGGATGATGAGTCACTATCTGCACTATGTTTGGGGTGAGTGAAGTGCCCATCTGGCCCTAACGACTGGCCCATTAGCACACCATTCTGCAGCCATCAGGAACACTGCCACGCCCAGCCCCCAACATCCCACGAAGATGGTGATAGAATACATACCATTGTAACCTAAGACAGCAATATTCTTAAAACTTGAAAACCTGAGGCTAATAGCTTGCCCTCTTATTCTGGCTTACTTGAATGATATCTAGGAGATCAATTATCTTCAGGGTTTCAGGGCAACCTTTAAGAAATGTTTTCTCTGTGCTTCCATTGTGCTTGAGTCCATCTGCTTTCTTGTGGATAACAGGGTTCTATTTAAATGTTCCAGGATTTTGAAATTTCACCAGTGATTTTTACTTATTTAGGAGTTTTAATTGCTCTACTTATCATTTCTTTTCATTCAGAGTTAACTGTTAGGGGTTTTTTTTACCCTCCCTCTGATCTTCACTTTTCAATGTGTCATTGCAAGGTCTCATCTTTTTTTTAAGGCAGAGTCTGTTCCAGTTTCAGACAGTAAAAGAGGCAGGAGGTGATATCTTGGTGTGTGGAGATGTCTGTGTTCCTGGGGTCTCATATCCTTTTAACTAGATCTAGTAATTGTAAGCATTTCAGTTGTGCATAATTAAGTTGTCATATGTCAAGACAGATCTGTATGAAGGGAATGTTACAGAAAGAAGCGAACTTAACAGTGCTTTTACCTTAGCAGAAGGGTGTAACTCCTTTTAAAAGAATAGAGTTTCCATCTGCCACAAAGTTCAAATTATTTTTGAGGTGAAGCTGAAAGGCTGCAGACTACAAGTTGTTATGCAGGACTACAGTTTTTCCAAATTTAGTCAGGTGATAGTTCATTGAGGCTGCAAATGCTGACACTTGTTCACCAGGGAAATACTATTTGCTTCAGAATTCAGCTTGGAACAGAATTCTGCTGTTCTCTGCAAAGATGAAATGCTTTTCTGGCTCTGTGTGTGTGTTTGTGCCTTAGGAAACAGCTTTCTCCTGGTGTAGAACTGCTTTTCTCAGTCCTGGCAAACTTGTTACTTCTGTCCTGCTCATCTAAGCCCTCTGCCTTTCATTAGCACTGCTGCTCTGGGACATCCTTGTTCATACCCCAGGCAGCTCTGAAGGCCTCTACCAGTTGCACAGCCTGAAGAAAGTTTGAGCCTCCACCTTTCCCACAGGGAAGAGCACAGTCTAGGTGATCCTTATGGAGTAACCACATAGTTAACAGTCCAGCAGGGTTTCAGCAGCACAGAAGGAGCTGTCTTCTCTACTTTGAATATTATAGCAAGTGCTGAGGAGTCACTGCTCTTCTTAGCAGATGGCTAGCTGGGAGCACAGCATCCTCCCGGTTGATGTCTTTCTGGTTTGGAGATTACAGACATATCCTGAAAACAGTTAATGTTAAATATTACCAATAGTTGGTGTTTATATGTTCTATCATTTGTTGTTACTTTATCTTCTGCTGTTTTTCAAATATGTTGTGCTATATCCCAAAAATTAATAATGAAAAAGCAATTTGTCAACCATTAAGGGAATTGGAGGTTACAGCCATGAGCAGTAGGGTAGTGACTAAGGTTGACCCTGCAACAGCAGTCATACATTTTCCATATGGGAGGGTTTGGGAATTATCCCAAGCCTATCTCCTACTTAATGACGAGTCTTGGCAGTCATTATATATAACAGATATTAAATTAGTCTAAACAGTAAGTATGGATGGATGTGAGATTTTTCAGCTTGTGGAAAACTCAAATACATACATACATGAAAACAATGAGCTATAAAAATATTTCTTATAATTATGATCTCTTAGTGGATAAGAGATCCATTTGCATGTAAGCAAGTGAAAAAATTGCCAGGCAATAAATATTTAGTCAGCTCTTGCTGTAACAATGTTGAGTTTTTATTATGGTGTGTGTCAACAGTTCTCAACAAGTTCAGTCTGTTCTGTTTGCTGCAGGGGGCTGTTGTTGGAGGAGCTCTTATTTGAAGGAATGGGTTTCAGCATGGAAGCCCCTTTCACAGATGGTTAGAAATCAGCTGGGATAGACTTATGCTCGTATTCAATGAAGGCCAGATCTAATCTGAGTTAGGTTTAATGGAGAGGTCAATCTAACTTTGTGGGAAGTTCCATGAAACTCTACAGGCTGAATTTTTTTTTTAACTCCTCTTCCTACCCCTAATGTTCAAAGAAACTGGGAAGATCATTTACTAGCTTCCTTGTGGCCTCTGCTGAATGTAAAGCAGTGCATAGAACTGTGGCAGAGGACTGGAAATAAATAGATGTTCTGAGTTTAAAGATGAAAAGAAAAATATCTGAGAGGAGACTGCCAGTAGAGGCACACAAGGAAGCTGTAGATTGAATGGCTTTGTTGAACCTAATTACCCTTTCTTTAATAATTCTTGACTATTCTCAACATCTATTTGCATAAATAGTCCTTTTTTCCCCAACACAGATTTGACTTTTCTGCAGAAAATTATAGAACACTGACTTTTTGACAATTCAGTCTTCAGCCCTGTTTTACCTTTATGTGCTCTCCGAGTTTAGCTGTTAATCACCTTTACCAAGAATGTTTTAAATATAAATCTTGGTATGGGCCATTTCATTTGTGAAATGGATGCCTCATTTTTTGCTGTGGAATGTATAGGAGACTGAGTTTGAATCAAGTTTTTTTTTGTTTTTTTTTCCTTCAGGAATTTTTCTCCCATGGGTTGCTAGGGGACTAATGGCTGGGTACTTAAGAGAACAAAAGCACATGGCTAGAATCCTCCTTGGCAGGGCGGGGGATTTCCTCTCATGTAAGCAAGGACAATGCGAGATTTTGGAGACTGAAAAGGCAAGGGTGGGGGGAGGTCGCTCTCTTGCTCGGGTCCCTAGAAGCCAGACGGTTGGAGCTGCTGTCTGCTGAACCCACAGCCCCTGAGAAGCCAGCACGGAGCTGCCGGTCTGTCTGACGTTTTTTCCCTCTACCCCCATCGGGAGCCGAGCTGCCTGCCACCAGCCTGCCTCTTCCCCACTCCTCCAGACCGCTCCGAGTTTTTCGCTACATTGTAGCGGGGCTTCCCCTGCACTCCGTGACCTCTTGCTGTCCCAGCTCCTGTGTCCGAGGTTCCTACTGCAGCACCAACACCAGCTGCCCCCTCCCCCGAGGGTCTGTAGAGCAAAGGCTCTCCTCCATCCCTCCCTGCCTCGGGCAGCCGCCATTGCCGTGTGCTACCTGAGCTCACGCCAGAGCACCCCCTGCAGCCACCGGGGAATCATCACACCCAGAGCGCCCCTGCAGCCACCGGGGAATCATCACACCCAGAGCGCCCCCTGCAGCCGAGAAGGAACCACCGCACTCAGAGCGCCGCCTGCAGGCAGTGACTGGAACTGCACCAAAAGGGAAAGGTGCCTGAGGCGGAGCAGGCTGCCACTGGGTTTGGGTTCTGTTTGTGGGTTAATGCCATAGTTGTTGTTATTTGTTATCCTTGTTTTACATATTAGTAAAGAACTGTTATTCCTATTCCCGTATCTTTGCCTGAGAGCCTCTTGATTTCAAATTTATAATAATTCAGAGTGAGAGAGGTTACAGTTTCCCGTTCCAAGGGAGGCTCCTGCCTTCCTTAGCA
Organism: Eopsaltria australis; assembly: GCA_034509425.1. Lineage (NCBI taxonomy): Eukaryota > Metazoa > Chordata > Aves > Passeriformes > Petroicidae > Eopsaltria > Eopsaltria australis. The sequence continues at coordinate 149,365 of JAVTVJ010001466.1, forward strand.
GACACCTATCTTTCAAACCAAGACAGAGACACAGATGCCAAAGGGATTCCTCACTTTGAGTTGTAGTTGGATCTGAAGTTAGATTATTAATTTGTAATGGTGTCTTGCTGGAATTTCCATGGAAATTACTTCTCTGGAGTTAAGCTCCAGGGAGGTTCTGAAGTTATGGATAAACATTGAGTTCAAGCCAGCTTGGACCTGCATTTTTATTATGCTCACTGAGTTGGTTTACCAGGGTAGAAGCACATTTCCTGGGACAGAGAAAATGCTGAGCCTACAGTATTATTGGTTCATTGTTCATAGTGAAGCTGCTGCCGGACTGCCAGTGGTGTCCAGTCTCTGTAAGGAACTTGCCAGAAAATGTCCTGTTGGGGAGTGCTTGAATACCTCACCAAGCCATCTGGTGTGTAAGAACACAGGAATTAATTAACCATAACTAGTTTCTACTGAGCGTGTACAAGATGAGATTTTTTGAACATTTATAACTTGGATGAAAACTACCTAGTTGCAAATTTATAATTCCCTTTAACAGAGCACAAAGTTGTGAAGATGCCTCAGCTGAGTAGATGTATATAGCTGATGCTGTTGATGGTGCAGTCTGTCTGCCCCAGGCTGCAGTGCAGCCTGAGTGGTTTTCTTAGTGATTGCCCAAAAAATCATCTGCGTGAGGACAGGTGTCTTCTAGCCTGGTCATTTACACCTCAAATAACTTTTTTTTTTCCAAATTTTAAAGGAAGTATTAAGAATTCTTCTTTACCTCCCCATTGTTAATACATATCATAATGCAGGCAGCAGTAAAAGCCTTCACTCTTGAAACCTGTCATATGCATAGTGTTCTCTGATTATATTTGATACAGAGACACTGGCTTGTTACGTTCCCTGCTTTATCCCGCCCCGGTACTGGCGGCAGAGCGCTAGCATGAACCTGGCCGTTCATGTTCTAGAAGGCTTCCCCGGTGAGCCGACGACGGGCACCGCTAGTCCGCGTTTCGGTCTGAGATGTTGCCCTCAGAGCACGGCAGGATAGCAAAGAACTCCCAGAGAAGGAGGGCTCTTTGTGTGTGAATTCGGTAGGTTTATTACCCCCAAGGCAGCTCAGGGACCAAAAGCCAAGAACAGCTCATGACATGGGTATTTAAGGGAGGAACAACATCCAATAAACTGAGGGCAAAGGGGCAATACAGGGGAGGGGCCGGGGTACATGGCCGAATGAGGTTTAGGGAGAGGAGGGCGGAAGAGAGAACAACGAATGAACAAGGGGATAACAGGGAATTTCCCAAAACGGGGAAACATAACAGACAAATCAAGGAACCAATAGCAGGAACTTGGCCTTTGTGGCTTGGCGGTCCAAACCACTGCCTCTGGGAGCTCCGGGGGGAAACTCTCTGTCCGTGGAACATGCCACCGGAAGACCTCGTCCTTCCTGGTTCGGAACCATCACAACACTGGCTGGCTTAATAAGCAAACGTTTCAAAGCAATGTTTGCATGTCTCCTTCCAAGATTTTAGGTTTCATTTCCATTTCCATCTTACAGGACTTCAACAGCACAGCACCTATCTGCAGAAACACTACAGCATGTAGTGCAATGCCTCAGTGCAGCCAGGTGTTCTGTGGTAAAATCAGGAAAGACTTCGAATATCAGAGACACGAAGAGGCACTAGGCCATGACAGCACTAAGATAAAAATACTATAAATTGTTGTCTCCTTGTGAGCTCTGACTTTCCTTTTAGATGTGTGCCAGGAAAGAGACTAGGTGTTGTAAATCTCAGCAAAGTGCTGGGCAAAATGTGAAGGCAAAATTCCCTTTGCCTTTGAAATCTTCAGTAATTAAGAGCAAAAGGATTTTCAAAATCTTATTTCATTTTTCTTTTTTAAAAGGGCTTGCTTAGCTCAGCTTTGATGTTGGAAATAAACTCTTTCTTGCCTTTGATTAGAGAACAAATGTAGTGTTGCAAACTGGGCTTTGTCACCAACAGGGAAACATTTGTGGAAGATGCTTTCTTACTGCAACTCACACAAAGCTGTCATCAAAGCAATAACTTGGGTTTTCAAGAAGCTTGTTGCTAATGACAATCTAAGATTTGTTGCCTTTCCTCCCTAAAATTGTGTTAGGGTTTTCTTTTGTAGCCATGTAGCTGTGGGGCGGCTCTTCCACCCTGGGCTTGGGTTGTTACGTGCATTGCTGCTACTGCCCGCTTTTAGGTGCTAAGGTCTCTGGACCTGGAGTAAAGGTAGTTTCATCACTCATTGTGGAAATGAAGTGAAAAAGGCTGTCAAGCTCAACCCTGAACAGGTGGGAGCTGGTTTCTGCCCTCTGTAACTTCAGATCCTGACTTCAATTTTTGATCAGTTAATGTCTACTAGTCACAAACGGATTGATTTGAACTTAAAAGTGGGGCAGTTAAGACAGGCAATATCCTGCTGGATCCTCCCCAAACTGGGAGACCTTAAGTGACTTAATATTTGAAGAGGAGGTCTAGATATGTGACAGCCCATCCTGCATGAATGTGTGCCTTGGTACAGTCTAACTCATCCAAGATGAAAGCATTGATGAACCAAATGATTAAACTATTAGTGGTACATTTTTATTGTATTGAAAAGGTCTGTTGGTGACTAATGGCAGATCTTTGCTTTTATTTTGTCCTCCTGACAGAAATGGGAAATCTTTGTGTTTGGAAAGATCTGTAGTTTGTAGTGATCTTCTGTCTTCCATGAAATGCAGCTGTTGCAGTTGTCATGGCAACGTCGGCCCCGGGCTCCCAGAAGGAAGGGTGGTGGGTGAAACCATCTCATGGAAAGAATCCCCCGGGAGCCATCCTGACCTTGGTTTAGTCCATTTAGTTTAGGTTACGCCTCTGTTTGATAATTTGTTAGTTGTGTTGTCTGTCAAGTTCTGTATCCTCCCCTGTTTCTGGAAAGCTCTGTGCAGGTGCATCTCGGATTGGTCCCTGAACCTTTCTCCCTCCCTCCCTTACTCCCGGTTGGTTTGTGAGTCCTCTCCCTGCCCCAACTCCTCCCCCTTGCTCTGCCGTGATTGGTTGCCTGAGTTGTTTATCCGTCCCTGCACAGCCTTGTCCGGCGCCATTGTGCTTGGGACGAGGTTCAATAAACGTTCCTGTTGCCCAGCACAGTCGCCGCTCCTTATTGCCTTGATTTCGCAGCTACTGGTAGCAAGAACCCACGCTTGCGAACACCGACACCTCAGCACTTGGAATATCGTTGGTGTGGGCAGGGAAACCTTAGCCCTGGTGGCGCCCGGGTGGCTGAGGCAACCATCTAGCAGGTGGCCACGAGGCCGCGAAGCCACGAGGTACGCTTATTATTTTTAATATGCAGCATAAATTTTTATTGTGGCAAGAACAAGGTCTATATCTGAGACAATACAGTGTAAACTGTTCTTGGCATGTGGTAAATGAGGAGCCTGAGAATGGGCTTTTGTCTGTGCTGTGGAGCACGTTTACCTGCTGGGTGTTCTCTGCAGCTTTTATCCTCCTCGAGGTCATGGCATCTCTTCTTGAATGCAGCTACTTACTCCAAAAGCCTTCTGTTTCCTCTCACTAACACAGATGTCATCATTGTAAAGATAAGAGACAGCTAAAAGGATTGGTGAACAGTGAAGACAATTCTGGAGATGCTTCTAGATTGTATCTTTTCTTCTTCTGTAGTCCAGGGGCTCTCGATATCTCACACTACTATTTGTATGCTCAGGTATTCATTATACTTGTCACGTTTACCAAACTCAAATTCAAAATCTTCCAAAATTCCTGGTTTGAGATGAATAGTTTGAATCCTCTGACCATGCAGCAAAGGAAGATAATTGCTGAAAAATGTTATATTTGTTGCTGAGGGCTCTGCTTGCAACCCAAAATGGAGTTTAAGAATTGGACAATTTTACTGCAGCAGTTTGCAGTGGGCATTTGTATGGCATAAGTTAGGGCAGGTGCCCACAGAGTGAGTTCAGTTTCACTAGAAGAACTATCTGCTCTGCAATAATTTATTTTTGCCTCCCCAGTAGAACACCAAAATTGGAGACATGTTGGAATTTTTCAAAAACTGGAGCATGTTGTTAAGGGAAGCAGCTTTTGCAAACCTGGGGCATGTGCCTTCTCAGAGCTTTTGAACTACATCAAATGATATATTATTACAAATTACCAGTATTTTTTACCAGAAAGTATACTGGGAACAGTCCAGTGAAGAAGCTGGGGAAGCACAGTAACATACGCTCCTTATATTTCTGCAAATGTTTTTAACACAAAATTGTTCATCCTCTCTTTCATATGGGGAAAATGGATATGCCCAAAGTCTTATTTCAAATGTTCTTTTTCCTTATTAATATTTGCTAAGTATTTTAATATAACCTTGAGCTATGGCACTTGTGGTGCATGGAGGGAAAGGCTGTAGTGACTCAGGTGCTGCTATAGATAACTGTAGGTTTCAAGTGCAGATATTCCTTTTCCCATATTGTATAGTATGTAATAACTATTAATAGTTTTGCAGTATTCTCATAATATCTTTAGAAATGACATTTTTCTGGAGTGGAAAAAAAAAAGATTGATAGAAATAATTCTTAAGGGAATGGTTGAGCACAGAGGAAAACAGTCTAAGTAGAATTGTCCAGGGTGGCTTTTTACAAACAGGTTTCTATGCTAAGATTTTATGAGCTGTATAACTCAACTGTATAATTATAATTTACTGAAAGAATTTTTAAAAGCATATGTCACCCTGGTTTTTACAGTGTTTCTACTTCGGTAGTAGAATTTCTCATGCATTTTCTATAAACATAGTCCTTGTTTTCTTTACCGGCCTAGATTGTTTTGAACTTCTAGATTGTTTTCATTCCTTTCTCCTAAGGTGGAGAAAGATGATAGACTGTATCATTATCCTGTGGAATTGTAGAGGTGGTGACCTCATTGACCAATCCACGATTGTCTTAAGAAAGATATAAAAATGAGAGAATAAAGAAAGGCAGGCCCTCTTTTCTGGTCCTGCCTGGGTGGTCCTGACCTGCTGCTGAAATCGGCGTGTTTCTTTTGTGTCTGACAGTGCGACATCTGGTGGCCTGTACGGGGAAGCGGCAGGCTCAGGTAAACCCTCAGGTAAACCCTCAGGTAAAATTAAAAATTAAAGATGTCTGCAAACGACTCCTTGGCGTTAGAAGTTCTTGATATATTTTTAGAAAGTGAGAATGTGGATATAGGCAGATCAGACTTCGAGAATTTATATTTTTGGAGCAAGGACTATGGGTTCTTTCCGGACTGCTGTAATGTCCTATCTAAATTGAAGTGGACTCTTGTCGGAAGAGCATTGCGAGGTGTGGTAGCAGAGGTATATAGCCTGACTATGGCTAGGTTACTGGTGTCTTGGAGACAGATAAATTCTGTTATTCAAAGCCAGGAGAGATTTTCAGGCAATATTACCCCTGCCAGCTCGCTCGGAGAATTCTCCGAGCTGTATGAGGGAGAGGGAAATGGAGAACTCAGCTCGCAACCAGCGTCTGAGCCCACCCTCCCAGCCCAGGCAGTGAAGGCAGGGGACGGGCCCCCCCCAGAGAGCACTCGGCTTGATAGCCCACCCATCTTGGATGCCTGGCATATTTCAGAGGAACGATCGGCCTTGGAAAGTCCCGGGGAGCCAGCGCGGACGGGCTTCGCCCCGCACCATGCAGTGGGGGAGGCGGGGCAGCAAGAAATGGCCTCTCCCTGCACCTTCCCGGTGCTGGGCGGAAAGAAGGGGATGAACGCCCATGTGGTGATAACAGCGGAATGTCCAAACTGCGGAGCTTCTATTAGATATCCTCCTGGGGCAGATGATCCGTTGGTGGCGGACGAGAGTGACGTGGGCTCAGACACCAAGCCCGGCCCTGGGGGGACTAAAACAGCAGAGACAGAGGTTTCCGCCGTGGCAGCGGGTCTGGCTCTGGCCATGGCAGATGCCACGCCTCGCTCGGGGCGGGTGGTGCCTGCACTCGCAGTTTGCATCACAAGCGGGACCCTGCTGGGTGCGGTCTCGGCCGTGCTTCCTCCCTCCCGCTTTGTGCGGCCCCACCCATCACCATCCGGGTTCTTATCTGTGCCGTGGGGGCACGCTGTGGTGCCAGAGGAACCACTGCTCCCGGTGGCTTGGCCCCCCCCCACGCAGGGGCCGGGGGAGCAAGATCGAGCCCCACCCTGCCGTGCATTGGTAGCCACGGCCGCCGCGGCTTGCGGTGGCATGGATTCCGACAGCGCTGACTCAGCAGTTTTGTCCGTGGGACAAAACTTTTCATACCAAAGCTGAAAGCAGGGGCAGTCCCAAAGTGTTTGTTTTCTGTGCAGGCAGTGAAGTGGCAAGGAAGTCGCAGTCATCCCGGGACCACAGATCCCGGGAAGGCGGGTCTGCGTACGATGGTCTCTGGACCCTGCTGGAGTGCAAAGTGACTGTGTGCCCCAGAGATAAGGCAAAATTCTGGGCAGATGTTAAAGCAAAAGTGGAGGACATCTGCGACTGTCCTAAAGTCCATCGCCTTAAGGCTTGTGCTGACAGGTGTCGGAGCCCTGCTGCAGCTGAAGTCCCTGTGGAAAGCAAGGGATGGGACGCAGCAGATGCTGCAGACTCACCAGGAGGACTGCAGGCTTTTTCTGTTGTCCTCGGTGACTGTTGGAACACCTATCAGGGTTTATCATGGAAATCCTTGATGGAAATTCGGCAGCAGGCTGGAAAATATGGTGTAGGGTCTAGTGAAGTTAGGCAGCTCCTTAGAGTTTTTAATGGTACTTTGCTAGTACTTTATGATGTTTGGAGTTTGGCTCGTGTTCTTTTTCACCCTGTGGAATATAATATCTTTGAATCAAAGTGGAATCAGATAGCAACTAGGACATTAGCACACAATGCTATGTTGGACCCGCAGGATCCCAGATATGGGATTGGAATAGATGCCCTGCTGGGTACTGGCAATTTTGACGATGCTAGAGTACAGGCTGCCATGGACTGTGTTGTGGTGGACCAAAGCCGAGAGATAGGCATGGCAGCGTTGATTCAAACCATTGAGATGACTGCTCCTGCAGAGCAGTTTGTAGATGTTAAACAGAGGAATGGTGAGTCCTTCTTGCAGTTTGCAAACAGGCTCACTGCTTCTATTGAGAGGCAGGTGGAGGATCTGACTGCAAGAGAGCTATTACTTAAGCAACTTGGAAAGACTCGTTGTTCTCGTGAGTGTCAAACCCTTATTGAAGCACTCCCTGGCGATCCTTCTGTAATACAGATGGCTGAGGCCTGTAAAAATGTGGGCACTGCCAGTCCTAAGGTGGTTGCTGTGGCTGCTGCCCCGTGGCCTGTCTGGACAGGCCGCAGGGCGGGCAGCGGAAGCAGGTGAGTGCTCAGGCCAGCAGGAAACCGGGAAGGAAGGTGCGGAAAGGCATGACTGTCTTGTTTCTCTGTCCTCGATGTGGAAAACCGAACCACACTGCAATGGACTGCAAGGCTGCAGTTTCTGTTAATGGTCAGTTTTCATTGCGCTCAGGAAGTGGGTGACGGAGCATGTGGGGGAGATGTGCTCAGACACAAATGTCTCTCCAAACCCCGGAGCCGATGGAGGTCTGCTGGGCTGGCTCACGCCCAGCACCAGCAGCTCGGCAGGTGTGGATGTCTGCACAACAGCAACAGTTGTCTTAGACTCTTGTGCGGTGCACAAGATTCCTCTAGATGCTTTTGGTCTCTTGGGCATGAGTGTCATGAGTGCTTTCCTCATGGGGAGATCTAGTGCCACCATTCAGGGTATCATTGTGCATCTGGGACTCATTGATGCAGATTATATTGGATGCATTTATGCCATGGTTTCCACACCCATCCCCCCGGTCACAATTCCTGAAAAGACTCAAATTGCTCAACTCGTCCCTTTTAAGTCTTCTGTTCACAGGACAGAATCGAGGTCATGAGGAGAAAGCTGCTTTGGTTCCACTGGGCCGCCTTAGGTTCACTGGACTGCTGTCATGACCGAACAACGTCCTGAGATGCAATGCACACTGTCCATCCCTGATGCTACGCTGCCAGAGATCTCTCTCTGCGGGCTTCTTGACAGCAGTATGGAGGTCACAATTCTCTCTCTTGCCACTTGGCCTCTGCAGTGGCCATTGGACCCGGTGGGGGCATCTGTCGTAGGATTGGGAGGGACAAAGCGCTGCTACGCCTGTGGTGATAATGAACTCAGAGAGACAGATGGCCGTGATTTGGCCTCATGTTACTGAAACTGCTCTTAATCTCTGGGGGAAGGATGTTCTGGCTGCATGGGGGGTGCACAATGGGACGGATTTTTACTAGGGGCCACTGCGTTGAAGGGCGCTGAGTGTTCTATGCCTGCTATACGATGGCTGAAGGACGAACCAATCTGGCAAGAACAGTGGTCCCTCCCTGAAGATAAACTAGTAGCCCTTCATAAGTTGGTTCAGGAGCAATTGGACCAGGGTCATCTGAAGCCTTCTACCAGTCAATGGAACACTCCTGTCTTCTGCATCAAAAAGAAGTCTGGGAAATGGCGGTTATTACACGACCTCCGGAAAGTTAATGCCACGATGGAAAGCATGGGGACGCTGCAGGCTGGAATGCCGTCGCCCACCATGCTTCCAGCAGATCGGCCGATCCTCATCGTGGATCTGAAGGATTGTTTCTTTTCAATTCCTTTGCACCCCGATGACAGGCCAAAATTTGCTTTCACGGTGCCAGCAATTAACAATGCTGGTCCTGCACAGAGATATCAATGGAGAAATCTTCCTCAAGTGGTGCGTAATTCGCCAGTCCTAGCCCAAATGTATGTGGCCAGAGCCTTATATGGAGTTCGCAGGCAGTTTCCTGATGCTAAGTTTTATCACTATATGGATGACATATTGGTGGCTGCGTCCACCCAGGATGAGCTGCTGAGGATCCAGCCTCAGTTGCTTGATGCTCTGCATTCGCACAGGCTGCAGGTGGCTCCAGAGAAGGTTCAGCAACAACCTCCTTGGAAATATTTGGGGGTCAAAATTTTGGAACATACAGTTCAACACCAAGAGGTGCAATTTGTGCATTCGGTGACGACACTGAATGATGCCCAGAAATTGGTGGGTGTTATCGCTTGGTTATGTCTGTATTTGGGACTGACCACGGCGCCCTTATTTGAGTTGTTGAAGGGAGACTCTGATTTGAAGTCGCCTCGCACATTGAACCCTGAGGCACGTCAGGTGCTGGAGGAGGTGCAGCGAGCTGTTTCTGCTCGACAGGTTTATCGCATTGATCCCTCCGTTGATGTCACTGTTTTCATCACCACTCCAGATTTGCATTCCACAGGTATCATTGGCCAATGGAGTGACAAATGGTCTGATCCTTTGCACGTCCTGGAGTGAATCTTCTTGCTCCATCAGCCGCAGAAGACGGCAACCGCATTGTTTGAGCTGATCGCTCACTTGATAGTCAAATGCCGACTATAGCTTGCTGGCTCCTCTGTCCAGCCTGGCGAAGTACGACAGATTCCAGCTGGCTATATTTCCAGGAGTGCCCCTGTCCCCAGGGCACTCTGGCAGCGTCTTCTAGACACTTAGCCAGAGAAACTGCAGCCTGCGTTGGTGGTGCAGGGACTGAGCTCGGTTTAGATATCAGCTGAAGAGAATAACGGGGGCCCTTGGTGTGCCTTTAATTCTGAGTGGCTTTATTGCAAGATGCCCCACACAGAGGGGAGGCAGGAATCCAAGAGGGCGAGGGGCCCTCAGACACAGCCTTAAGAGTTATCTCATACAACCAATCACCAGGGGGTCTGGGGGACGATAGGGAAGGTCGAGGGTTACTTGGTCCTATGGGATGGGAAAGGGAAGGGACCCAGGAGATAACATGGGATAGTACAAGGGCTCTTGGGGGGAGGGAGGAGATGATGGACACCAGCAGTGGCTACTCTGGTTTGTCCTGGGTTAAACCATGGTCACTCCACTTTCCAGGGGGTTCCTAGCCCCTTTGGACTTTCTCCACCAGTGATCTTTCTCCTTTTCTAAGTCATCTCCCCCTGGGGTCTTCAAGGACACATCCACAGCAGCTACAGCCGACAACAGTGTTTGCAATTGATGGGTGCAGATCCCGCAAAAATTGTACTACCAGTACAGCGGAAAGACTTTGACTGGAGCTTTGCAAATAGTGTTTCTCTGCAAAGTGCTCTAGAAAATTTTTCAGGGCAGATCACGTATCATCTGCCTAGCCACGAGTTGCTACAAGTGGCAAAACTCACAGAGATTTCTCTGAGACCCAAACACAGCCAGGAACCGGTGCACGGACCCACTGTCTTTACTGACAGTTCTGGCAGAACCAGGAAGGCCACTGTTACTTGGAGGGATGGATCTGAGTGGCAGGTTCTGGAAGGTCATGAGGTTGAATCAGCCCAATTGGTTGAACTGAGGGCTGCTCTTAACGGCATTTCAAAAGTTTTCCCAGCAACCTTTCAATCTGGTCACAGATTCCACCTATGTGGCTGACATAGCAAAGCGGTTGGGTTATTCAGTTTTGAAGAAGGTCGGCCATGCAGATCTGTTTCATTTGCTGAAGACCCTGTGGTGTGTCATTCAGGAACGGGTTCATCCCTGCTATGTTCTGCATGTAAGGAGTCATACCAATTTGCCAGGGTTCATAGCGGAAGGTAACACGAGGGCTGACAAGTTGGCTAACCCGGTGTGGGTAGCACCTCAGCCTGATACACTCACACAGGCCAAAGCATTGCATGGGTTTTTCCATCAGAACACACATACCCTACAGACGTAGTTTCAGTTGGCGCCAACTGAGGCCCGTGACATTGTCGAGTCATGCGACGACTGTCACACGCTTGCTGTGCCTTTGCCGGCGGGGGTAAACCCCAGGGGCCTTAGGGCCTTGGAGATTTGGCAGACTGACGTCACCCAAGTTGCCGAATTTGACTGGCTCAAGTACGTTCATGTCACGGTGGACATCTTCTCCTCTGCCATGTGGGCTTCCGCTCACACTGGAGAGAAGGGCCGCGATGTCATTGCCCACTGGAGGCAGGCCTTTGCCGTTCTAGGCATAGCTTCTACTGTGAAGACCGACAATGGTCCTGCTTACGTCTCAAAAGAGGTGAGGCTGTTCCTGCAGTTGTGGGGTGTGTTGCACGGTTTGGTATTCCTCATTTTCTGACTGGTCAAGCTATCGTAGAGCATGCTCATGGTACTCTGAAGCAGGTACTTCAAAAACAAAAATGGGGAATACAGGGTGAAACCCCGTACAGTTGGTTGGCAAAAGCTTTGTACACAATCAATCACCTTACGGTACTGCAGAACTCTAATAATCCTGTCATTTTGAACCATCACCTCTCATTACAAACTTTGGACAAGGCACAGCAGCCTCAAGCGAAGGTTCGAGTGAGAAATTTAGTCACCGAACCGAGGGAAGGTCCCTATGACCTTATCACTTCGGGGCGCGGGTATGCTTGTGTATCCACAGACACTGGGGTGCACTGGTGTCCCGGTTTGAAGGACAGGTGTCTGTTAAGGAAGGCAGGAGCCTCCCTTGGAATGGGAAACTGTAACCCCTCTCCCTCCGAATTATTATAAATTTGAAATCAAGAGGCTCTCAGGCAAAGATATGGAAATAGGAATAACAGTTCTTTACTAATATCTAAAACAAGGATAACAAATAACAACAACTATAACGTTAACCAACAAACAGAACCAGAAACCCAGTGGCAGCCTGCTCGGCTTCAGGCACCTTTTCCCTTTGGTGCAGTTCCAGTCACAGCCTGCAGGGGCGCTCTGGGTGCGGTGATTCCCCAGTGCCTGCAGGGGGCGCTCCAGCGTGAGCTCAGGTAGCACACGGCAAATGGCGACTGCCCGAAGCACGGAGGGATGGAGGAGAGCCCTTGCTCCACAGACCCTCGGGAGGGGAGCTGGTGTCGGTGCCGCAGCAGGATCCCTGGACACAGGGAGCTGGGATGGCAAGAGGTCTCGAGGTGCAGGGGAAGCCCCGCTACAATGTAGCGGAGAAACTCGGAGCAGGCTGGTGGCAGGCAGGTCGGCTCCCGATGGGGCAGAGGGCAGAGACTCACAGCAGACAGACCGGCAGCTCCGCGCTGGCTTCTCAGGGGGCCGTGGGTTCAGCAGACAGCAGCTCCGACCGTCCAGCTCCGAGGGTCCCGAGCAAGAAGGAGTGACCTCCCCCCTGCCCTTGCTTTTCAGTCTCTCCAAATCTCGCGTTGTCAAGCCCTGCTTCCATAAGGGGCAATTCTACCCCACCCTGCCAAGGAGAAAGGCTCTAGCCTTGTGCTTTGTTTCTCTTAAGTACCCAGTCATTTGTGTCTTAGCAACTCATGGGAGAAAATTTCCTGAGGAAAAGAACTAAATCTAACCTTCAACATTCTCCACCCCGAATTTTTTTCCCATGCAAACACCTTACATCAAATTTAAACCTTCAAGGTATATACATACATTGCAGATACAGATACAGATACAAACACAGTATCATAAGTAGTTCACCCTAAAACAAGATCTCTTTGAGGTACACATTGGGTCTCTCCATCCCTTTGCATCACCCACCAGGTGCAGCCCGGTCCCTGAGCAAAGACAACCCCCGGATGGGATTGTCTTTACTTGAGGCAGAGTTTACCTAAACAGTCCTTCCCAGCATACCTCTCATGTGTACTACTGGAACTTTATCTCCATCTGTTGTTCGCAAGGGGTCAGAGTGGGCAGGCCCGGCCCGGCTGGAGGAACCTCGGGTGTTCACTAACCATGTGGCCTTTGCTAAATTAGTCTCCCAGTTCTTGAACGTCCCCCCACCCAGTGCTTTCAAGGTGGTTTTGAGTAGGCTATTGTACCGTTGAACTTTCCCAGCTGCTGGTGCATGATAAGGGATATGGTACACCCACTCGATGCCATGTTCCCTAGCCCAGGTGTTTAAAAGGCTATTTTTGAAATGAGTCCCATCGTCGGATTCAATTCTCTCAGGGGTACCATGTCTCCAAAGAACCTGTTTTTCGAGGCCCAGGATGGTGTTCCGGGCAGTGGCATGAGGCACAGGGTAGGTCTCCAGCCATCCTGTGGTGGCTTCTACCATTGTGAGAACGTAGCGCTTGCCTTGGAAGGTCTGGGGCAGTGTGATGTAATCAATCTGCCAAGCCTCTCCATACTTGTATTTGGACCACCGTCCACCATACCATAGAGGCTTTACCCGCTTGGCCTGTTTGATCGCGGCGCACGTCTCACAATCATGGATCACTTGGGAGATACTGTCCATGGTTAGGTCCACCCCTCGGTCTCGTGCCCACTTATAGGTGGCATCTCTGCTCTGGTGGCTTGAGGCGTCATGGGCCTATCGGGCTAGGAACAGCTCCCCTTTGTGTTGCCAGTCTAAATCTATCTGTGCCACTTCTATCTTTGCGGCGTGATCTACCTGCTTGTTGTTCTGGTGTTCTTCGTTAGCTCGGCTCTTAGGGACATGGGCATCTACATGTCGGACCTTTACGGGTAGCTTCTCTACCCGAGTGGCAATGTCTTTCTATTTATCAGCTGCCCAGATTGGCTTTCCTCTATGCTGCCAGTTGGCCTTTTTCTACCTTTTCAGCCAACCCCATGGAGCATTGGCTACCATCCACGAATCAGTGTAGAGATAGAGCTTTGGCCACTTCTCTCTCTCAGCAATGTCCAGGGCCAGCTGAACGGCTTTGAGTTCAGCAAATTGGCTTAACCCACCCTCTCCTTCAATGGCTTCTGCAACTTGTCGTGTGGGGCTCCACACAGCTGCTTTCCACTTCTGGTTCATCCCTATGATGCGACAGGAACTATCAGTGAAAAGAGCGTAGCACTTTTCTTCATCTAGCAGTTGATTATATGGTGGAGCCTCCTCAGCCCGGGTCACTTGTTCTTGCTCCTCTTCACCAGTGAGACAAAGCTCTCACCTTCTGGCCAGTTCGTAATTATTTCTAGGATCCCAGGGCGGTTCGGATTTCCAATGCGGGCGCACTGTGTGATAAGTGCGATCTACTTACTCCATGTGTCATCGGTGGTGTGGTGGGTAGAGGGAGCCTTTCCTTTAAACATCCACCCCAGCACTGGTAGTCGAGATGCCAGGAGGAGTTGTGCTTCAGTGCCAATTACCTCCGAGGCGGCTTGAACTCCTTCATAGGCAGCCAAGATTTCCTTCTCTGTGGGGGTGTAGTTGGCTTCAGACCCTCTGTAACTCCAGCTCCAGAATCCCAGCGGTTGGCCTCGAGTCTCTCCAGGCACCTTCTGCCAAAGGCTCCAGGACAAGCCCTTGTTCCCAGCTGCAGAGTAAAGCACATTCCTCACCTCTGGTCCCGTCCTTACTGGGCCAAGCGCTACTGCGTGAGCAATCTCCTGCTTGATCTGGGCAAACGCTTGTTGCTGTTCAGGGCCCCAGTGAAAATCGTTCTTTTTGCGGGTGACCAGGTAGAGAGGGCTCACAATCTGGCTGTACTCTGGAATGTGCATCCTCCAAAAGCCTATGGCCCCTAGGAAAGCTTGAGTTTCCTTTTTGTTAGTTGGCGGAGACATCGCAGTGATCTTATTGATGACCTCCGTGGGAATCTGGCGCTGTCCATCTTGCCATTTTACCCCCAGGAACTGGATCTCTCGAGCAGGTCCCTTGACTTTGCTCTTCTTGACGGCAAAACCGGCTTCCAGGAGGATCATGATGATCTTCTCTACTTTCTCAAATACCTCTGCTGCCGTGTTCCCCCACACAATGATGTCATCGATGTATTGGAGATGCTCTGGAGCCTCACCCTTTTCCAGTGCAGCCTGGATCAGTCCATGGCAGATCGTGGGGCTGTGCCTCCACCCCTGGGGTAACCGATTCAGGTATATTGCACACCTCTCCAGGTGAAGGCAAACTGAGGCCTGCACTCTGCTGCCAGAGGGATGGAGAAGAACGCATTGGCGATGTCAATGGTGGCATACCATTTTGCTGCCTTGGACTCCAGCTCGTACTGGAGCTCCAGCATGTCTGGCACGGCAGCACTCAATGGTGGAGTCACTTCATTCAAGCCACGATAGTCCACAGTCAATCTCCATTCCCCATCAGACTTGTGCACAGGCCAGATGGGGCTGTTGAAGGGTGAGTGGGCTTTACTGACCACTCCCTGGCTTTCCAGGTCGCGGATCATCTTGTGGATGGGGATCACGGCATCTCGATTGGTCCGGTACTGCCGGCGGTGCACTGTCGAGGTGGCAATTGGCACTTGTTGCTCTTTTACTCTCAGGAGTCCCACTGCATTTGGATTTTCCAATAGTCCAGGCAAGGTGTTCAGTTGCCTGATGCCCTCTGCCTCCACAGCCGCTATTCCGAAAGCCCACCTGAGTCCCTTTGGGTCTTTGTAATAGCCATTCCGGAGGAAGTCTATGCCCAGAATACATGGGGCCTCTGGACCAGTCACAATGGGGTGTTTCTGCCACTCCTTCCCGGTCAGGCTCACCTCGGCTTCCAACAAAGTTAATTGTTGCGATCCCCCTGTCACCCCGGCAATAGAAACAGGTTCCACCCCCACATGTCTCGATGGAATTAAGGTACACTGCGCACCAGTATCAACTAACGCTTCATATTTTTGTGGTTCTGATGTGCCAGGCCATCGGATCCACACTGTCCAAAAGACCCGGTTTTCCCGTGCCTCTTCCTGGCTAGAGGTAGGGCCCCTCTAGCTCTGGTTATCATTTCTTTCTTGGGCGTACATGGTAGAGGTCCCCTCGAGGGGATCTAAGAGATCGTCCTCTCTTCTGTAATATCTGGCATCTCGGTCACGGGAGGCTGAGGCTACCTTCACTTTAGTAGACCCCCCTCCTCGGTTAGTATTTCCCTCCTTGAGTTGCTGTACCCGTGCTGCCAGGGTAGCAGTGGGTTTCTTATCCCACTTCCTCATGTCTTCTCCGTGGTCACACAGGAAGAACCACAGCTCAGATCGTGGAGTGTACCCTCTCTCCCTGGCTGGGGGGCGCTGGGCTCTGACTTTGGGGCTTGTGACTCGCACTGGTGCCGCACTCATCAACCTCATCTCCTCCCTCACTTCCCTCATCATCTCCTCTCTGAGGTCTTTGACCACAGCAGAGACCTGAGCCTGCATTGGGCCACTGATCATACTATCATAATTCCTGAGTTTGGTGGCTATGGAGCCCACAGTCTCTCAGTTGTCATCAGCATTAATTGTTGTAATGAAGATGGTGTATTGGGAGGGCCCTAGCTTTGCCAGATTCCGCAACATTTGCCCTGTACACTTGACCTTGTCGGAGTCATTATCATGTTGTCCATCCCTCCCAAAGAGTACCTCCAATATTGCCACCTCCCTCAGCTGTTGGATTCCCTCCTCAAGGGTCTTCCATGGTCTTCTATGATGATACTCCTGCATTCTCTCCCTGTTGACAAACCTCTCTCTTACAGTTATTAAAAGCCGTTCCCAGAGAGACAGGGGCCCGTCATCTCTTCCGAATACCTGATCAACCCCTGAGTCCTGGGACAAGAGTCCCATCTGCCTTGCCTCAATACTATCCAGCTGCACACCCATACCCATAAGGTCCCAGACCCGAAGTAACCAGGTTGTAAAAGGCTCACGACCCCGTCGCACAATGTCTTTTCGTAGATTACGGAGACTGTCATACCCCAGGGACTCGGTAGTGATTTCAATCCTTGGCCTCCCTACTGGTTGAGAGGGTCCTGCTTCCCCATCATTACTCACTGGCTGCTCTGGTTTGACCTTAGTCTTCCTCTTTTCCACAGGGGCAACTGCTACTGGCTGTGGCTGCCCCTCTGATCTGACTGGAGCCTGAGCGGTTATAACGTCCCTGGGTTCCTCTGCTGCCCCATTAGACTCTCCCTCTTTGGGGTAGGGGAAGGGTTTCCCACCAGCTGGGCAAGTGTATTCCTTCAGCACTTGGCCCATCTCGCGCACCTCTTTCACCAGGACTCCCACCCAATCCGGGTGGGTTGTTTCTGAGGTGGGTTGTGGGACCGGGTCAGACTCTGTAGCAACATCCCTATTGTCTGGGGCAATGTCAGGTTCTGGGATGGTGTCTCTAGTCTCTGGGGCCGTGTCAGGTTCTGTGGCAGCATCCGTAGTTTCCGGGGCCAGGTCAGTTTCTGTGGCAGCATCCCTAGTCCTTTGGGCCATGTCAGGTTCTGGGGCCTCATCCCTATTGTCTGGGGTAGACGTCAGAGTGGCTATCCAAGTCAGACCCCCCTTATCCCTGAATGCTAAATAGAGCAGGCCTATCAGCAACACCAGCCACTGTATGGTATCATTAGCATCTAGAGAAGATTCGAACCCCTCAAAGATTGGCGGGATAGGCCCAAAGAGCTGGGTGAAGGGTTGTGAGAACATTTCTTTTGGCTTCACTTCCTCGCAGTAGGTACCATTATTAAAGTAACCCTGAAAACATGTCATTATTGTGTGGTAGCTCTGAATCCACATGCCTGCCTTCCAGAAAAGGTGAAAATCCATGAATTCCTCACCTTATTGACCCAAAACACAAACTGTATAACAGCCACTGTAGCCTTAGTTATAGGGCCCATGTTTAGATACGGGGCTGCAAATGGGAGTGAGAGAGCCGTGACCACTTGCCATACGAACCGGAATAAGCTAGACCACATGGTGCAACTTAATGAGGTTCCTATATCCAGCACACAAAAACTGCGTTACTCAAGAACTGCTATCCTTTTTCCTCTCGATGCCCTCGAGCCCCACCGTTGGGCGCCAAAATCTGTCCTGGTTTGAAGGACAGGTGTCTGTTAAGGAAGGCAGGAGCCTCCCTTGGAATGGGAAACTGTAACCCCTCTCCCTCCGAATTATTATAAATTTGAAATCAAGAGGCTCTTAGGCAAAGATATGGAAATAGGAATAACAGTTCTTTACTAATATCTAAAACAAGGATAACAAATAACAACAACTATAACGTTAACCAACAAACAGAACCAGAAACCCAGTGGCAGCCTGCTCGGCTTCAGGCACCTTTTCCCTTTTGGTGCAGTTCCAGTCACAGCCTGCAGGGGCGCTCTGGGTGCGGTGATTCCCCGGTGGCTGCAGGGGGCGCTCCGGCGTGAGCTCAGGTAGCACACGGCAAATGGCGACTGCCCGAAGCACGGAGGGATGGAGGAGAGCCCTTGCTCCACAGACCCTCGGGAGGGGCAGCTGGTGTCGGTGCCACAGCAGGATCCCTGGACACAGGGAGCTGGGACGGCAAGAGGTCTCGAGGTGCAGGGGAAGCCCCGCTACAATGTAGCGGAGAAACTCGGAGCAGGCTGGTGGCAGGCAGGTCGGCTCCCGATGGGGCAGAGGGCAGAGACTCACAGCAGACAGACCGGCAGCTCCGCGCTGGCTTCTCAGGGGGCCGTGGGTTCAGCAGACAGCAGCTCCGACCGTCTAGCTCCGAGGGTCCCGAGCAAGAAGGAGTGACCTCCCCCCTGCCCTTGCTTTTCAGTCTCTCCAAATCTCGCGTTGTCAAGCCCTGCTTCCATAAGGGGCAATTCTACCCCACCCTGCCAAGGAGAAAGGCTCTAGCCTTGTGCTTTGTTTCTCTTAAGTACTCAGTCATTTGTGTCTTAGCAACCCATGGGAGAAAATTTCCTGAGGAAAAGAACTAAATCCAACCTTCAACAACTAGGTACCTGCAAAGTGTGTCTGTCCTGACCTGCGACCGCAGAGGCAAAATCCGGCCGACAGGCAGGGTGGAAACCGTGACCAAAATGAAAGTGATCAAGTGGGTGGAACATCGAGTGGTGACTCAGATGCAGATGATGTGAGTGTTCACTCCGATGGTCCTTCCACAAGCAGAGGTTGAACATTGTTCATTTTTCTTTTTTCTTTTTCTTTTTTTTAAGGAAAAAGGGTGAGATGTCGCCCTGGTTTTTACAGTGTTTTTACTTCGGTAGTAGAATTTCTCATGCATTTTCTATAAACATAGTCTGTTTTCTTTACCGGCCTAGATTGTTTTGAACTTCTAGATTGTTTTCATTCCTTTCTCCTAAGGTGGAGAAAGATGATAGACTGTATCATTATCCTGTGGAATTGTAGAGGTGGTGACCTCATTGACCAATCCACGATTGTCTTAAGAAAGATATAAAAATGAGAGAATAAAGAAAGGCAGGCCCTCTTTTCTGGTCCTGCCTGGGTGGTCCTGACCTGCTGCTGAAATCGGCGTGTTTCTTTTGTGTCCGACAGTGCGACAACCATATACTGTCACAGGAGTGGTAGAGGACAGGGAATTAGAACAGAAGGCAGTAAGAGACAGATACAGAAGATATGAAGGCATGTGCTTATTTATGAGGCATGGTAGCAAAAATGGGAAGGTAAATAGCTTTAACTGCATGCTGTA
The DNA here is from genome assembly GCA_034509425.1 of Eopsaltria australis. Lineage (NCBI taxonomy): Eukaryota > Metazoa > Chordata > Aves > Passeriformes > Petroicidae > Eopsaltria > Eopsaltria australis. The sequence goes on from JAVTVJ010001466.1 coordinate 168,675, forward strand.
AAAGTAAGGTTGAAGATGAAAACAATTGGGAATTATTCAGAATCAGTTCAGTAGCAAATCCCGAGGATAAGTTCGATCTTTTTTAGTTATCCTTGTTGGTGCCCTGAATTTCCACACTGACAGTGAACTAAGCAAAAAAGAGCCATGCCAAAGTAGGAATTGAGAGGATATAGGTTAATTCCCTACCTCATTCTTGTAGGCTACTCTCTAAGTAGACTTTTGTTGGGAGAAAATATTATTCCATGTTCAACTGATTGGTTATTCTCTTTCTTTATGCAGCTTCACAGTCTAAAGTTTCTTGCCCGGGAATCAAATTTCCCCAGGGTTCCCATTCTGCAGTGTTCACTGTGTGGGAGTTGGACCTGTTAGAGCAATTTTATGTATAATCTTCTATTAGCAGTATTTGGGGTTTAAATGAGAAATTGGTAATTTTAAATAATAACTTTGAAATCTGGGTGGAACTACAGAAATCACAGCATGGCTTGACTCTGCTCTTACATTCATTGTATTTAGGTCCCTAAAGCAGATTTACTGAACCAGGGAACTCAAGGGGGTTTTAAACACATTCAGTGGTTTATAGCCTTTCTGCATGTCTACATGCACCTTTGTGCACAAAGTTTTACACATGAGATGCTGCTGCAAAAATTCACACCAATTCAGGCTGTTATGGTGAGTGTGTAGCCTTCCAGTGAAAATTCTTTAATTTACAGTTGGGCAAAAAAGGGCATTTTTCATAAAAGTCATCTTACACGTAGGAGAACAGCTCTTCTTTTAGCAGGTTCTCTTATGATCAATTAATTTGAAAACTACCTTTTATATTAGATATTTTCACTGATGTTTTGCACCAAGAAGCCAATGAGTTATGTTTTTGTACTTGCTACCAGGTATAGAATATCTACCTTTTTAAAATATAAGGACACTGTAGGATAATACTTGACTGGATACTCATGCATGTGAAAAGACCTACTTTTGTGTTTGAACCCTCATTTTGGTACCTTAATATCAGATTTAGTATTGCATTTGAACACAGATTTTTGTGATTATAGTCTCAAAATGCATTCTTACATATCTGGGAGTCTGCCGGTGAGATATCTAAGTGAGATGTTTAAGTTGTTGCTGATATCTGAGCTCTTATTCCCTGAGAAAGAAAGACGGGCAGTTACTGTCTGATTTCATGAGGAAATTTCTTGTCTTAGGTTACAAATGGTGTGTATTCTATCACCATCTTCATGGGACGTTGGGGCCGGGTGGGGCAGTGTTCCTGGCTCATCCCTGATGGCTCCAGGACATGTTCTCCAATGGGCCAGACCTTAGAGCCAGGTGGGACACTTTGCTTTGCTCATTCCTAATGGCTGCAGTTAATGGCCATTGAGTCCCACTGATAAACTCCATCAACCCATTGTGAGATGCCCTGCCCAGGGTGAGGAACCAATGTATCCCTATCTGCATATAATCTGGAATTGGAAACACCACAAATCAGCTTTTCCACTGCATTCCCAGAGGAAGATCAGACCCTTCTACACCACCACTGGACCTTCAGAGGAGATCTACACCTTTCACAGGATCACTGCTTCAACAGAACCACATCTATCACTCCCAGAGGACTGCAGCCACCTTCTAAGTGGACTGCTACCAACACCCTGACCGACAGGGTGTCAGGTTGTATTCTGACTCTGTCAGTGTTTTTGTACTATTGCATTTTTCTATTAAATTGTAGTTCTGACTTTGAGTCTCACTGATTTGCTTTCAAACTACCACATTTCTCTTCCAATTGAGTCAATCTTAACACCAACATGGAGTCAGGATCTGATGCAACATTGACACAGGGGAAAGGAATGGGAAGGTGGTGATGAGAAATCAAGTATTAATTATGCGAGTTATTCTATGACAAAATACCATTTCCTAACCCCAGTATGCATAAGTAGACATCAGGGTTTTTTTCTCTGACTTGTGCACATTTATTCCTTTCTGGTTTTGGAGCACCCTTCCCTGTCTTCAACTAATTATCATGTCAGTACGCTTTGGGTTTAGAGTCATTGTTCCTTATTTCTTGTCCTTCCCTGTGAACTTGCTCACAGTGGGTGCTGGTGGTCTTCAGCAGTGACTGGAACACAGTGGTCTGGCATTTAGGACCATGTGGATCCAAACCTTTCAGAAACAGCTGCATTTATAGAAAGCTGAAAATAACCCTAAAGTTACTGAGATGTATTTGAATGGAACAGTGATGTTTTCCTCAAATATGCAATGGCAAGTCATTTGACTTTGCCCAGGGGTTAGGCTACTGGGCTGGCAGTCCCCATGCAAGTTTTGAAGGGGGGTGATAGTACCAAACCTGAAGTCACTGCTGCCATGCAGCTCCTGCTGTACTTCAGTAAATTTTAAACTACTTTTGCCATCAGTGTGAAGTCCCATAGGCAGTGAGTTTAGCTCTCCTAGATCTTTCCTACTCCTCTTTAAATTTTGCCAGCTTGACTTCTGCTTGGAAGTTTGTGTATCATCATCCGTTTTCTTGGCAGGAATTGAAATGTTAAAAATGCTTACTTATAAATCTAAGAATTTTGTGCAAAAGTCTCTCAAGATTTGATTTATAGCTTTGAATGTTTGTTCTATGTAAAGCTGCACAAACTGAGTGTATAGATGAGTTTGTAGGATGAGAAACTGGACAGCATTCATAGATTCAACACAGAGCAGTGTCTAGTGCTTTCTCTCTGGCATTACTGATGCAGTCAGACCCTACAGGGCTGAACACCAAAGCCACAGGAAAAATGAAAGCAAACTGCAAATTAGTATTCATTGATGACTGTTATTCTAGTGGATTTACAATATCCAAATGCCTGTGCATGTATTTAAAAGAGTGCCACTATCTTATGAGAAGAATTAAATTCACTTGTTCTTGACTTTGCTTCTGCAAAATTAAATTTGGGGTGGTGGCTTTGCAAGAGGAACATTACCTCCCCTTTCATAAATGAAATCCTTGGATTTGTATAGAACCTATGGGAGATAATTATATCAATGTCTGTAAGATCTTTTCCTCTCCTAGCAGGAGGAGAATTCTCTGAAATTTAGACTGATGGGATTTTACACTGTTTCCTTAAAAAGAAAGAGTTAATTAAGTGAGAAAGAGAGAGAGGTGACATCTACAAGGCATGTCTTCCAACAAAACTGACATAAGTATGGATCAAAATTACTATTCTTTGGGTGAAAATCCAGGCTAATTTCCTTTGGTGTCAGTGGATTTAGGAGAGCAATAGTAAGATCAAGACATGGCCAAATTTTCAAGTAGTGCCAATGTAGGAATTGAGTATTAGCATTCAATTTAATTACAGTGGTCTTAGTTCAGATTGGGATTCTTTTTAATGAGAGAGGCTTTTTAAGATCCCCTTGTTTTTAAAGCTAGTTGCATTATAAAATATTCCTGATGTCTTTTTACTTGCCTAGAGATACATAATTTTCCCTTTAGTGTGTTGATTTTCTGAAGCTAGAAAAATGTAATTAATATGCACAAACTACATTTGTGTGCCCTGATTGCATGGAATGACATCTTTTTGCCCAGTTTTTATCTGCAAGTTACTTTTGGGGATGTAGACTGGAAACCCAAATTATGAAAATGGGCTGATTGAAATTGAAAATTATCTCAAAGGAAGAACAAGTACATACCAGTTTGTCTCATGTAATCTCTTGAGACAATTGCGGAAGTTTGCTATATGGCATTTGCTTGTGCACTTGAACCAGACTCTTGCCCCTCAAACCTCAAAACCAAGGCTTTGCAAGTTGTGCTGAGTCTGTTCAGCCCCTCTTTTAGAGATTTGCTTTAGGATAGGCCAGGGGGCTGGATCACTCTCACTCCTTAAAGTTCCTGGGATACTAGAAATGCTTAAAAACTGAGGCTTGCAGAGAGTCTTTTGAAGTGTGTGGTAGAAGGTGGACTTTTATCTTGGGATCTCATGAGAATACGAGTTGTGGGACATGCTTTGAACAACAGAGGTCCATAAGGAGGATCAAAGGTATCAAGCAGGAATGTGTCCTTCAAGACAAAGGGTAGTTTCTGAGGTGCAGTACAGGGAAATTTCATTACTATTCTCATCATAGGGAAAAAAAAGTGTTTCCTCCAATACAAATACTAAGAAATTACTTTCAAGCTGATTCTTCAGCCAATACCAAGGTGCTGCAGTCACATGTATCTGGCTGAGGTATCTGCTGGTTTATGCAGCAGGTCCATGTCCAGGGACTGGATTCCTCTCACTGTGGAGTTTATTGTTACCCATGATCAAGTTTTAAATGGGAATAATAACACCCTGCTGTAATTCCAATCTCATCAAGTCTTGTGAGTCTTCCATAATGACTCCTTTGGTCTTACTCCAGCTGGGAAGGTTGCTTTTGTGCACAGTGTAGCATCATGTGGCAGAAAAAAGCCATGTAATTCTTCAATGATATTTCTTCTTTCCTCTGAGGAACAGAGAGCTTTGTCTGCAAACATACTCTCTTTTTTTAATGGTAACTTATAATAATTTGTTATTTTTGCTTTATTTTTCAGAAAGTGTAGGGACTATGATGCTTTCAGTTCTTTATGAATTTTTTTTGTGAAGAAATTGTAAATATTATTTAAATTTGTGGGAATCCATGTATTCAAATGAGGCACCAGTAAGGTAATAGGGTGGTTAAGGAACTGAGATTCATTTGTTGTACATCGTTACAGCAAAAGCTTTATTGTTATTCCTTGCAGATGAAGTCACTAAACTATGACTATATTGCAGAAAATGAAATGAGACAAAAATAAAAAAGCAATAAAACAAAATTTTAGATGTCTTGAAGGACACAATTATTATTGACTGACTATGTTTTATATCGTATATGTTCCAAAAGTCTGACAATTTAAATTATACATTCATGAAGACAAAACTCTTACTGGTATCAAAATCTTTGTTTCAGTGCTGCTGTTATGTTCATTTTGAAGTTCCAAATGAGCAAGAAAAAAACCCAAAATTGTCCTTTAATGAGCTTTTGAAAAGATAGAGTAAAATTCTTTAAATATCAGTTCTGAAAAAATAAAAGTCACCTGGGCATTTAATTTTTTTTACTGTAATATTGCTGATGTTTTATACAGTAACTGTCATGGTCATAATCTATGCCCATGGAAATAGTGAGGGCTGCTGTCCTGGGTATGTTCTGTTTTCTTTGAAGTTCTAGAGTTCTAATTATTTTTTTTTTCTTATTAAAAAATAAAATACATAGAAATATGGAAACAGTAGTTGCCGGGAGAAAAGTGTGACTATTTAACTAGAATATGCAGATGCAATCTTTATGTCTTGTTTTTCATTTAGAATATTCCAGCAACCTAAGAGGTCTTAGTTGTCTTATTTTTTCTGCATTTTTGTTTTTCTCCCCAAATGTTCTTTCTAGCTGTGGCATTTGTCACAGCTCTTCAGACTTGGAAGACTGATCTCTCTCTGTGGATATGTAAGCAGTGACATTTATAAGCAGTAATGTTCTCTCATCTCTCTGCTTGTTGAGGCATGTATTTTAAGGGATTGTGTGCTGTTCTCCTTTGTAGCTGTAGTGAGTGATTTTTGAAGCCTTGATTCAAACCCATGGACCTCACAAAAGTGAAGTTGCACCATTTCACATAAGTGCCAATGTTAGTTTTTCTTTAACCTGACTCTCAGAGATCTAGCCCTCTGTGTATTCCTGAAAAAAATAAATAAAAGAACGGCAGATGTGCGAATAGCAGAGAGCACCAGGCTCGACTGGTTAGGGCTGGATGAATAGTGAAAACTGGCCCCGGACTGGTGTCCGAGGCAGCCCCAGCGGGGACCAGCGGGGCTGCTGGAGAGGGCGGCGCTGGCACGGCTGCCCACTGTGTCTCCTGAGCAGGTGAAAGCTGCCAGCAATCTCCCTGCGGGTTTACTCACTACGGCATTAAGAAAAGGCTGCTATAGCCACGTGTTTCTTTATTGTTCTTCATTGCTCCTCACTTGCACCAGCAAGTGCACTCCTCACTGCTCACCAGCAAGTAAGTGGGGGGGGGGCGGGTGTGGATGTGCAAAGGCCGGTGTGACAGAGGTGATGAGATTAACTTGCTGCAAGGAAATGTGGGCAAATGAAGCATGAGGGCAAGGTGTAGGGAATTAAAAGCAGATTTTGCCCCAGCTGCCAAAAAGTTTGAGCCACTTTGTGTGCTGAATGTCAAGTCCTCCATGCAAAAGTGCCAGAGGATCAGAAAGACCCTGGGAGTGCATAAAAAACGGGAATACAAGGGGCTGGAACTCCGGCTGTAGGGCGTGGTAGTTGAGTCCTTTTCATATGCCAGAAATCTATGCAGCAGAGATTAATGAAAAAAGGTACACTTTCTAGTTTGCATTAAAGGTGTTGGATCCTGCATGTGTTGCTGCAGTGTGCTAGGGTCTTGGCAAAGAATCTGCCCTGGTCAGTAAGTGCAGGGAGGAGACCCAGAAAAATGAAGTTGAATTGCAGCTATGGCAGGGTTACTGGTATTATGTCATGTGGCCAAACGGTTTTTCAGTCTATTTGTGCAACTTATGTAAAGTTTGTAAAACTGTTAATGTTGTGGGAGCATTCACTTATAAATATTTGGATATACAGAGTTCTCTTTTGGTTTTGTAAATCAAATGAAGAAAAAAAAATTTTTTAAGAGATGGCTGTGTTTCAGCAATGGATTATCTATTTATGTACTTTAGGATTAATTTATTAAAAAGCTTATACTCCAGACAAAAGATCTGGCCATAGTGGATCAGATTTTTCTGAAGAAAAATTCTAATAAGTTTATTTGCATCACAAAGCATATCAAGTATTTTTATCTAGCTATTTCACATTTTATTGCCTGAAACAAATAGCAGAACTGCTTCTGTGGATGCAACAGTTGCAGAGATGCTCAAACCTTTGCATGAACATTTTGGTATTATCTGAAATTATTTTCCTGACTTTGTAAGGTCAGTTTGGCTATTCAGAGGATTATATAAATCTGAACTTCCATTATTCCAGAACTTTGGAATAGTTTCTCAGAAGTAACTTTTATGAGAGCCATAGTAATTGAGGTCAGAGGAGCCATATGTTTGATGAACAGCATGCTGGGAGCTGTGTTAAGTGGTCAGCATCCAACTGGAGATGAGGTTTAATCACTGAATAATTAACTGTGCACTAGTCTCTGATAGTCACTGTTTTGGAGAAGAGGCTCCTGCCTTCTGAATGGACTTCAGCAGCTTTTCCTTCTAAAAAAGGGTTTGAAGAGCTCTTTTTATGTTTCATGAAGTTTTTTTTCCTACTCTTTGCGAGCTAGCTAGTTTGGGGGCAGGGAAAGGTTCTGATTAAAAACTCAGTGAATGCACATTGGAGAAGAAGTTCTGGCTTCCTGGGAGCCGGTGCAGCTGAGAGAGGATAAACTACCATATTCTTTATCATCGTATTTTTCTTCTATAAGGGAAACAGGTTGATGGTTTGTAGGTAAGGCAAGATTAATGCATTCCTTTGCATGCAGCCAGACCAGTGGAGACACAAGAAGGCACATGCCTGCCTTTGTGGTGGCATTAACTACATGTATGTTCTCAACGCGACCCATTCGAAGCCTTTCTGTAACTAAAGCTGATTTGTTTTCTTTTAGCTTGTCTGTCTCATGTGCCAAACATCAGACTTAGATTTATCTGTCTTACTGTTTTTCATGTAACGTGACTTGGTCTCTCAAGCCAAATATATTGCTCATCTGTCCTGGCTGAAGTGGAGGTGTGGGCACATGTGTGTGCATGTGAAGTCAGACAAAATTTATAAATTTTTTCCGCTTCATTGTTGCTGTGGGAATTTCAAGGATAGGAACAAGAGAAAATACGTTGCACTGCAGTACATGTACATATGTACTGGAATGCTGGAAATTTTTAATTTGGCAGTAATCATGGGCTTATTTAACTAATCTTAATGCCAAAAGATTTTTGCTTTTTCTGTATGTTTCATATATGCATAGCTCTGTAGACTGTTATTGTATAATTTCTTAGTTAACTCCAGTACTTTTCCTACTCTGTTAGACAAACACATTGCTGGAATCCTGTTCTAATCTTGCTTCTTTAGTGAACCAAGGCAATTTCAATTTCCTATGTATTTAGACATAAATTATGTGGGGCAGTAATCAAGGGGGAGATTTCAGTAGGGGGCTGAACCAAGAAGGGGAATTACTTCATTAACTGTATTTTTAATTGGGGATTCTTGTCAATTATGTTAATTTGCTAAACTTATAAAAGCATCAAAACCTTGTATCATCTGTGCATTCTGCTGTAAGTGTGCCTGGAGGACCTTCAGTAAGTGGTAACTGCTTTTTGTCATTTTATAATTTTTCTCATTTTATCATTTTAATCTTGTTTGGCTTGTCATTTTAGGGCTGATAAGGCATCAGTCTGATGAAAAAGGTATATTTGTGTATTGTACAGCTTTGTGTTCAAGTATGCTTTGTATCCTGTTAGCCTGCTGTTCACTGCCTGTTTTTCTCTTAGTCTTCTTTCTAGATTTTCTGAAGTTTTCTCAGTAATAGGATGCCAAACTTTCAGCTTATGTAATGTTCTTCATGTTCCAATTTTAATTTCCGCTAACTTATTTTATAGTTGATAAACATGTAATGTGCCTGTTTTGCCTGTAAGGAAATCTTGACCTCAGAAAATTCTGCTCTTGAAAATTACCTTCTGAATGAAGGAGCTGGGCAGCTGTTGAGTGAAATTGAGGTGTATGGGATGACATGCCATAGAACAGTTGCTTCTTGTAACACTGACAGAGTGAGTAATGTGAGCTTCAGGACAGATACATTTTTCTTGGCGTGACAGAATAAATTGTGCTTCACATTTCCAAAAGGTAATTTTTACATCTGTTGTTTACTCCTGTAGTAACAGTGACAGGTGAAAAGCAAAAGCAAATCGCTTCTTCCTTTCCCAATCTAGTCTGCCTTCTTTTACAAGCAAGTGTTCATGAGGTTCTAATAACTAATGGTCTTGGAGGGACTATTAATAATCACCTCTGGTATCTGATGGTGTCATCTTTGCCCTTTCATTTTTGATGTAAATCATACTTTATGCAGGAGAGGAAGATTAAGGCTGTAATAATTTGGTTGCCAGTTGTGGTTGAGGCACATGGTAAGAGAAAGACTCTGCAGTCATACCCATCACTACAGGCACATCAGGATCTGATTCAGGAATCAGATGGCGCAGGATCCTATGTCTGGTGTAAGGCTTCCTGTCAGCTTCACTTTTCAAAAAATTGCTAGAGGGAACATGCAGAAAGCACTTGGGTAAAGGTTATGTATTTCATAGCACAGCTAAGTTAAACAACCTTCCAGCTGTTCAGTATTAATGATTCCCTTCATCTACTTGGGCATGGCACTGCTTCTGAGGAATTTAATTTTTTTCATTTAAGGAATATGTTTCCCCGGTGTGAAAAATCCAGGTTGTCTTTGGATTGTTCTATCGGTGTCCTCTGAGGAATTTCACATCTCTCTGCATGGGGAAACTTCAGATGAGGGATAAAGCATTGCCCACCAGAAATTTCTCCATCACTTCTCTGTACAAACATCACCAGCCAGTTACCTGGTGACAGCAATGCCACTGTTTCCTGGGTCAGCTGTGAGGGTTGAGGATCTGAAACTTGAAGCCCCAAACTCCAGGCAACTGTGCTCAGTGCTGGCCGTTAAAAGACAGTCTGTGGAGCTTCTCATAGAGTGCATAATAATCCATACTGCCTTTCCTAAGAGCAATACAGGTGTGTTTGTGTTTGAAATGTGGATTCTGCTGCCTCTAGTATGATGACACCTCTTGGAACTTTTAGAAGCTGTCAGTGTGGGATGCCTATAGTATTTTTAATAGTTTTCACCCTAGACGGGATTTTGATCTCTGTGACTTGTTTGGGGACAGACAAATGACTTATTGCCTGTGAACTCCCTCAACTTTCCTAGCAGAATTTCATTTTGTACCCTTCACTGCTAAGTGAAATTCTTTGGCTCACCTGAAAGGTGCAGTTTAAACTAAGTTGCTTTTTGAAATCAACTCAGTTCTTGATGTAAGAGTATCAAATACTTCTAGTATGACTGCAGTTTCTCTAGTCTTCTTATTAACCCAGGTTTCATACTGATGTGACTACTTATTTCCAGCACTATCTGACTAAGCTGGAGGGGTGGGGGAGCAAACCAACAAAGAAGGGGAAAAAATCAGCCTGAAAGTCAAATTGATATGAGGATTGTAACAAACACATGAATGTGAAATGTATAAAATTAGTGGAACATCAGGCTGTGTGCTTGATTCACTGAATAATCTCTGCACACATCTGCTTGTGTTACTTTTTCTTTTCATTAGCCACTTCAGGGCACTGGGCAGGAGGGATCTTTGGATGATCTTTGAGGCAGAAATGATTAAGATCTCTGTTTCTGATCTCTGGAGCCTGTCCAGCTAAGAATGCAATTCTCTCACTTTTTCATGTGGCTTTAAAGCAGGCAAGGTCAAAACTTCAGGCTTTATATTCCTATGTCATGTCTCGGAAGACATTTTCACTGTCAAAAATAGGTAGAGAGGACTCAGAGGATTTTGATCAACAAGAGAATAGCTACCAGTGTGCACACACCAGGATCTGCTTGTATCTGGGGGTCCTACCATAGCAAAGAGCCAATGAGATGAGATATGACTGTTTCCATTGGAGAAGGGAAGCAATGAAACCATGCTCCCTGCCAGCATGATGCAATAAAAATCCCTACTGGCACCAAATCCGGCAATCAGTATGACTCTGAGCTGCTCAGATAAAGGAAGCAATTCACGAAGTGTAATTTCAGCCTGGTGAGGCTCATCTCTCAAGGGGCCTCTATAATGAGAGCAGGGGATAAGCAGCCCCATCTGGAGAGGGACTGAGAGCAGGACCCCAATTAGCTGGTGTGAATCGTACTCCAGAGCTAGGCTCTGGTGGGTGGTTGTGGAGTCTGGAGAGAGCTTCCTTGTTAGGCTAAAGATAACCTGTGTGAATAGCCTTCTGGTCTCTTAGGAAAAATCCACTGTATTAGTATCTGTTCTACATGTAAAATGGGGCTATTCAAACTCGTTAGGCATGCTGTTATATTATCTTCAGAACAGCCAGTTCACAGAGCGATAACTACCTGCCTCTCATGTTTGCTTCTGTAGACTGACCAGCTGAGTTATAGAGATGTGTGCCATGGTGTACAGATCCTCCTCAGGTTGCACAGAATGGGATTTTTTTTTCTTCTAGGAAAAGAGATAATTTTATGCAGTACGCTGAGATCAGTCACTTTTTAAAAACTATGTCAAGTGCTCTGAAGTAGAAAGGCAGAATTAATAGTGTTTGCGCAATGCTATTCCCCTCCCCTGTAAGCCTGCATTGTGGCACAGTCTTCAGTTACCTGAGTACACAGTATTTTACCCACAGGATGCCACTCTGTGAATGGCAGTGTGAACTTCTTCAGTATTCCTCTTTGTGCTTCTCTTTAATGCCTGTGTCCCCTGAGTCAGTTTCTGCACATCCTCTGCTCTCAGCTATGTGCCAATGCAGCATCTCCAGTTTCCCTGTGTGCTCACACTCAGGAGAATTTTTTAATTTTCAGTCAGAAAAATAGTAGATGATGTCATAAATCTGTGAGTATGTTCTATCATCAGTAACGCTGCATATGTATTTGTGAGCAGAAAAAGGGTTCAGCTGGCAGTTACTTAATAGCACTTAAAAATCCACTGTATAGTTAAATGTTAATTGAAAATGGTACTAAGTCTAAGTATCAAGTATGTAATTTGAATTTTGGGTATGCTTAACTTGGTCAGCTGCCTCTCTGGCCTTTTATTGCTAACCCATGGGAAATACAAGTTCTGTTTGTCCTATGAAAAGTCAACTCTGTCACTAGCCTTAGCTATAAGGGCAAACTCCTTTCTGTGTTTCCTAATGAAGAGGAGATGCAACCAGCTGTCAGACAGCACTCTCTTCTAGCTCACTCCACTGGCTGTAGTGTCAGTAAATTCTTAGAGCTGTTTTGATTGCCAAATTCCAGGGAAGAATACACCTTGGTCATTTCACATGCTAATGTCACTGGCAGGATTAGAAGCCTGAAGGGTTTTGACAGCATGTAAATATGACCTTTTTTGTATAGCAAAGTAAATGTTTATGGATTGGCTTTGTGTTGCTGTGTTTGGGTCTTTTAAACTTGTACTGCCTTTACTCCCAATAGCCAAAAAAGAGGAAAGTTGAAATAACAGTCCTATCACTTACAGCCCCTGTATATGGTGCCTTTTACTTGCTTTCCTTGCCCATACAAAACCTGCTGGATCTGGACCGCAGCAGGAGGCAGGGTACATGGGTGATGTGTGTGCTGACCCATGCTGTGACAGGCTGCAGCCCCTTGGAACAGAATACAGCAGCGGGGAATTCCATTTTCACACCATGGGTCCTGGCATGGCACAGTTTTAAAGCAGAATGGAGGGAGCAAATCTGCCCTGTGGAGCAAGCACAACAATGCCACAAGCTATAGAAATGTTTATAAAAATATCTCTTAGCTCTTTTTTTAGTAGCTATAAAATATAATGTCTGTGGAAGGCTAGAATATAAACTAACTGAATTGTGTAATTAGTCCAAATTCATTAGCAGCATAAATAATAGGAAGAAAAAAAGAGCTGGTAGTGACTGAACAAATGATTCTATGCTGCCGAGAAGGCCTATGACAGCCAAATGCTTTATATACCAGCCTAAAAGCAAAGTCATGTGTATCTCATGGGTGTGGTTTTCTATCAAAGTTTTTTATTTCTGGGGAGACTAAATGTCTTTGCAAGAAATGGAAAAAGTAACCTGAAAACTGCGATTTGAGAATGCTGCACCAGAATAATAATATAAACGTTCCAGAGCCACACAGAGTCTGCCTTGGGGTGGGAGCCAAGTCACATTTCTGTGTGCATCTGAAGTGTTTAAACAGCAAAAAATAAAACCAGATAGAAGAGAAACATGTTCAGTTGCTCCTCCACCACCTGCCTAAACTATGAAACAGATCTTTGGAGCTGGTTCATGTGCCTTGAGCTTGGCTTAGGGTTAGGAAACAAATTTTCCCATGTTTGTGTTTTGATTTTTAACTATGTAATGGGTTTTGGAAAGAAATAGTGATAATTTTCTAAGCCTCTGATTCATCTACATGATTTCAGCAGTGAGGTATGTGTTTTTGAAAAGCATCTGTGCTGCACAGTTCATCTTCTTGATACTTTCTGAAGCTTTTCTGGTATACCTTTTCAGTAGCTGTTGGATTTTATGTGTACTTTGGGCTCAATGCTTATATCCTTGGAGCAGTGTGAAAACAGTGATGTCTTGTAAACAGCTTGAGAATACCAGCCTCTTTCTGCTGTGGTGAAAAAACTGTTAAAATGCACAGACATAGAAGACACTCCACCTGTGCAACTAAAGATCAACATTTTATTTAACAAATAAGAAACCCTTAACTTCAGGCTGCAGAGCAGGGAAGGAAAAATGTTTTGAGTGGACTTAGAGGTTGCTCTCCATGAACTAATAAACTTCATGGTACCTTGAGATGATTATATTCCCAGAGTTTTGGAGGGGCCTTAAGAATTGTAATTGGAAGTTTAGCTCACCTGACATATCAGGGAACATACATGGTGCTCTAACTGGGCACACTTAGAAATGTGAAGAGGTTTTATACTCAGTGACCCTTAATATTATTAATGTATTCAATCCACTGTTAGGTTAATAAACAGTAAGAGTTTGAATTATTGAAGAAGTTACTTGGGTTTAATACTGGTTAGTTCCATTAAGGGGCTGTGACAGTTGTACTGCAGAAAGAAATGTGTTATAATGAAGAAGAAAGTACAACTTCTGCACTGCACAGAGTTCCAGTCAGAAGCCAGTGATGAGGACCCTGGTGCCAATTGGAAGAGAAAGCATGTCTTGAGAGAGGCTGCTGTGGTGTGGGTCACCCTGTCAACCAGACTAGACTTTCTCAAACCACCATCAGAAACCTGTGTGGGCTGATGGTTGGCAGAGACACCCAGCAGTGGATGATACTGTAGTTCCCAATGTCTGTTTTGACTCTTCCTTTTTGTACCACTGAAGATGGGAGGGAGAGAGGCAGTGATAAAAGCACAGGCTGGGGAGTGTGTGATGAAGCTGGATGTATTCAGCTCAATGGGATTTGCTGGATGATGCATAAAATGTTCGTCAAAGTTATCAGGGCAGTTGCCTGTTATCTTTTGAAGAAAGATGGCAGTTAGGGAAAGCTGTGGATAGCTGAGAAAATGTTGTTATTATTATACTTACATTGAAGACAGGTGAGGAGGAGAATTAAGGTACAGAAGGACAGCAAGGCAGTCAGGAACAGTAACACATCTTAAGATGAGTGTGGCAGTGTACTTGTTTTAGTTTGTAATCTGAGGTAGGTAACTCTTTTGGTTGATGTGACTGCAAGTCTTGGCACAGAGAAAGATATTGGAAATGAGACAGAAAAAGAGTTACCGCATCAGATTTTGGTCTCCTGATGTTCAAGCCTGCATAGTCTAAGCCCAAAAAGAGTGGTACTGTGGTATCATGCCACCCCTAGTGAGGGCTGCTATGTAGAAAAGTAACATACATCCTAGAAGATCCTATGTGACTTGGGAGGAGAATAGGAGTCAGATGCTTAGGGCCTAGCAACAGACGTTAGTGTTCAATGTACAGTAAGAGACCTTTAATATATCATACTGGGCAAAATTTGTATTATTAAGTGGGTTTACAAAAAATCCTGGGAAGCACTTCCGTTGTGCGTCCGGTTAATACATCATTAAGAACTTCAGGGGAGCTTCTCTGCTGGTTTCAGACAACAATGCCAACTGACCCACAGGACTTTTTCATTCTTGATTTAAAGCATCAAACTTTTCAACGTGGTCTTGAAATTATTCCTTTGGGAAATAAATTGTCTTTACTTTTGCATTTCTCTAGAAATGCTAGTAGTCTCTGAGCCTCTTCATGAGAAGTTATGAGTCTACTGCCAGTGTCTGAGCTGCTGGTCAGAGATGGAGGGCATCTTGTTGTGGGACTTCATATGTAAAATCTGCTTCCTTCCATCACTGAGAGCATCTTGGCTTACTTAATTTCAAAGTAGCCATGACAACTCATTTGTTCTGACACAAGGTTCATGAGGCAAGAGGAGGTGCAGAGGATTGCAGACCCTTTTGTATCTACCAGGTTAGGAGGACAGTGAGCAGGTATCTGTTGAAAATGTGTTTAGGTATAATGAGGAGAAAGACAGAGTGTCCACAGCAAGGACTGCAGTAATGCTCCCTGGGGTGCTTCCTGAGAAATGCTGCTAGAACAGCTGTGTGAATCCACCCCTCCTTCTTTGCCTGGCCAATGCTGAGCATTGCACATGTGAGATGAAATGGTGCTGCTGGGCTGGTAGCACAATGGCAAGTGTCGTTTTACAGGTGTTTGAGCTTGAAGCACAATACATACCTGAGCCTTATGGTAGTGAAATGTTAAGTTTGCCCAACAGGCACTGCTCAAGCTGTCTCTATGCAAATGCTGCACTTCAAAGAGAAGTCTTCTTATATCCAGTCATTTCCCATAAACTTTTCAGAGCTGCAAGGCAATAGATTTCCTTGTATTAATCCAAATAGAATTCTTAAGTAAGGCAATGTAATCAAGTAAAAATAAATTTAATAGCTTGTGTTTAATATTCCTGTTAGAGTCCTTACAAATCAGGCAGAAATGCTAGGAAAAAATTGATTAAGCATATGTCAGTAGTAAATAATAGAAGCCTGGATTACATCCAAGTCAGATCATAACTGATTCATATGAGCAGCTGGCTATATGTCTTTGCTGAATTCTGATGATTTTAAGACTTTGCTTATACCAGTGTAGGATGCATACTGAGGTATTTCAAAACCTAAGTCAAGCTTCTGTGGAAATTGATGCAAAAGTATTTGTTAGCATATTTTAACAGCCTGGATAGTAGTTATCTTTAGGTATTGTTTGATGTTTGATATTCAGTACTTCTACTACTTTCCTAAAGTGCTAACGCTAAGTGAAAACAGAGCGCATTAGAGCAAGACATGATTTTTGAGTGTTGAAAATAAGCAGGGGATTGTAAGATAACATTTATTAAATGCTTATTTCACAATAGGGCAATGCAGAACTTGAAGGAGTTTAGAGTCAGTAAGGGTTTCTGTATGTGGCAAAAGTAAGTTTCCCTTTGCAGTGTCTTTGAGCTTGGAGCCTTGTTGCTGCTTTGGTGTTTTGAGATCATATTATGCCAATTCCCATGTTTTGAAAATTTTCTGTTAAACAATTTAGGTTGTTTGTGAAATGTGGATAATCATAAAGAACTGCTATAAATCTCTTAGCACTTGTGGTCATGGTGCATAGTGAGAATAGTGAAGCAACATAGTGAGAATAGGTGAAGCCCACTCTTAAACAAGAGCTTGGGAGCTGACAGAGTCCCTGGGGCCACACTGCTGCTGGCCATCACCTCTGGGCTGTGCTCTGCCATCAGTGCAGCTCAGATAAGAGATTTGTGGCTGCGTGTTTCTAGCAGAAATGGTGCTGGGTGCAAGGCGTGCAAATGAAGCTGAATTGTCAGATCTCAGTTTGGTGCGTTTGTACCGGACCATGCCTGAGCTGGCTTTTCTCACTGCATGTATCCCTCATTTGCCTACTGTTGCACACAACGAGGATCAGCTCCATCATTAAGCATCACAACCTGTGACATGCAAAACAACTGAGATGCAAATAAGCTCCAAAGAAATTAAATGGGGTGCTTAGGGTCAAACAGTGATGTTTCTAGACAATGACAAAAGACTCCAGATACTGGGTTTATGTACAAGAAATGAATTGGGAAGTTACTTGCTCTGGGCTTTCCATCACCAAAGCCTGTTCGGTAGCCTCTGTACTGGGTGCCATTCCCACTGCTTTAACCAGAGGAACGGTTTCCCCAGATCCACTCTGAATCTCCACATAGTGATCTGACTAACAGCATTCGTCTCCCTCTTATTTCTTTATTGTAAATGATAATTGGTCTAGCATAGCTGATTATATGATTGCTGTTGAAGTAGTTTAGCTGGATTGCACTGCATTTAAAAAAATTTTTCCTCTCTTTAGATATCTCCTTAATATTCTCTCCAGTGCTCTGTCTCAAGGTTTTATCTATAAATGATCTTGACCAATTTACTTTTACTCAATTATTGTAAATGCTTCAGTGGATTAAGAGAATGCATCAAATGTGATAGATTTGGATAGTAATAATTCAGTTGATATTTCTTCATTCAGATTTACATTAAAAGTCACAGTTTTACAAGGCTTAGTAGGGCCATGGCAGTGTGGCTAGTTGGCTGAAAGATGTGGCACAAAGGGAGCCCAATGACATGGAAAGATGAGGTGGCATGGTGGAGAGTTGCCAGAATCAATTGCAGGGCTTAATTCAAGTTTGTTGCTGATTGGGAAGGTGTGTTATACAGGACATTAATGAAATTTGCAGGCGGTATTAAATTGGAAGGCATTGGAACCCCACTGAAGAGAGGGAAATTTAAGTTATGAGTGACCATGAGAAAAATAAGACTACTAAGATCTACTAAGAACTGTTTCATTCTTGAAAAAACGAAAGTATTTCTGAAAGAAGGTTATCACATGTAACACTGAGGGAGGAGAAAGCTTGGAGATAGAAATGGTGTCACGGGGTGTCTCACTAGAATTTAAGTACTCTGTGTGTTACAATCATGAAAAAGTCACTCTAATTCTGGGAGCTGTTCCTGAAAGTACCCTTTTCTGAGCAGGTCATTAACTGATATCGCAAGGCTGTGCTTATGCTCTGCAAGCTCGCATAAAAATGGAGGGCAGAGGGGGAAATGAAACCTGTATTTTATAATGGTTGGGTAATACAGTCTGACATGCTTCATTCATGTTCTCCACATGCAGCTTATTTTTTGTCTACTGAAGCTTACATGGTGCAATGACTGGTTGTGTTTTCCTTTCTTTTTACAAATGGAAAAAGCATAACAAATGTTTTATTTCTGTCTTTATTGAGTGACTACTTTACTAGAAATGTTTCTACATAACTTGAAAACAATAATGAGGCCCATGCCGTCACCTTTCAGTCTTTATTACAGAAGAGGACCTAGAGAGGTACGTCATGCTCGTGTAACATGTAAGTCTGTTGCTGGCTGGTTGCAAACCCCTATCTGGAGCAGCATCAGGTATGGTAATTTCTATGCAAGTTGAAAACTTTGTTTTGAGCACAAGCACCTGTTGAGAAATTCTCTGGAAATACATAAATAAATGTTAGAAGTTAGACATAATTTGTTTCTTGTGCTTTGTGGTGTACTTTTGGGCAGCTGGTGATATCTGCATGTGCTTATAGGCATAATAAGTAACTTGTAAAAGTAAAGATATTATCAAACCCAAGGCCAGTTCTATGTGCCAGGAACAGCTGAGTTGTTTTCCTGATGGCAGTGAAGGTGTTATTTGCAGCTTCCTTCACTGGCTTCTGGTGATTAAACTTCTAATAACCACAAGAAGATTTTAATTACATTTGATCTTTCTAGGCTGTTTTGATATAAAGTGAACTTTTAAAAAGCCACAGAACTAAAAATGAATTTAAATTCTGCCATGCAATTTTCAACTGACATTTTGATAATTACAGAGAAGAAGGTACATATAAATAATATTCCAACTGTACCGGGGCCCAAGGCTGTCCCTGTGTAGTGCACTCATGTTAGACCACTGGAACCGGGCAGTGCCTTGCAGAGCCTTGCTGCAGGAATACCCATGGCAAGAAAGGATAGGGGAATTTGGGGTGAAGGGATGAAGGACAGAAATGTCTTTAGCAGAGCTGTGGCTGTGGTTTGTAGCTAGGCTGTGGGCTAAGTAGCAAGAGTTCTCCTGAATTTCATGCTGAGTGTTGTGGGTTGACCCCAGCTAGGTGCCTGATGCCCCCTCAGTCACTCTATCACTCCCTCTCCCACTGGGAGACGGCAGAGGATAATATTGAAAAAAACTATCAGGGTAAGAAAAGGCAGTTTTATTACAGCAGGGAGAAAAATAGAACAAACAAGATGAGAGTTGTGCGCGCAAGAGCTGAGGGGAAAACAATCAATCTCTGCTTCCCATCAGCAGCGATGTCCAGACACTTTCTGGGAAGCAGGGCTTCAGCACGCGTGACGGTTGTTCAAGGAGGCAAACATGGACCAGGCCTGAGTGCCTCCTCCTCCTCCTCTCTTCCTTCCCTTATGTATCTGAGCTGATGTCATATGGGATGGAATATCCCTTTGGCTGACTGGGCTCAGCTGGCCTGCTGGTGTCCCCTCCCAGGATCTTGCCCACCCCCATCCCCTTTGGTGGGGGAAGGAATGTCAGAGGGACAGCAGAGCTTGGCAGTAGCCAAAACACTGCTCTGTTATCAACACCAGCTACCAAAGCCCAGCACTGTAAGGGCTGTGAGCTTTACCCCAGTCAGACCCAATACACTGAGTTACCACGTCAAATACAAATTCTGTAGAGTTTGTCATTGTCATTCTGGTTCTAAAGTGCTTTGATTTCTATTGAGAGTTATTTTGAGATAAATGTATCAGACTCAGCAATATCCTGTGCTGTTCCACTGTTTCTGTACATGCATGGCACTTACCTTGTACCAGCACAGAGTAAATTTAAGAAATAAAAGAAAGTAACCAAGTTAGGATATTTATTAATAGGACATTAGTGACATATCACAGTACCTTGGGTGAAATTTTTCATAATGCTAGCTAAATTCACAATCTGTTTTCAAATATGACTGACTTTGAGAAATATTCCAGCATTAGCTGGGACAAAGTGATATGTTTTACTGATGAATTCTGCTCTCCTGAGAAGAATGAGATGCAGTAATTCCAGTGAGGAAGAACACAGCACATTTCAGGGTCCTTGTCTAAGACTGCAACGTGGTTTCTGTTGATATCTCACCCACAAAAGTATGCCCTACATCGAGCTAATTTTACTGTCCTAAGTCTCTAATGTAAATACAGGATAAAATTTGCATTGCCCACTTTTTTTTGGCTACCAGCATTCTCAGAATTGATGAATTTCCAGATTTCTATGCTTAGACTTTGCTCTGAGATGTGATTAGTTAGTTGTTAGTCATACCCTGTTGGTTTTGCAGTTTGCTTCTGCCTTGTTTTGCAAGCCCTGAAGATGATCTATTAGCAGTTATTCAGGGAGACAAAATTTTCTGTAGGTCTGATGTTTTGAGTTTTTTTAAAAGGGGTAATTCAGGGATGGATGGATGGATGGATATGCAGCTTTCCTTGTTTTGGAGCTTGATAATGTGTCAGAGCTGCACTGCACCAGTGTTAGGCTTTGTTATTCCTCAGCTCCTACTAGTCTGAAATATTTGTTACTGTTTTATATGAGTGAACACCTTCAGATTTGCTTTTCAGGAGTTTTCAACTGGATTCTAGAACCAAGACTCTTGGTGAATACTGGGTTCATGGTGCATCAATTGAAAACGCAGATCTAGCCTGTTTGCTGCATATCATGCCTCAGAGGATGCTAATGGGATCCCATAACCCCAGGAAGGTTGGCTGGTACAGTCTTAGTATGCAGGTTTGTGTTGCATCCTTATGCCACTAGCACAAGGGTTTCTGTCAGCATTTGCCATATGCAGTGGCTGCTCCTGTCTTCCTTTTAGTTGGTCTTTTACTATGATAGTGACAGATCTTGGGGCTGTCTTTACCCTCTGAAAATAGATTAAAAGGTTAGAACATAAAGATTGAAAGGTTAAAAGCAAACTGATGTCCACCGTCCTAAGTATCCCACCTTAATAGGAGTTTTGTACAAAATGCTTCCACAGAACTGAACCCAAAGTAAAGCATGATCCATGGGTCTCAGAAAGTCAGCGGCCTGCTGGCTGTGTGTTTCTGATGATGGCTGCTCCATCCCACTCACCTGAACTTCTGGTACAGCTAGGTCCCCAAAAAGCTGTCCTGACCTATATTTTTACATCTGTTTATATTTAATAAGCTAAAGGGATTGTTACATGGCTAAAAGCTGATGTCATAAAGACAAAAGCATAGAAGAGACAACCTGTCTAAGCTAGCAGAATAGTATTGTGAGGTTAGGTGAAGTGTTTTTACTTTACGACAGATAATCACAGATAAATGCGAGCCTGTTTTCTGTAAACATGATAGGCTTTGTTGTTGTCATTAGTGCAGTGAAGAAAGCAAGGTCATGTCTGTGATTTGCTTGTTCAGACTTTCAGCTTGGGCTGGATAAGTGATATGAGTAGCAACCCAAGAGAGGGCTGCTCTACCGAAAGGCGAGTTGGAGAGAAAACAATTAACAACTTCAAAAACATGTAAGTGAAGTTAATAGCCTTTGTGCAGTAGCAATGTTCCTCTATTGAATGTGTTGATCCAAGCATTCCTGGACCTGGAAAGGTCTTTAACTCATAATAAACAAGTACAGATACTTTAGAATTCAGCAGTAAGTTCTCATGCTATAGAAAAGACAAGTTATGTTGGTCTGCTGTAGTGGCTTTTTCAATAACTCATCAGTGATAGAATAAATACAGGCTACAGCACTTAACTAGGCTCTGGGAAAGTTATATTAATGGCAGAAAAAATGAAAAGGAAGTATTAATTGTAGTGAACAACTGTGGTACATCTGAAGCTGCATATTATTTACCTCAAAATAGTGATGAAGCTGTGATGGAACATCTAGTTTAAATTTTTCCACCTCCCAAGGGAATCAATTAAAAAATATTAGAACCAAAATAACTCTTTGAATTCTTTGGAATCACCATCATTAAACAGAAAGTGAGAGTGAATATTTAATTACATACGCAATCAGACTGGAAAATATGGGCTGTTACAGCTTTACTGCTGGTCAAGACTATATTCACTGGAAAGTGACTTGTTTCTACCTGGCAATCATTCAAATTCAGCCTCCCAAAAGACCTTTGGGAAGGTTTGGGTGAGTGAAGGCATATCAGATGCAATTACAAAAAGGATCAGAAGATCAAAAAGCAAGACTGAGTGCAGTGTAGGAGAAGGCTGCAAAGCAAAGATGAAGGGAGAAAATACTGAAGAAAAAGTTTAAAAGCTTGGAATTTTTTCAGGCACCAAAGGAACAAGAGGTTACTGAAAAAATTCAGCAGGACTTCAAGAAGCAATTTATTGACAAAAGCAGCAGACATTTCTCAGATTTGACAAGTTCTCAGCCTCAGTGGTCACCTGGCAAGATGGAGGTCAGACACCACCTTGATAGAAACCTGCCATGAGGAGGAGAGGAAATGCTGGATGAAAATTTGCCCACTCAAGATCAGCCAAAATGTAATGAGCCTGTGATGCCTCCCAGTGTTCCAGGAAGACAACTTGGGTGAAGTGATGCTTTATTAACTTTAAGTGGGCCAGGAATCAAATAATTCAGAAAAAAAGTAAGAGTTTTTTTTCTTTGACTATGTGTGTGTGCTCACCCTCTGCACCCTAATTCGGTATTTCATGTGTTTTTACATTTGTGGGCAAAGCTGATTGTGAGACTAAAGGCAAAGCCAGGCTGTAACAAATCTCTCAGTTATTTTATTTATCTTGCTCAACATCCCATGTGATGCCCTAAAGCTCAGCTCAATGTTCCTTCCTTCAGCTGCTTTGGAATCTGTTGAATTCCAGTTTCCTTGCTGTCAGACCTTGGACACAGGGTACAACTGAGGCACAGTGTATATTGGTAATATGTACATGAGGTAGCATTAGACCTCATCTCCAGATTGAACCCAAGATAAAACTAGTGTCAGATATTTGGATACTGATTAGTGAAGGAGGAAAGATTTAGTATTGGTACATGTGAAATACAGAGAATTTGTCCACAAGTAGACTATCTAAAATTGTTTCAAGTTTGATGCTTGCAATAGTTTGCTTGCTTATGGAGTTTGTTTTTTAGAGCTGGATCCCTTCCATTCCCAGCTTCTGAGCTGTGTTGAGCATCTTGCAGAGTCAGGGCGTGTAAGCTCTTTGTGGAAAACATCTTTTCTCAGCAATAGTTAGTCATCTATTCTTGTAGGCAAATGTAACTTCATTTAGTCATCCAGTGGAGAGATTTGTTGGCATCACCGGAGCAGCAAGTGCCTTCTCAGGTTTATCTATGACATGGTGCAGCATATTTTATATATGACATTGTCCTGGTTTGAAGGACAGGTGTCTGTTAAGGAAGGCAGGAGCCTCCCTTGGAATGGGAAACTGTAACCCCTCTCCCTCCGAATTATTATAAATTTGAAATCAAGAGGCTCTCAGGCAAAGATATGGAAATAGGAATAACAGTTCTTTACTAATATCTAAAACAAAGATAAATAGCAACAACTATAACGTTAACTAACAAACAGAACCAGAAACTTAGGGGCAGCCTGCTCGGCTTCAGGCACCTTTTTTTTTTTTGGTGTAGTTTCAGTTACAGCCTGCAGGGGCGCTCTGGGTGCGGTGATTCCCCGGTGGCTGCAGGGGGCGCTCTGGGTGTGATGATTCCCCAATTCCTGCAGGGGGCGCTCTGGGTGCGGTGATTCCCCGGTGCCTGCAGGGGGCGCTCCGGTGTGAGCTCAGGTAGCACACGGCAATGGCAGCTGCCCGAGGCTGGGAAGGATGGAGGAGAGCCCTTGCTCCACAGACCCTTGGGAGGGGCAGCTGGTGTTGGTGCCACAGCAGGATCCCCGGACACAGGGAGCTGGGACGGCAAGAGGTTTCCACGTGCAGGGGGAAACCCCACCACAATGTATCGAAGAAACTCGGAGCAGCGAGGAGGAGCAAGGGGAGAGACAGGCTGGTGGCAGGCAGCTCCCGATGGGCAGAGAGGAAAAAAACTCACAGCAGACAGACCGGCAGCTCTGCGCTGGCTTCTCAGGGGCCGTGGGTTCAGCAGACAGCAGCTCCGACCGTCCCGCTCCGAGGGTCCCGAGCAAGAGCGCGTGACCTCCCCCCTGCCCTTGCTTTTCAGTCTCTCCAAATCTCGCGTTACCAGGCTCTGCTTCCATAAGGGGCAATTCTACCCCACCCTGCCACGGAGAAAGGCTCTAGCCTTGTGCTTTGTTTCTCTTAAGTACTCAGTCATTTGTGTCTTAGCAACCCATGAGAGAAAAATTCCTGAGAAAAAGAACTAAATCTAACCTTCAACAGACATTCCTTTAAAAATGTTACTAATGTTGAATTGAGTGTACTGGTGGAACGATTTAAATGCATATGCTGCTGCTGATCTCCTTTGCTGCTGTATGGACCAGTCAATTTCATGTGTGAATACTTATCTTATGGTAATCCATGCCATGTTAATATATTAAGTATCAGTTTGCATAAACAAGATTGTTGAATGCTGTAATTTAAATGCTAGGCACAGCAATTTTGCCTGTGATAGGAAGGTATGAAAAATATTTGTAATAAATAGTTGTAATAAAGAAACAACAGAGAAATTGCATTTGAATGGCTCTATAACAACCAGAACACAAGTTCCAGCATTGTAGATTTACAGTGCATCAGTTCTCTAAGAAGCATGGATTTACTGGCAGAAAGGTTTGTGTATTTGGCAAGGTAAAAATAAATGAAATCATCAGGAACGCTTTTTATTTTATTTATTTTTTTTCCTGCTGCTGCAAAATGAATCAAGTTGTAGCTTTACAACATCTATCCCATGAAGCTGACTTGTGAAACAGAGATGAGTAGCAAAGCCCCTTTCGACTTGACTTTTATTTCAAATGGAGAATCCCAGCATGGGTCAGGCTTATCCCTGGCACAAGCCCTTCTTTGGTATCAGCTCAGGGCTAGAAGAAGTGCCTCTGGGATCTGAGGCATTCTGGATTCATTGTTCAGGCCCCTGGCTAGCCAGGTTAAACTTCAACTTGAGCTTGAAGACAGCTAGACTGCTCCTTCTGGCCTTTTGGGCCAGGAGCTGATTTCCTGCGTGGATGTTGGGCAGCCCTGGGAACACGCAGCCATGTGCTCGCTGTCTGGTACTGTGAGTAGTTGTGCCAGAGCTCTGCTTACGAGGGTGAGCCTTCAGATGGATGTATACTATATCCAGTTTCTAAAATAATGGCTATACATGTCTTTAGGTGCCTCTTAAATATTGATAAAAGAATCTAAATTTCAATTTAGAATCTGAGTCTTCACGTAAATGGCAGCAAGGAGAAAAATAACCAGGAGGCTCAGGAAATAATTCTGTTCCCATTAATGTATATTTAGAGTGAATTTTAAAGATTTGAGCCCCAAAAATAGAGAATATGCTCAATTTTTGTGTAATACTTTCTTAAATGTCAGCAATTTATGAAGCTGTCATTGTGACTTTCCTCAGAATTTAGCCTAGTAGAGTAGGGCTGATCCTGGTGCAACAAGTATTTATTTTCTCTTTACTCCTATTTTTTCCCCAAGTCATTGGTAGTAATTCCTAGTTATTGCAGTGCACTGTTTTTTTTAGATTGTCAGACCTGTATTAGAAGGCTAGGAAAGGTCAGCACACTCCAGAAGATGATTTATTGTAAGAGGTCAAGTGAGTTTTAGATTTACATACCCACAGCAGGGACAAATAACTCTATTTGTGTGTTTTTACTTCTGTATCTTGCAGAATTTAAGCCAGTGACTGCACAAGGATCAGAAGCAGTGAACCTTCATTTCCATTTTCCTCTCTGGTATTCTTCAGTGCATTTGAGGGTTTTTTATTTTTCATGTGAAAGGTCAGGGCAATATTAGTCTTTCTCATTTAGAATTGTTAAAGAGAAAATAATATGTATTTTAGGTTTTGAAAAGGTACCTTAGTCTGAATGTCATAGGGGAAAATAACTTCACAGATAATGCTGTACTGTGTTTGTCAAGTTAGGGTTTGCAGTTTAGCTTAAACCTGTCTCTCTATGCCCCCATTCATACACAAGTTTACTTGCAACTTGTGGCTGTGCTGGGGGTGGGTTGCTGCATCCAGGGACTTCTCTAAATTGGGGAGGGTAAAGATAGGCAGAGCAGCATTCCTCTGCCCTGGAACTTTGCAGAGCCCTCTGCCCACCTCTGAGCCAGCCTGAATCCTGTAAGTTCCTCAGGGCTGCTTTATTCCAGGGCTTTTTCCACTGGATTAATGAAATCTTGGTGACAATCTTCATGAGAGAGGATTGCAGAAGATTTGTTTCGTGTAAATTGACTATTAATTTTTTTGGTGTTGTTGCTTTAGCAAGAATGAAATCTAAACCAAGGAATAAGTCTGCTGCAGAAGTCAGCTGGAGGGAATCTGAAAAAAAAACAAGAGCTGGCTGGAATTTACTAATGTGCATATAACTTCTCAGAGGTTATTCATTAGCTTCATGCAAAAACTGCCAATCTGTAGTTGTTTAGGTAGTTAATGTGGGCTTCATGGTATGGCAGTGGTTTTTGTAGCTTTTCTTTCACTGAGATGCACCCCAGTTCCTCTGCAAAGATGAAAAACTTCCCACTCTGTGCAGGTTAGCAGCTGGGTTTTACTGTGGAGGAAGCTATGGAATGCTAAGCAATCACCCATTTTCCAGTATATGGGTAAAACACTGACTCCCCTGCAAGAAATTCAAACAGGTCAGACATCAGCCGGGAACCCTGCATTTGCTGCGGTATTTGCTAGTCTGCCCAAGGAAGATAAATGCCCTGTCTTGGTGTCCATACAGTCTGTGGGTCAAAATGAGTCTCCTGTAACAAGTAACAGAATTTGTATACTACTTGCATTAAGCGTGGCTCAACTTCTTAGACTCCTGGAAATATGTTCTGGATACCGATAGAGGAGGGGAAAACAGCAAAAAACAATACATTTTCTGCACATGTGAAAAGTGCTTGGTAGTCAAGAGACTAATTTTGTTCCTTTTTTCCATATATATGTGTCTGGGGACTGTGCACAAGGTGTGGGAACCTTTGACTGACCCGTGTGTACATTAAACTGGCATAGCATGTGGTGAGCTGCTTCTTCCTTCAGCTGAGAGTTTGACTCTGGTAGAATAGCAGGGAGGCTGCTTCCCTGTCAGCACCTCTGTGCCTGAGAGATAAGCACGGCTTGTTCAACTCACAGAATCATATTCTACTGAAGGTTTGGATTGGAAGGAACCTTAAAGACCATCTTGTTCCTACTCCGTCATGGGCTGGGACACATTTGGCCTGGAACTCGCACTTTAAAGGTGATGTACTCCAAAAAGTTGATGCTCAGTCTTGAAGATACCCTCAAATGAGTAAATTAAAAGTAGTGCAGACATTCTGATTTGAATATATGCAGTTGAGTTTAGTTTAGTTAGGGTTATTGCACACATTAGTGCTTTGCCAGCACAAAGTAGTGCCACAATGTGTCTCAGAGCTGTCTCCACCCTTCCATTGGTATATCTTGAAATGGAGTATTTTTAATTACTTATTAGCGCCGAAGAGTATCTGGATTAGTGTATTGAACAGAATTTTAAAATATCTGTCACCAATAGTGTGATTTGGGGAGCATTTCAGTAGCAAGATAAAAATAATATAATTGTAACAATAGTAATTCAGTCCACCAGCTAGCATGAGTGGAATAGCATATATCCCTTTTATTGGAAGCATTCATCTGCTGTGACCTTAATGTGAATTCTCTCACAAAAATGAAGTTAAGATGGAGTTACAGATAGAAATACTCACTGGTACTGCTGAGAGACTCATATTACAGAGACACTGCAGTTATTCCCCAAAAGTGTGGATTCTCTGCAGAATGCAGAAATCTCCAGATTTGTCATGATTTTTGAATGTCTTAACAGTGTATTTTTCATATCATATCTTTGTGGCTCTACATAGTTCTGCCATGTAGGAATGCAGCTGCATCTAGATAAAAACTGGCTTAAGACACAGATTTTTTTTTTTTCCAAATCTTTTTTCCCAAAGAGAATGCTGTTTTCCTTTGGTCAGAGGAAGTTTGTATTTGGCTCCCATTAAGATTTCAGGATTTCATGAGTCCTGAAAACATTTATTGGAAATGTCACTGATTTTAACAGCTTGGGAGCTACCTGAAATTATTTCTTTTTGTGAAACCCCGTGTAGAACAAGCTTTATTTTGTCCCATGGGTCTCACAGTAAGGAGATTCCTGTTTGTAGATCATACTATTATGCTGCTTTCTCAGTTGCCCCCAATCCCACTTAATTTACATTACTTGTATGTGTTATGCTGTAGTGATGAGCTTTATGGTACAATTTAGTCTTTGTTTTAATTTGGTGAATGACTTTAGTGTACTGACTGCTGACAGTAGTGTCACAGACCTTGTGGTTTCCATAGGGATGATAGGACTTCCCATGATTTTTTGCATAGATACTGATAAAACAACTGCCCTTCCTAAGCTTGCTTTTGTGTGGAATTGCTGTAGCTATAGTGAGGTATCAGGTACAGTCTGCTTTTGGTTGGATATTCAGGGCAGGTGCCACATCTGAACTTCAAAGCCTGTTTATGTCCACTCTGCAGCAAAGTCTGCTCCATCCTGCACAGATGTAGTGTAGTTCACTACACAATAGTAAGACAGTAAAATACACCCAGGTGATCTGCTAGACTGATGCTAATGTACTGAGGTGCACCTTTGTGTCAGAACCACTCTCTGAATTTATGTTGTGGGTTGACCCTGGCTGGGTGCCAGGTGCCCACTCAGTTGCTCTGTCACTCCCTCTCCCACTGGGAGAGGGGAGAGAATAATATGGAAAAAAAAAAAAAAAAACTACCAGGGTAAGATAAGGCAGTTTTATTGCAGCAGGAATATAGAGCAAGCAAGCTGAGAGTTGCATGTGCAAGAGCTGAGGGGAAAACAATCAATCTCTGCTTCCCATCAGCAGCGATGTCCGGACACTTTCTGGGAAGCAGGGCTCCAGCACGCGTGACGGTTGTTCAAGGAGGCAAACATGGACCAGGCCTGAGTGCCTCCTCCTCCTCCTCTCTTCCTTCCCTTATGTATCTGAGCTGATGTCATATGGGATGGAATATCCCTTTGGCTGACTGGGCTCAGCTGGCCTGCTGGTGTCCCCTCCCAGGATCTTGCCCACCCCCATCCTCTTTGGTGGGGGAAGGAATGTCAGAGGGACAGCAGAGCTTGGCAGTAGCCAAAACACTGCTCTGTTATCAACACCAGCTACCAAAGCAAAGCCCAGCACTGTAAGGGCTGTGAGCTTTACCCCAGTCAGACCCAATACAATTTACTGCAGGCAGGTTTACAGGCAGAGCATCAGAAGTTGTGCATTTGCAGGATGGAAAATTCAGGGAGACATCAACCTGGATGTTTGGTGTGCAAGACATTTGGGAGATGTGGGTGCTTACTTACTTAATGCTTATTTTAATGACGCTTGCCAAGGCAATCTCCATTTTAAGGCATTGTTTTAACCATCTTCAACAACAAACATTTCACTGGAATAATCTTACCTTTTTTTCCATCATGAAAGATGACTACATATAACATAAACATAAAATTATAAATCTTCTTTAAGAAAGTTCTGCTTAATATTAAGAAATTATACAATTGGTGGTGTGCATCATTTCACCTAAAGCATAATCCTATTAATGGTAACTAAAAATTCTAGCTTCTCTAGAGCGCCTTCTAGCAAGACTTGGCCAGGGAAGTGATCCTGCCTGGTGTGCTTTCCTTGCACATTCAAAATTAAACTACCAATTACTTGTTCAGGCAGCCAGGAAGGTCAACAGTATCCCAGCTTATACCAGCAATAGTGTGGCCAGCAGGACCAGTGCAGTGACTATCCCCCCTGTACTGGGCACTGGTGAGGCCATGGCTTGAATCCTGAGGTCAGTTTTGGGCCCCTCATGACAAAAAGAACATCAAGGGGCTGGAGCATGTCCGGAGAATGACAATGGAGCTGGGGAAAGGTCTGGAGCACAGTTCTTATGAGGAGCAGCTGAGGGAACTCAGGAGGCTCAGCCTGGAGAAAAGGAGGCTCAGGGGCACCTTCTCACTCTACAGCTCCCTGACAGGAGATTAGAGGCAGGTGGGGGTTGGGCTATGCTCCCAGATAGTAGTGACAGAACAAGAGGAAACAGCCTCAAGTTGCACCAGGAGAGGTTTTGATTGGATCTCAAGGAAAATTCCTTCACTGGAAGTACTGTTAAGCCCTGGCACAGGCTTCCCAGGGAAGTGATGGAATCATTGTCCCTGGAACTGTTTAAAAGACATGTGGATGTGATACTTGGGGACATGGTTTAGTGGTGGACTCAACAGTGCTGGGTAATGGTGACTTTGTGATCTTAGAGGGCTTTTCCAGCCTAAAAGATTCTATTATTAATTGTACAAACAGAGTATCTTCTTATTTAGCATATTTTTTGCCTGATGTGATTTAACTTGACTCTAGCTGAACTTATCTAGGGGTGTCTAATGGCTGCTTCTGTTCTCTTTTACAAGGCCCTATAGTGAGAAGTGAAATATGAAACAAGAATAGCTGGTTAACTATCCACATTAGTTACCCAGAGGTTTGTGCAGCTGCTCAGTGACCTGAATTATACGTGGTTAGTTTGGCCTATTTCTTTGAAGTGCACCAAAGCAAAAGGAAAGGAGAGATTTGAGATCATCAGGATGTCTTCTCTACTCTCTTTTCCTCCCTAAAGTAATCATCCATGGAAATACCAAATAAGTGAAAGCAGCCCAGTGAGGCCTCTGACCATTATTGCAAGACAGAAATGAAGCTGGCTGTTAACCTAGATTGACATTTAATGTTCACAGTCTTTATACAGCTTTGACGTATTCTCTTTAATGCTTTTTGGAACAAACCACCACTGAATTCCTGTCTGTCACTCAGCTTGCTTAGTTTGTAAGTTCCAGCAGCGCTGAGCTGATGCTGGGCGTGTGAGCAAGAGAGTGAGTACACGCCACACTCAGCAGCTGGGAGAGATGTCCTTGTCATCATGCACGTGACCAGACATGTTCCCTGGGATCCTTCTGTGTGTTTGGTCACTCTGTGTGCTAGGACAACTGTGCTCACTGGCCCTGCAGCATGCCCCTTCTCCATCATACGTTTTTCCATGCTACCCTTTGGGCAAATGCTGTTCTCAGGTTTTTTGTCTCCCCTATTCTTTCAGCTTTTTATCGGGGATCAGTCTCCTGCTTACAGAAGAAATACTCCAACCAAAGATATAAAATAGTATCTACCTCATATTTTGTTGAAGTTGTCGCTAGAAATATGAAGTATTCCCTTCCTGAGCTCTCAGCTATCTATTTTTGAGTGTGACAACCTTAGGGCAAACATTAGGTCTGCTCTGTGTAGATCTGCCCAGTTTTATTACTATAAAAAAGAAGAACCAGCAGACAACAATGTAGTTGTATTTTCAGCTCTCACTATGTTGTGTCACATAGGTTGAACAGTCCCTTGTTCTTTTTCCATTTAATTTACTAAAAGTACACAAATGTGTATGTTCATGCACACTCATGTGCAGCTGCAGTGGAAACAACTTTGGTATTTTCAAGAAGGGCCAAGGTTGCACAGAGACACCTGATCTTGAGTTCAGGATACCAATGCTTGACTGCTTGCTCTGAGAATAGGTTGCAAAATTCCAGCTCCATTTTCCACTCTCCTCCTTGGGCTGTTAAAGAAAAGGAACACCTCTTATTCCTCAGACCTCAACACCTGGCTTTTTGTTCTCTGTTTGGTTGCATTTACTTTGTTTGGCTTTGCATAGCTGTGTTTGCTATTGACTGGCAGGCACGTGGCTTTCCGACACTTTGATACTGTCACTGCCTTAGGTAAATAAAAATCGAGATGATCCCAAAGCTTAAAGTCCCATCTACTCCATCTGATTTCTGAGCATTATTATTCACTGGCTTTCATATAATGAAAAACATATTTCCATCAAAATGGAAAGGAGGACCTCTAGCCTTTGAAGTCTGACGAAGCTTTAGAATTTGCTTTGGGCCTGCAGAGGTGCAGTAATAAATATTTTGATAGCTCCTGTTCTGCTGTATTGTCCTTACAGAGCGCAAAAGATACCTTAGAAAACATCCTCATTTCTTATAATGTCTTATGAGTGGAGAAAGAGAGGATGAAATTAGGCTCTTGAGTGTTGTTGATTTAATGGAAGAAACATTACCAAATAGTAGGTGCTGAAAAAACAGTACATATGTGGTGAATTCTGACTTTGTGAAAACCTAGATTAGGCAAACCAGCTAAGCCTGGATTGATTGTAAGGTAATTGCCCACAAAAATCCTCAAACACTTTTTACAGGTATAGACTAGCAAAAACCTGCCTCATGTGGGTGTTTCTGTGATCAAGCTGGTTCCAGCCAGAGCCTTGGGTTTAGAGTCAGGCAAAGCACTCAGCAGTAGATGTTCTGGCACAGACAGCTAAGAACAGCAAATGGTTAAAAATTTGCTAAGCAACAGAAACTCTCATTTCATTCTCTTAGAAAAGGATTATTTTCTTGCTTGCTTTTGATTTTATTTTTTCGTTCAGATAGCCAAGTCTCAGTTTCTCATTAACTGCTTTATAAATCAGAGGGAGCTGGAAGAGAAGACAAGTGCCTGTGGGCAGCTCTCCAGAAATGTGTAGTTCAGGACAGATACAATGTAAGTGTGGTCTGGCTCCGACTTACACCAGTAGTTGTCTTTAGCAGGAGGAGGACCTGATCCTTGCATCAGTGTGCATAGCTGTACCAATCCCTGTGACCTTGCTCCCAGGAGATTTCCATCCTATACTGGTATCAGCTGGCTGGTGATAGGACTGCCTGATTGAAGATGCTATATTTGCATTTGTTAAAAACAGTGAACTTTTTCTGATCAAGCCTTCTGGCTACATCCAGGATCATTGTCAATGTCTTACTGCTTTGCTCCGATGTTTCAAAGTCTCACAGATGCTTATTAAAAGCAATTGTGTAGAGTTATG
This sequence comes from Eopsaltria australis, assembly GCA_034509425.1. Classification (NCBI taxonomy): domain Eukaryota; kingdom Metazoa; phylum Chordata; class Aves; order Passeriformes; family Petroicidae; genus Eopsaltria; species Eopsaltria australis. Next base: position 201,480 of record JAVTVJ010001466.1, read on the forward strand.
AGGCAGAATGAAATCAGGAAGAGGATCGTGAATAGTAATAGGTCATGGTTTTAGTAGTCAGGCAAGTTTATATGGTATACAGCAGTGGTAAAAGGATGGAACAGGGTTTAACAGGCAGCCAATAAGTAGTGGGTTAATGGTGACCAGCAGGGTCATGTCTAACCTAGCCCTGCTAACCTAGCTCAAGGAGATCAGTACTCGGTGCTTGGCTGAGGATGTACACAGACTTCTGCTGGAGCAGAGACATAGCCTGATGGACCCCTTCCTGTGTCTGTGCATGCCTAGCATGTGTCTGCCCATCATCTGGCTGCCACTTGTGGCCCCTTCTCATGGGAGACTCTCCCCTCCTTAGCAGTGACTGGTGGGATGGTCACACAGGTCACCTGTTGGGTGAATTTTTGTGGGAAAGGGATTGGATTTAGACAGCACAAGCATCATGAAGCAGTACCTACCTTTAGCTATGCAAGCAAGCACTTAAAGACTATGGTAAATCATGCTGTGAGAGAGCCCTGTGATGTGCTGCTGGGGTTTGTCCCTGCACTGGAAAGTGAGTGGTGGTTGGGCTCTATAGTGCTGCAAATCCATTCCGGGGGCTGCAGTCAGGTCTAGCACAATATGCTGTCTCCTTTCCCTGGTGTACTTTTGGTCCTCTTTTATCATTTCTTACCCAGGATGCTGACTTAGTTACCCACACAGCTACAACTGTTCATTTCACCATCACAGTCAGAGAGAGCTCTGGCAGCTTCTTATCCCTAAAGGAAATACTCTGAAAAATATTCACCTCCACAGATAAAGGATGTCCACCAGCACTTGTTGCATCTCAAAGTGTTCTCTCCTAGGTTGATACATTTGAATGATCATCTTTTTGAGGAAAGAGAATTCCTGCCTGCTGTGGCAAATACTGTAATTTTTTAGTGTTTACGATGCCTCTGTTCCTCTGAGGCCTTGGTTTTCAGCTGTGAAAGAAAATATCTGCTTTTTGAACTGGGGATTTGCAATTCTGTGTTCATCTGCCTAGCCACAGACATGGTCCCTCCTCTTGTCCCCATTTTTGTATATTTGAGTCATACGAATAAAAATGTGTGTAACTGCTTATCCCCATGATTTCTTAGGCACCTGTAAATACTGTTTTCCAGCCAAGACAGATCTTTAATTTCTTTCAAATTTCAAAGAAAATGGAATATTTACATTTGCCCTTTGCCTTCATATGCCATTGCTGTTTCAAGTAAACAACAGTGCAGCATCAGAGGTGCAATTTTGTCTTCCCAAATTACTTCCATCTTGGTTATCTCACCATATGGACAGCCTGATCTGTCACTCCCAGACCGAGCTCTTTCTGCATGGCTGAGATCCAACTGATGTCAAAAGAAATCCTGACGCCAGCTACTTTCAAGGTACTTTTTGATGTAAGGAGTTTGTAGGCAGGTGGGGTCTGTCTCTTCTTCCAAGTAACAAGAGATAGAACAAGAGGAATCGGCCTCAAGGGGAGGTGTAGGTTGAATATTAGGAAAAAATCCTTCACCAAAAGTATGATCAAGCACTGGCACAAGCTGCCCAGGGTAGTGGGCAGTGGGTAGTCACCATTCCTGGAGATATTTAAAAGATGTACAGATGGGACACTTGAGGAAATGGTTGACCGGTGGCCTTGTGTGAGAGACCGGAAAGAGTGGTGTCTCAAGACATTTTGGGATGCATGTGCGTGGGGGCAGGTCAGGCCTTGCCCTGGTGAGGCAGTGCCCTGCCCTGTACACCCCAGCCTGGCAGACTGCCAACCTGTGGCACACTGGAGGCAATGCCCCACACCCAACACCTGCAGCCCCTAACACAGCTCCTGAGTGGCCAGATGACTGGAAGCTCCACCTGTGGGAAGGACCAAGGCGTATTTAAGGCCACAGGGCATGAGGCACTTAGATGTCTTGACCCTACCTCCTCTTGGAATTTCTATCTGAACACCACTGAAACCCAGGAGCTGCTAGCTATATATGTCTTTTTCTATACCTCTTCTGTCTTTCTCTCTTTCTCCTAATTCCCTCCTCTTGGAATTTTTCAGTAATTCAAACAGACTTAAAGTTTGCTAAGTTGTACAGGCAGAGTTAATTATTTGAGAAGTGTTTTATATTAACTGAATGTTGCACTAAACCTTTTGCCGAAGTTCCTCAATTTTCTGAAGTTGCCAGTAAAGTTCTTTTTAATGTTTTGATCTCCTGAGAATATCTTGTCAGCACTTTTCCCGTGCATCTAAATCATCATAGATGAACAACTATAAACCCTTTTAAAGACCTCACAGAGTTGTTTGGGGCCTTACACCTTGGCAACACTTGATTTCTGCTAGTGACAATTTGCCTAGATTGAAGACTGGTTTTGATCTCTTGGAGACATTGGCTGTGGCATCTAGTCACCCTCCAGCCTTTGTTGAATACACAAGTCCCAAGAATAGTGATTTTCCACATGTACACTGTAGCAAATATGATATAATATTTTATTATGTAAATGAAAATAAAATATTAATAAAATAAATATAAATATTTTAAATATTTTTTAAAAGCTTAAGAATTTCACACAGCTGTTCAGTGCCTGGTGGAGATCAATGTAGTCTGAGGGACCCCCATTTGGAATTGTGTGGCTGAAGACAGTTACCCCAGGGGCAGTGGGACCTCCACTGTGGCCAGCCTGGAGGAAGGAGTGGGGGTTGGATGGAAGGCAGGCAATGCTGCACAAGCCAGGACAGGCTCCTCCCACTATGACAAAGGCCCCTGTGTGTTCCCAGTCTTAGGCAATTCCCTGCAAACTGATGTGTTTCATTTCAGGACCTGGGTATTTAAACAGTATCTTCCCACAGGCATTTCTCACAAAAAGTTCAATTGATGTGTTTTGAGTTCTAAAACAAGAAAAAATAAATTATTTTGTGCAATACCTTCTGCATCTAAAAACTAAGGGAAGCTCTTTGCTGGTATACACAAAGGATGCAAATATACCTGTGCATGCAAAGACAGATGCTGGCAGCAGGTGAGCAGCAAGTAAGGCAGGGTTGTACCTCCAGGGACACCAACATCTAGGGAGCTGGGATCTGCATCTGAGGAAATCTACTGCAAAGTTAGAGGAAAGCTGAGGAAACTTGTTGAGACAAGGTGTTTCTTTCTGTGGTGAATTTCTGAAAAATACAGTGTTTGGACAGATGCTGTCCTAATCTCAATCACCACGTGCAAGTAGCAAATTAGTTCGGGTTCTGCCTCAGTGTATTTAACTCCCCTTGTACTGGAGCACTTTCTATTTTACTTTCAGAGGAAACATAACCAGATATCAAGCTGATTTTTTGAAATATTGCAGAACTGAAAAAAAATGCTGGGAATTGTCCTACTTTCTCCTAGTCACTCAATGTTTGCAGAGTTTTGTTTCAACAATTTTTTGTTTTAAAATCCTTGAAAAGGATGTGCACATACATACTTGGCAGAAAAATAATTGTCTTGCATGTTTTTCTGGTGTATGAGAGAAGATGGGAAGGAAAAGGATTGTGATGAAATTTTCTGCTTTCCCCCTTTGTACTTAATAATTTTCCTCTGACTTTTCTGCTCGAGAAGACTGTTGGAGATTGCTGCTCTCTACCTTTCTGTCAGACTCTTAATTAGCAGGAGCACACAGCCCGCGCAGCTGGGGCTTTGATGCCTTGCTCACTATTGCTTCCCACTCAGAAGATTTCCATTCATTCTGAGTTGGTATCCAGCCCAAAGCCCTGACTTCCCCCTGAGACCCTCAGCGTGTCTACAGGACTCCAGTTTAGTATTCAGTGGAAGAGCTGCATTGATGCTCCCCCGCTAGACCTACAGGCTGCTGGTTGGAGCCATAAGGGAACGGGAGGAAGAATTAGCCTGTGTGTTTATGTGGCTGTGCTCCAGTAAATATTTTGGTGCATCTGCTGCCAGCTCTGGTCTGAGGGAATCTACCTAGCATTTAAATTTTGATGGAGAGCTGTTTTGAATAATAACAGTGCAGCCGGCTGTGAGTCAGTGCATGTGTGTTGACTTAAAAAAAAACCCTCAAAGCTTAACGCTTGCTGAGTGCCGAGCTGCAGTGCTTTGCTTTTACCCTCCTCCTTCCTTCTTTTCTTTCTTGTCTGGACTTCCTCTGTTTCGTTTTGTTCTTGGGGGCATTTCACAAAGATTTTATTCACTGTCAGTGGAGGGGTGGGGTAAGAGGAATAAAAAAAATCCCAGCCAAAATAAATCCTCCCCAAAAACTCCCGAGTAGCTTTTGCAATGGGTGCTGTCATGGGTACGTTCTCTTCTCTACAAACGAAACAAAGAAGACCATCTAAAGGTAAGACCTCCTGTTATGCTTTTCCTGTCCCTTTGGTTTATTTGCTGTGGGAGACATTTGCATGGGGAAGGGAGGAGAAAATGAACATGTGCCATTTGCAAGTAAACTGGCAATGTTTTTGTGAGGGGTAATTTGCAGAGGAGAGTGGGATGCAAGGTGGTGAAGAAAACATGGGCATGAGGAAATTGCTGTGAAGGGGCTTGGGGGTTGAAAAGAATCTGAAATACTGTAATCCTTCATGCAGGCATGTATGAGGAGGAGAAACTCAGTGGCTTCATATGCAGAGCACTTGCAGAAGAGACCTGTTTATTTCCAAATCCCATGCTGTATAAACCATTTCAAGAGGGAATAAAATGTAGATACACAGCAAATTCTTCCCAATACCTCTGGGTTTCTGTTTCAGGAAGTATTGTTAGAGTCAGTGTTGCATATTCAGTAATCCAATACCAAGCGTGCAGTAGTAATGATGTGGGTTTTATAAAGATTAACAAGAGGAGAAAAAAATTAGGATGTTTTTGTAAAGAAGAGAGAAGCAGAAGCTCATGAAAAATGAGAAAGTAAGCAGCAATTCCAGGGATTTTAATCCTTAAATCCATAAACATTGCCTATAAATACTGATTTTTGAGGAGATCTGTTTTGTGTGGTATTTGCTTGAGCTTTGCTCGATTTTCTTCAGGGTTAATTCAAGAATTCCAGGATGTTGCTAAACAGAAATTTGAAAGCACTGACAGGGGCAGATCCATGCCTTACAGAATGAGTATTGTTTAGAAAACAGAAGGAAAAACTCTCTAACTTCAGCAGTATTTGGGCTATTTAGAAATATTCCCTGCCAGAACCTCTGCATTTTACAGTCTTTTGGTATTTCAGGGGAGGTCTCTATTTCCACTGGATCTGTTGCTCAGTTCATATACATGCTTTTGAACTGCGAGTTGGTATGGATTTTCTTGCAATTCAAGTTGAAAACTGTCTTAGGAAATATCAAACAATTAATCACACAAAAGAGAAGTGGGCAAGGGTTGTGCAGGAGATTCATTTGTGGCAATTTCGTGAGCAAGAGTAAAAGTCTGTATTCCTGATACCTGTAGGGTAACATTTTACATTATAGTGTGTGTACATGGTTTACAGTTCACCTTTCTGTGTTATTATAATGCCCCCATGATTGTGTGGTTGTGTGGGACATGTATGGTATTACTTAAAATGTAAGAATAGCTGTGTAACTATCTAAGCACTGAGTTACACCTGAAGCTGGGAGACTTGTGTTTAGGCACTGCAGCACACAAGAACTGAACAGGATATGCTGGGCACGGTGGCTGCTGTGACACCAAGGGGTGTCTTGTCCATCTGCCAGGAACCTGGGAGCTGATTGCCACTAAATGTAGATAATTAGTGGCTGAACATATCCATTCTCTGCGACTTTGTTGTCTTGTGATTGGCTCCACGCTCTAGTGGGATGCAAGCCATTGCTTTTTGTTGGAGGTTACCTGCAGTAAAAATCCAGGATCTGGTCCCACATTTTAAACTCTACAATGGAATTCTATCTTGCAGATGCCTGCTGGCAGTAGTTATTCAGCTATATTTATCAAACCCTGTGTTCCCAGGGTTATCTCCTCTTGGCTCTGATTCGTTATCTGTCTGGTTTGCTGGTGTGTTTTACACTGACTGTTAGCACTTCACCTTGTGAGCAGTGAAACACTAGTGTGTGGTGGGCTTGAATACAATCTGAAATTGTTCTTTGTGAGTTAAATACCCTTACATGATGGACTGATTCCTTGGTGCTGCCCACATGTTCCCTTGGCATCTCCTTCAGCCCCCAACCATCCTGGTGGCCTCTACCAGACCATGCTCTACCATATTCAAGTCTGTCTTGGTCTAGGGAGTCCAAAATTTGCCCCAGCACTCTGGCTGTATTTGCACAAGTGTTGAGCAGAGAGAAAGGATCATTTGTCCCAGTGTTTGCTGTGTGGCTATTGGTGCAGCCTGATATGGGGGCTTCTCTGCCGGAGGGCAGCTGGCTAGTGGTGCCTGGGTGCCACTGCTGCACTGGCTATTGGTAAGTTTGTCTTTGATAGAGTAAAGTGTTTATTTTATTATTGTATTATCACATTATTATTTATTAATTATTATATTTATCTATGTGTTTATTTGAATATTTCAGGACTTTATGTAGTTGTTAAATACTGCTCGTAAAACAAGGGCCTGGAGAAATAGCTAAAACAGGGCTAGATCCACATCTCTACAAATTCTCTCTCATGCTGGTAAGTATGTGCTCTTCCAAGTAGAGCAGCTCACACCAGTGTCTGAAGCTCTGATTCTCTGATGTAATAAAGTAAAAGCAAAAAACATTGTTTCAAGAAAAGATAAAATAAACAGGTCATGTCTAAAGTGAGGAGTTTCCAGAGATCAGTTAATACCTGAAAGCCCATGGTGGGTGAGGGCAGAGTGGGTTTAAGTGGCCTATGCTGAAACCTTCCAGCTTCAGCATGTGACATGGGCCTGCCTGTGCTGCTCCCCCTCATGTCCTGCTTGTGGCTGGGTCTGGGGTGTTGGCAGTGAGACTGGAGGCTGGTTTGGTTATTCCAGCTGTGAGCAGCAATGTTGGAGAGGACATATGGGCGCTGTTCAAGAATACAAAATTAAATTGCTTGTTCTAATGAAAATGGGGAGCCTCAATCAATAAAGGCAGGAGTGACACAGAAATTGTCAAGTGGAGAGCAGTGGTCTATCAAGCATGAGCCCTTGTCTCTGGGGGAAGACAGCATTGTGTGTTTGGAGAGGAGGACATCATTTGCTTGGCTCAAATGTGAAAATTTAATCCAGTATAATTGAGCATTTTGTCTTGGTAGGTTGGGACCCACATGCCCTGTCCTGCAGGATAAAGATTTCTGCTTCTTAGGCTTGCAATCCTATCAATAAAGCTTCAGAAGCTTTCTCTGTTCATATAAGTGTCCCTGGACAGTCTGTGAGATTTATGCTGTTCGCTTTGGGAGTGGCTCAGGGCAGTTCCACCGACTATTTGTACATTTCATTAGGAATTGTTTCCTATTAGGATTCTTGTCTGCCTCTTCCAGCATTCTGAGTTGACCTACTAAAAGATAACACCTCTTTCCACCATGTTCACTTTTCTTGTATGTCAGACCAGCATTGCCAGGATGCTGGTGGAGCCTGGCTGAGGTCCTGGGGACAAGCTGACAGAGAGCCAGCAGCAAAGGTGGTCTCCTGGGCTGTGCTGGGCAGAGCATCTGCAGCAGACTGAGGGAGGTGATGCTCCTCCTCTATGCAGTACTGGTAAGACATCTACAGTGCTCTGTCTGGTGCTGGACTCCCCATGTTGGAAGAGATGAGGGCCTACTAGGCTGAGTCCACCGAGGGGCCATGACAAATATGAAGCAATTGAAGTATCTGACATACAAGGAGAGGTTGAAAGAACTGAGATTGTCCAGTGTGCAGCAGAGGAGGGTCGGGGAAGTCCTAATCAGGCTGTATGAATATCTGATGAGGGGGAGTAGAGGTGATGGAGCCAGGCTATTCTCCCTGGTGCCCTGGGGCTGGCCAAGGGGCAACGGGCACAAACCAAAATACAAGAAATACTGCTTGAGCATAAGGAAAAAAAATACTGTGAGGGTACTGAACGTTGGAAGAGACCCCACAGAGGGACTGTGGAGTCTCCAAGCTTGGAGGTACTCAAAACCCAAGTGAACAGTCCGTAGCAACCTACTGCCTTGAAGAGGAAACTGAAGGTCCCATCCAACCTTATCTACCCTCTGGTTCTGGGATTACTGGCATTTTTAAAACACTAAAAATACAAGGACTTGAGGTACTGGGACCAGAAAGTAACATTCAAAGCTCATTATGGACTAAATGCCAGCAAAGCTGACTGTGGTCCTCTCTTCAGTACATTAGTAGTTAGTGCTTAGACCTTAGACAAATGGTAGAGATGGACTTGGGAATATCAAGCTGCTTGTATATTCTCCTGCAAACATAAGCAATGAATCAATAAATGAGGGGGAAAAGCCCTTCAAAAGCTCAGCACTAAAAGGCAGAGGGCCAGCACAGCAGATAATGCACACACAAATGCCTCTCTGATTTCAACTAGATGGGGAAATAGAGATTTTTTATGTTTTTACTGCATCCAATCATGACCAATTTTGTGGCTAGAATCAGCCATTGCCATATTTGCCATGGAAACATTTGGATTAGCAGATTTCTAAATCAGGGGGGAATTTCTAGTTTTGACTGCTTTTTGTACCCCTGAGTTATTTTGTTTGTTCTCTAAATATGCATCCACCCCTACCTCCCCCAGAAATATAACTCAAATATTTCTCAGTACCTGAATCTTGGGCTAAGAGCTACAGGCTCTGACCCTGACAGCAGCAGCAAGCAGCACCAGTTTCAGTTGGTAATCTGACTCTCTTAAATGTAAGTAACCATGTTTTGATCAAAGACCACCCAAACCTAAACTAGCAAGAGGAGTCTGGCACAGTTGTTTAATTTTGCTAGAGCTAACATCAGATATTCGCTTTGCTTAAAATGTCAGTTGTGTGATTTTTACAGTGAGTAATTTCTAGGCTTTATTTTGAAATTGCTTATTGTCCAAAATGATCAGATTTTGTGCCTCATCAGCTGTATTTTCAAGGGGTTTACTTACCAGGAAACCATCTCTGCTTGACTTTGCAGTCTTCATAAGAACATCAGATTGCCCTGAGCTCCTAAGGCTGCTGGATCATGACTGTGCCCTTTCAGTTCCTTGTGAGAGATCAACCTGCTTCTCTGCTCAAAAGGTGAAAAAGCAATTCAGTAGTGTTTCAAGGAATGGAACCTTTTCAGCCTTAGTACAGCCATGGAATGCAGATGATAGATTTGATCAGGGAAGGTGCCTCATTATTTACTCTGCCCAGTACATACTTTTGCAAAAATAAAGCTTTGAAAGCTCACCTTCTCTTGTTTCATTCTTCTCCTCAAAGAAACTTGACAGCTCGCCACTATCATGAACAAATGCATGTGTTCTAAAGACTCAGACTGTCCTCTGGGTATTTTCTGAATGGAGAGAAGATCAGTACTCACCTGTTTTCCTTCTAGAACAAGGACATCATTGTTCTCTCTGATCAGAGACCTGAACAGGTGCTTGAGAGAATGAAAGAAACAGCTGACTTGATTTCTCCTGGCTGTGCCCAAGAACCAATATTTGGCACTGATACTTCATTTTCTCTCCCGATTCTTGTCTGATGGTCATCTGATAAAACCTGGCAGCTGAAGTCCATTGTCGTCTGTCTGCACTGAAAACTGAGGATTTGACAGGCAGGTTTTTCGAGGGAATTACCGTTGTAGAGAGTGTACAGAACAGGACTTGGCAACAAAACTCTTTGATGGAAGCACTCAAATCAGAAACAATTTGGAAAAATTGTGGCGACCAGTAAGTGCGTGCCAGAACACGCCTCTTTTCTTGAAGCATTTTGGTTTCTCTGAAGTGCAGAGAGGGGTGTGGGAGGCTGCTCCGTGTCACAGCAGTCAAACATCCTGGCCATGTGGCTGACAAACCTGTGATAGGTGGCTCAGAGGTGAGGGAGCTGTTTGTCCCCGGCTTCCCTGTGTCCTACCAACTAGAGTTCATCTGAGTGTGGGGTTAGAGGTGATCAGATCTCACAGACTTGTGACTGCTTCCATTCTCCACATCTCTGTCTTTCAGCCAAAATTTCTTTAGCTCCCATGCAGTTCCTAGCTCTAAATATTTCTTCCTTTGCCTTCAAGTGACTCCTGGCAGTGAGGCAGAGTAATCTCAAATAGCTGGTCTTAAGAGTCTGAATCGCAATGATAAAATTAAAATAAGCTATGTGCATCCCTGGTTGCTTCCCACAGGCATACAGCTCCTGCCTGAAATGCTGCAGTCAGACACATCTTGGAGGTCTGGAATAAAATAAAATGGATAGGGGAAAGTACACTACAGGGTGTGTTCTGTGTTGCATTGGCATACATGTGTGCTGATTTCCTGCCCATGGGTACCGGTACTATGTGCCTCTGTGCATGCAGCATGTCCACGCAGAGCCGTGAAATCCCACCACAGAGAAAAAAAGGGATCAGAGACTTCAGCTCTGCAGGCCAGTGCTTTGAAGTTTCTTTTTTTTTTTTTGCAATAATTCAAAAGAATAAATCATAAAATACTTTCCAACTTTTAACTTCCAGCTTTGGTAATCTTCCAGCCTTTATCATCACTAGCTCTTCCAATGTGCATTACTAGATATTTGATGTTTGCAATGGGCACTAAGAAGTTGTTGGATTTTTTGCAACTGAAAATATTTAATGCTGTAGATGTGAAAAGCTTGAAAGCTAATACACTGCAGAAATTTTATGCAATTCCTAGCTTTACAGTTGTTAACGTCACCAAATATATAAATGAGAGTCAGTAAGGGTTGTACAAATTTTTTGAAGAAAAATTTGAAGTAAAAAGCAGTGTAAGGTAAACCAAGGCAAGTTATGAAGTTGTTCTGATTTTGGTCATATGTGAGAGGAAAATAAAAATCTTTTATTTCTTCACTTACAAACCCCTGGTCAAATAGTTTATTTTCATATTTATTTAAGCTTTGTGAAAAAGACTGAAGATTTACAAATTTGTCAGATATGTAGGGGTTTTTTTTAACTGAAATGTTTCATTATTAAAAATTGTTATTAGTTATAATTATTCCCTGAAACTTTCCAAACTAAATGAATTTGCTTGTGACTTGTAATTTTAGATGTGAATGCATAAGTGTGACTGCTGAAGTACTTCCTTGCAGTAGGCGACAGACCTGGGTGATTATGTTGAGTGTTGTGTTTCTTATTCAAAAGCATTAACCAGAGAATATCATGGCACATTGATGCAGAAAGTTCAAGTATCTGCTCAGGGTCTCTGGGTCCTGTCACTGCTCACACCATGGCTATTTATAAGGTAAGAACTTTCTGCATTTCTCTGAGAGGCATCTCCCAGCAGGTGCAGAGTGCTCTAGCCACCTCAAATCATCCCTGCAGGAAGAGGCCCAATGGCCTTGGCTACCAACTAGAAAATGCAGGTAACAGCTGTGTGGTAGCACAGCAGCATTTTTAACCAAAATATATTTAGGATTTCAAGCAAGGTATTTGATTTTTCTCCTTTCATTTGTTGGAGATGCCAGAGGGAAGGGGAGTAACTGTTATTATACAGATGGATTGTACTTAAATCAAAAATTATTGAAAGTGTAAACTGCATCCATGTTTTCAAAATAGGCAAGTAAAAACTTAAGGCAGTTGTGCCCAGATGTCTTCAGTCTGTGTTTGTGGCTATCACTGTCAGGTGATGTCTATCTGGACTGAAAAGGATACAGATAGTTGTCAGTTTGTCTCTACTTCTGCCAGCACTGCTCAGTGCAGAGGGGCTCTGAAAAGTTTGAACAAAGCACAGTACAATTAATTTGAGGGTCGTGGGCATGATGTGGGGCTGGAGGAGGCAAGGGAGGACTGTGTGCCAGCAAGCAGGCATGGGACAGCAGAGTTGCCTGGGGGGCTGAACTGGTACTTGCAGGCAGGCTGAGGCTGCGCAGGCAGGAGAGGAGCTGGTCGGGCTCTGGTACCAGGATGTTTTAAGGAAGAAATGATCAGGGTAACAGAGCCATCCTTTCCTGGCACAGCTCTGCTACATCTGTTTGGCTTTCCTCAATCCAAACATTACTTTCTTGACATATTCAACAACCACAGCTCTTCACACACACCAGTGTTTGCTTTTCTCTTGCTCCACAAAAACCCTTTTCTCCCAAACTTGTTCTGTCAGTGGCTGGATGGGAAGTGCCCAGAATTTCTGTAGATGGCCACAGATACAGTCTGCAAAAGCCAGTAGGTACAGGACATTTTTTATTGTGCCTGAGAACAGCTAATGGAGAACACGGCTGTGAGGATACATGTTGTGCTGCTGGAGACAGGTTTCTAGGAAATGAGTGAGACCATGGCATCCTTTTACTGAGGGCTCCTTAGTGGAACAGGAGAGTGTTACTGGGAGGGGGGAGCTGAATTACAGCCTGCCAGAGATCAGTGCTGAACATCAGGGGCTTTTATTGCTCTGACAAAATAAAAATCAAATTTATATGCAGGAAAATATGCATGAAACAAGCCATGATCACAAGACTTACCTAGTTAGAACAGCGTTTCAGAAGCACAGCTCAAGTGCTTTGACAACTGTTCTAACTTTGCTGCCTGCAGCTCAGGGCCAAGCTCCCAGGTGTTTTCCCAGACTGCTGTTGCTCTATTCTAGTGAGTGATCAGGCACATCAGACCCATAGATTTTTTGATAATCAGCTGAAACCTCAGGCAAGGCCCCTGATTTAGCACATCAAACTGCATGAGCTGAGGGTTGCTCCCTGTGGGGTACACACAGCCATGTAAAGAATAATGCAGTTAGCCCTCCAGCTGCAAAATATTGGGAGCCAACAAAGTTCTGTGGAAAAGGACAATTTCCCTTAGAGAAACCGTTTCATCCCATGCAGGTGAGCCTTGTGGTGTGGCGGGAAGCATCAGCACCTCTTTGCATTCCTAATTCACAGGGTTCAAAGGACTTGTTGACCATGTTGCCATTTGAACTGGGAGCAGTGCATGAAAATTAAACATGGGAAGCAGGTGACTTTTGTGTCAGTGCAGAGAGTATTGTTGCCTGCTAATCCTCATAAGCCAGTGTAATTGAATTGGCACACTGGTTTACATGCTTCACTGGGAGTGTCAAACACAACCCCAAACCGTGATACTGGCACCCCATGAACTGAAGGCATATCCTTGTGTGGTGCTGAATCCCTGTAATATGGCATTTGTTTTAACTAATATTTTAACATGGGGGCTGACAGAAGGTCTCATTCGCAGTCTTGTGCATATGGAATTAGCCAGCCTGCAGACAACTGGAGAGAGAGCTGCATTAGGGCATGAGGAAAATTCTGCCTGCGTGGTCATTTGTATGTACTTAACAATGGGTAAAGGCAAGCATGTGCAGTTCTGCAGAGGAAATCTCATCCCACAAGGTCCTGTCCTGTTTGTGTAGGCAGCAACTGGACCTGCATGCAGAGCAGGTTTGGTACTGGGACAGAAAGTCAGCCAGAGTCTGATCTTTCAGGAAAATGCCTTTCATTTCCAGGACCTTAAGGCATCAAAAGGGGCTATTTACATAGCAATTTGGCATCCTCTACTTGGCAGGAGTGAAGGGCAGTACAGCTGAGCCCCATTATTTTTAATCACCTCTTTGAGCAGTGGGCTGCCCTGACTCACTGCAGCCCTCCAGGAAAGTATGAAGTAAAAAGAAGGGTATTTTCTAATCAGGCATTTTCTGGACAATGCCATCAGCTATAGCACTTTACATTACTACATTTGCATTTCTTTTAGCTGATGCTGTCTTTTCTCTTTCCACTGTCTTTATTATTGATGGAGGTGAAGGACTTGCAATTCAAATGTTCACATGGCGTAGGAGAGGAGCACCCTGTGTGCACTTTCTTCAGGCACTGGTTGCTGTGGCTGCTCAGCAATGCAAGGAGAGATTACTGTGTCATTCTGAGTGTCACCTACAGCACAGTCACATCCAGGTGAATGCTGTGCAGAGTAAACATGGGGCTATATCTGTTCAAACAAATACATAATCATGTTGTGTGTACTACTGGTTTGTAAAACCTACAAAGCCCATTGATTGTTAGACTAAAAGTTTGGCTCAAACATGGAACTTTTCTTTATCCTGTGGAATTTGTGAGGTATTTTGGAAACCGTGGAATGCTTAGATTTTGAATGAATTTTGTTATGGCTCTTTCCATTGTTTGTATTTAGCAAAACTGTCCCTTTATGAGTTATTGCCTGGAAATTATTGATGGGGGGAATGAGCTGGTAAAAGTTCTGAAACTCTGTCTGGATAAAAACCAGACTGCTAGTTGTTGGATGTTGCTGGGATGTGCCGAAGCAGAGGCCAAGCTCAGGGGTTGCTGGGCTGCAAGCGCAGGCACAGCTTTGCTGCTCCCGTCTGTAGGCATCTGGCCTTTTGGAGGGATGTGCTCCCATTTGGAGACCAGTGCCCTAAAATGTCAGAATAGTTTAGGATCAGACCCTGTATTTTCAGTTAATATGCCTGAATTCTGAGAGGAAACAATAGTTTAAAATAGTTAAACAAATATAAATAAATGCAAGGGACATGCACGTCTGGTAGTGTTTTCCACCTGCAAGAAAGTTTCAAACCCTACTGAATTCCTGAATAAACAGAAGCATTTGAGCACAACTTTGATCGTCTCCCTGTTCCCCTGAAGAAAGTCTTCCTTGCAGAAGCCCACACAAATCACACTCTTTTACTTTATATTTCTCTCCTGTTAGCCATGGAGCAATCTGTTTAAAGAGCTTCATTTCCTTGTAACTTAAACTGCTGAGGCAGGATGAGATGGGAACAATGCTGCAGGAGATCTGATTTCATTTGTGCTTTTCCTGTGACCTGGTGCAAGTGCCAGGTGTGCATCTTCACAGCACCTGCTGCTCTGTATTTGCCGTCTGCAGGTCAGGGATATAATGCTGCCAAGCAGCATTAGTGCCCTTGGGCATCCTTATCAGCTTGCTGTCCTTTTTTGTGTGATAGCTGTTAGGAATGTGCAGTTTTGGCTAAATTAATTGCTTCTCACTTGCCTGCTTGTTGTGATTCAGTTTTATTGTATTTTGTAAGCATTATGAGTTAGCTCCCAATCATGTGAGATGTAGGAGAGTGGGAGGGCATAGCTAAGGTATCATTATTCATGTTGTGAGTGCTGCTTTGCAGTGTCAGCATGGAGACCATGACGTAGGGGTGTTTTGAGATCAGTAATAGTTGTGGACAGTGGTCATAAGGTTCCAATGAGAACATTTGTGATCATCCACAAAAGGGAACGTTTGAGTGTGTCCTTTGCCTGGTGTAGAAGCCGGCAATGAAAGCTGGAACCCCACAGAGCCAGGCTGGGCTGTGTGTACATGGAAATGAGCACCCCTTCCTGAGGAAGGTGCCTAAGATCGTTGTACAGAGTGAACAGATCTCAGCAGTGACTGCTCAAATCTTGATGTTTTAACTCCTGTGTGCATTTTGAAATGTGTCCTTTATTCTGATTTGGGGCAAGGTGCCCTTCCTTTGTCAGGTTGAGGTTACATCAAACAAAGTGACACTTGTTAAGGGCAAAATAATGTGTATTTTCTGTTTTGCTCCTGTTTCCCTCATTTTGAGTCTGATCTTTCAGTAAATAGCATTTTGTATTTTAATCCATTGTCTGCTGTGAAGAGTAGTGTGAAGGTATTTGCAATGGGGAGAGAGCAGCTCAGAGATATGGAGGTGCTGGAAAAGACAGCAGGATACAACTTGAATTCTAACAAAGTTAATATTAGGGTGGTTTCTAGGCTGAAGAACAACACATTTGTTAACTGTATGTTTCTTGTACTAGTAAGAGAGCCTTGAACTGATTTACATTTCATGGTCCACATAAATGTGGAGAGACTGCCAAAATTATCTCTTTCCTACTTCTGTTTTCATTGTAGACAGTCCAGAAAATGGAGCAAAATGTTTTTCCTGCTGTTTGATTCTTTGTTTCATGCATATGCATTTCTGGGACAGGCAGTTCTGGAGTGTGCAGCTGAATGCACTTGCCTGGAGTCTCTGCAGGCTTGTGTAGCTTTGAAGCAGAGAATCTAAAGCATAAGTAAGATATTTGCAGAATTAAAGAGAATTCAGAGGATCAGGAATAGAGATTTTAAAATTCCTGTAAATAAATCCAGTCTCAAAACCAGAGAAAAGTTTTCACCTGCCTTCTGCTTCCATATTAGAGATGTTTATTGGACTGTGAAAGGGAAGGAGGTATTTACAGAATGAAACTGCACAGAGATATGAGGAAAATCACGTGTGTTACTGGCTCCTGTTGATGTTCACTTTAGTGATGTTTGTTGTTGACATTACAGAAGGGATTTATCAGTTAACAGTCTTGAGTGCTAAACTTATTGACACATGGTAGTGCAGGAAAACACTGTACATAAGTTGGATAGCTTTATTTTTGCAGCATTCTAATTAGACGCCCTCATAAAACAGACATATGGATTTGTAAATCCAGCTTCCAAAATCTCCTTGCTTTCCAGCTAGAACATATCAAGAATTCTCAATTCAAACATCTCAATCTGCTACACGTCTTATTTTCCCTTACCCTCAGTTTTTAAACTTCAACAGCTATTAGAAAAACGTTACCCTGCATCCTCAGCATCCTCTGAGTCCAGGAGGAAAGTTTGAAGCCATGAACTAATTGCCCAGGGATTTAACAAATCTTGTCGAGCTTAATTCAGCCTGAAAAGTTTGAGGCTGGCTTTGCTGCCAACGCTGCTCTCTCCAGAGACTCCCTTCCCATTTAATCAGGAATTGCACGCTTTAGTAATGCAGGAGGGCAGAGAGCAGATGAACATGTAGGTTGATTCCCAGGCTCTGGCTCCCCTCGGTGCCAGTAACCTACTTAGAGAAGCAGCAGCGCAGGCTCTGTGCAGTGCCCGCTCTGCGGAGCGCTGGGGAGGGATTGTCTGGCCGGGAGTGCGGGTGTGGCTGCAGCGGCCCCAGCGCCTCTTTAGCAGCCTGGGCAGAGATCGGCGTTAAGAGCGGTGGAAAACCTCTTGTGCCCAAGGAGGGTGAGGGGGCCCCACACACCTGATTTTTCCAATTTGTTGAAACAATCGGCGTTGGAAGCAAGGGAGAGGCTCGGTGTGTGCCTTGGGCTCTGAGTAGAAATGTACTTTAAGAGCTTCCTCTCCAGCAGCCTTCACAGATTTCTTTAACGCCAAATAGGACAAGTCTTTCTGTGCAAGGGTGGCAGGCAGAATTAGGACAGGGTTTTGTCCTTTAGAACTATTAATACAGATCCCAAAAAAAAAAAAAAAAAGTGCCAAAAGATAGAAAAACTTTAAAAAATACGATGAAACTTTGAAGATAATTAAATTTTTATTGCAGCTAATATTGTATTTGGTGTAAAATACACAAAGGATGTTTTTCTATATTCTTTCCCTGTTAGAAAAGAGAACAAAAAGGAGAATCCAAATTTACTCAATTGAAACCTTTTGAACTCTATATGACTTTTTTTCCATGAAAAGTACTGTTCAGAAAGACACATTTCATTTCTGAAGCCCAAAGAAAAAGCAAAGTGTGACCAGCACAAACTGTTACTGTCTTCTGAAAGAGTTTAGCAAGTGTGTGGGATAATAAATCACCCAACATCAGTTTTGGCACCTGTGCAGGGTTGAAGAGGAATACAGCATCACTCTGGTGTATCCATTTTGTCCTGCATGAAATAGAAATCATCACATCAGCTATGTTAAAAGAGATTCTGCATGTGCAGTGTCTATATGATTTGCACAGTGATTTAAATATCTGTAGATATCAGCTCTCCAAGGAATTTTGTCTGACTCACATCTTATGTTGTAAATTTATCTGTAAATGTCATCTTTTACTGAGGTATCTACAAAACTTAAAATATTTTTAGTAATTATTTGTAAATATTAGCTGTATTGTCAGCAGCAACAGTTTGGATTGTTTTATCATAGAAAAGTAGGAGGGAACCACTGGTTTGGCAAGTGAAAAGCAAATAATTCAAAGTTAAATTTTGGACTGGAGTAATTAAATCAAGCAGCAGTAGATATTCCAGTGGTAGATATTCAAAGTGAGGTTCAGCGGTGAGGTTGTGGCTGCTAAAGGCAGCTGTGCTGTATGCATGTGTGAAGTGCAGGTTGGTGTTTCTCAGAGAAACCTTCCAACTGCACCTCTTGCATTCACCAGGTCCCGTGGAAGCAGGAGGAGTTAGGTGCTGCTGCTTTTCTGAAGTGTCTGGCAAGTGCTTCCAGAAGGTGAGTGTTTAGTAGATTCCCTGCATGAGCCTGTAGAAGTTTAGCCATTGACTGGGCAAATTGCGTTTTAAAAAAAGCCATTAAATCACTAAACAAAATCTCTTTTGAGCTTGCTCTGTATCTAACCATCTTCTGCAAGAGGACACTGACAGGGCTCCTGCCCCACCTCTTTGTGCTCATGCACATCTCCCTGCACAGCTCTCAGTCCTGCTCTGTTCTCCCTTGCCCTCCACATGGTCTGAGCTCCTGTGTTGCCAGCTGTGCTCCTCATCCCATTGTTGCAGGCTTGGGCACAGCTGGGCTGCCATTTGGTCTATGGGCAAACATGCTGAAAGCCATTGAGTTTTCCAACTGGTTTTGGGCCTGTGTGGAGATACCATACCTACAGCTGTTCTGTTGTGCTGGTTTCTGGTTTCTGCCAAATGCAATCATTGCCAATGCTTAACTAACAGTTTTGGTGTACACTGTGGACTGTGTCCTAGATTATAACTCAGTTCTCCTGTATACAAGTCCATAGCAGCACTGTGACCAGCATGCTGTAGAAAGTGTTCCAGAGGACAGGATGTATGAGCACACATATTCTCTTTTTCCTTGCCAAACTACCAATGCATACATAGTTTCATCTTAAGCAAAGCAACAGCATTGCCTGAGGCTGTAACTACCATCCCTGCTCATAATGGCCTTGGGTTCCTGGAGTGAGCAGAGTGTCCTGGTACCATTGTGAATTTGATGAAATCATTGCACATGCAGTTCAAAAAACCATTCATGTACTGCTTAAAAACTTCACCACTTGTTTTATAGAGAATTATTGAATTAAGGTCATACATCTATAAAGTAAACAGCAAGTTTTTTGTTTGTTTCAAAAACCTTTATTGCCTTCATCCAAGGATATTGTCTATCTGTAATACAGCCTTTGTGGTGACAAATGGTTTTAATATCTGGCCCAGTTTGCAGCTTTTTCCTTTTTTCCTTTAGTCAAGCATGGCAGAAATAGGAGTGGTTAATACTAAGAAAACTTTTCAGCTCCCAGGCTCAGAAGTACTCATCCTGTGTTGGAGTATTCCACTTCCTCTTTTCATCTTTTCAAATAAGCAGATTAGATTTTGCCTGAACTCAAACCATTAAGCCTTCAAACAATGAAGGTTTACTTTATTAAGCACTCTGTCGAAGAAGCCTAAGGTCTAGTCCCAATCTTACTTTGTATGATAGTCTGTCCCCACTGTTTCACCACTTCCTGAACCTCAGGGGCAAGCTGAAAAAAGACTACAAAGCATATGAGTGTTTTGCCATTGGCAAAACACTTTTTTCACTCCCTCACTGTCGTGCTCGGCACAAACCTGTCTTAGGAAATCACTGGTGGGAACTGGGACTGAGATGATTGAGAAGGTGGTCAGGAAGTTTCGACCTAAATTACATCCCTGTGTGTCCTTAGAGTGGACAGGTGTAATCTTAAGGAACACAGTAAGAGGTTTGGACAGAATGAGGAAGGGGTTGTGAACATTCATTACAAAGGAAATGCATCTCTGTGAACATGCGTATAGAAGCTAGTGTCAGGAGCTCACGTTTATTTTTTAGGTATGACATTAATCTCTTTCTAGGACACTCAAGATTACCTCACCAGGGTTTATATGTGTTTGTAAGTTTAAACACAGTATGAAAAACAAATGTCACACAAGCCAGCTTAGTATTATGGATACAAGCAAAGTTACTCCATGGAAGAAGCAAAACTTTTTTCTATTAAAAATGGCATAGATTTCTAGTACCAATATGTTTCTGCTTGTTTCTGCATGTTCCCAGTCTTAGTCAAGGGAAGAGTTATTTGGTATATAACATATGTAAAAAGAAAATGCAGAAAGAAAAATAAAAAATAGAGGAAAGCAGATCATGTTATTAAGATGGCAAAGGGAATCCAAAGGTCTGTCAACTCAGTCAAGAAAAGCTGGGCAAACAATTTGCTTCTGTCAAAGGAGGTTGTAAGAGCATGCAAGCAGGTAAGACAGGTGCCAGAGCAGTCAGTGAGAGCTTTTAGATCAGTCCTAGTAAACTAAGTATTGTACAGATGCTCTATGGTTTTGATTTCACTTGGAGGAGAAAGTGACCCATTTGGTAAGTCTTCTGCTTTCCTTATTATTCATGCTGTCTTATTCTTAGTGCTTTGTCTCGTGGACCAGAGGTGAGGAACTCTCTCAGGCGGCAGTGCCGAATAAAGTTTGGGCTATTATATTGCCCTATATAACGATAGAGTTTGGATCTTGGAAACCTTGAGGTCTATTATTGTCACAAGCCAAGTGAGACAGGAGAGGTGGGAGCGGTGACTGACAGCAGCATGAGTTCCATAGCATCAGCTGTCTGGACACAGAAATGATCTGTGCTCCTCCTCCCTACTAATCTGTTTTCCATGACTTGATAATTAAGTGTGGCTATAATACATAGGGAAAAAATAACTCATGCTATACAGCCCATTGTTAGGCTACTAAAAAAATTAACTGTCATCCAACTCCTTCAGCTTTGGACCACTAGTAGATTGTGGAGCAGGGCTCTTATGTCTTACTTTCACTAGTTAAATTGCATCAACAAACTGCTGAGTCTTACCAATTATCGTAATTAGCACCTGAGGATGGCAGGAGACGGTCTCTGAAAGCAGGAAGAGGATAAGGGCTTTGCACTCAGAGTGTTACTGAAGACTTTGTACAGGCTGGCTGAAAGAGCTTAAGAAGCAGAAGGCATTAGAGCTTCCCTGGTAGCCAGGTTTGGATGGGTTAGGTGGGGAGCTTTAGGGTCTGATGCTTCCCATCTCATCCCCGTGCAAGCATATGCAGGAGAACAGTTCATAGATGCTGACTGGCAATACAAAAGTGTAAACACTAACTACTCCTCCTCAATTCAACCATCGCCATGTGTTCTCCAGATACATCTCTTTTAAATCTTGTTTTCTTCTTGTCCAGAGTCTCAAAGATGATGAGTCTGTGAGTACTTGCCGGGGTAGCGGAGCAGAGCTCCCTCCTCTCCTGTGCTGCTAGTTTATTCCCTTCCTGTGCACTGTGCTCAGGATAAGTACAGTTGTTTGTCAACACTGAAGTTTCAGAGATGTATACCTAAAAGTTGTGCCGTGCTTAGCTTGATATTCAGTGTGTGCAGCACCATCCCCTTGCCCAGTTGGAAACCAGCAAAGTACAGGGAACTGAGGAAACCTCAGTGACAGCTCAAACTGAGACAAATACTTCAGCTGTCAAAGCTCACACATTTTCTCACAAAGCAATAAATAAGCAAAGTAAACGTCTCTGGATGATGTGGAGGAGTGTTAACCAATGTCCATGTAGACATGGGTTGTGGACTGCTAAAAAAGCATTTCGAGTCATGGGATATTTCTCTTGGTGTGGCAAATACTCAGTGTCACCCTTCATGTGAGGCTTTGGAGTTTTCCTGTCGGATTAGTAGGCTTTGAAATTTTTCTTCAGGATTAATGAGCTTGTGTCTGCATAGACCATCTCTGGAGGCCTTTGATAAAACTCTCAAATATGTTTTGCTCATCCAGCTTTAAAACTGCTGTGTTTTGATTTAAAAAAGGGCCCTGATAAAGAAGTTATTCCTGATGCAGATTCTGATGGGATGCTGTTCTGCTGCCAAAACTTCTGGGCTGGTCTCCAGGTGTTTTAGTACTGTTTTAATTGCTTCTTGATTTCAACATCCTTCTGTTTTCTAAACCTTCCTTTTCAATATCTGCTTTTCCTGCTATGTGATTCTCCTCCTTTTATTCCCTTTTGTATTCCTGATCCTCTCTTCTTTCTCTGAATGTTTTGCTCTTTCCTTTTTACCTCTTTCCACTTCTCTGTTCCTCCTGTAGGGAAGTTCCTTGTGACTCCTTCACATTGCAGCTGCTCAAGAGAGCAGGGATTTCTTTCACAGGTGGGTGGTTTAGAGGGAAAGTGGGTGGACTACACCTGAGAGAGACTGAGCCACAGACTCCCACTCCTCAGTTACCATTGCCCTCCTGGCTTTGGCATTTCAGCTTTCCTCAAAGCCCAGCGATCATCAGAAATGATGCAAAGTCCTTCTAACCCAGGTTAAGGTAACCCTCTGAGGGTTATTCCTCCTGAAAGCCCCCACTGTGGTGACCTCCTGAAAAGCATTTTCTGCACTGCTGAAGTTTCAAGCACTGGAACATTCAGAAGGGGCAGAGCTGGGTGCAAAGCCTTTGGAGCACATAAACCTCACAAAGGAGCTGTGTGTTTTGTGTTTGCTACAGAAGTTTTGTACTCTTTTTTGGGGCTGGATTTTCTCCTTAATAATTTTCCCACCCCACTAAGCTTTTATTAATTATTTGGTTGTCTTGCAGGAGCCAAGAAGTATGCCCGTTGCTTTTGATTAAGAATCACACTTTTCCAGTTATTTCCATACACCTTTTCTAAAGATCATAACGAGATTTTGCAGCAGCCATTAATTCTTCTTAGACCATCCTCTATGTTTTACAGAGTGATCTCTGAGAGATGAATGTGCTTCAGTTAGTGTTGATGCACCCTTTTACTGATTTCTGTGTTGAAATATAGACTAATGTAAAAGATAATGGTAGCAGTTCCAGCAGTGCTACTTCTGACTAGGCAGGGCCTTGTTCTTCAGATGCTAATTGCCTACACTGTTTTAAAGACTAGAAAATAAGTTACATTAATCACTAAAAAGTGATTGCAAATAGTTTCAAAGTTATAAAGCATTGATCAATAAAGGTGAGAGAAAATGCTGGGGCCTTTGGGGAGTAAGCAATTCATTCATTACTGTGAACAAATTCAATACAAGGAATGAATCAATGTCTTAACTTGTCAGCAGTGTAATGTAATATTTAATAAAATATTGTCCCACATAATCTAGTGCAGGTCAGACTGGTATTTCTTTCATGTGGTATCTGAAAAATGACTGTCCTTCCCCCAGTGAATTGCTGTTTGATATTTTCTGCAGAAGAGAATGTAAATTAATAATGAGAGAGTCAAACACTGCCCTTCTCCCAGGTACGTGTTCAGGTTGCTTTGTTCTTCAGCCTACCTGCCAGCACCTCTCCACATGCCAAAACCCTAGACTGGTGAGAGAGAATCCTACAGAATGTAATACAGAATGGCAGCCCTGAGCCACTAAGACCAATAGCAAGATAAGTGCATTGTATGTCACAGAAAGGATTAAATAAAATAATTAAGAAGTTAAAATATATGGCAATTATTTAGAAAGGAAAAAGTCTGTACTGGGGGATACCTACTAGAATGCACATAAGCCTCTTGCTGTGCAGTATCAGTCTCTCAAATGCATATGAATAAAGATCTCAGTTAATCTCAGGTATCTTTTCCCAGATTGGTTTTTACATGCCCATTTTCCCCTGTAGCACTCATACTCTGCTAACAGGGAGAGCCAAGCCATCCTCACAGGCCACAGGTAGGAACCTCTCTGGTCTGGCTTGTCTGGGAGAAGGGAACCTGACAGGTACCCAATCTATCATCTCAGTCCTTCATCTCAGCAAGCCTGCTGTCCTGGAGTGTGTGCACCCATTTCTCAGGTGTGAATGATTTTAAGTGAACCTCTTCTTCTTCCCTTCCCTCTTTAAAACTCCTTATATGTCCTTTCTCAGAAATGCTGCAAAAGGGATTTCTTTGGTCTGCCTGTCCCAATTCCAACTGCAAAAATGCCTTCAATTAGTTAATCAGTGAAAGGAAATTTTCACTCTAGAAACTCATCCTGTAGATTTTATGATTCTCCTTTTTAAGTGCCTCCTTTCTGAACTATGCATTGCAGTGAAAAACCCAAACCAGAACATTTCTGGATTATTTTCTGAGTCTACCATTATACTACAAAGTATCTCAGTCAGCTTCAACTTCATAGTATTTTTTCCTCTATTAAGATAAGAAAGTCATTGGAAGTCTGATGGAGAAAATATCTATGCAAGGGTTTCAGAAAACATTTTTCTCAGGAGCAGTCTAAGGTCTATGTACTACTCAATGCCATCAAGTTAAAAAAACCCCAAACCAACAAAAATTGCTGTCATGCCTGATGTGAAAAATTTGCGGAACTAGACATCTTGTATCAAGGTTCAACATTCCTTAGGTTTTTACTTTGGATTCTTTTTCTTCAAGGGAATGTAACACACATTAGCCACACTAATCTCCTTACACTGTCTCATCCCTCTGGATACATTCAAGCTTGCAATTATTATTGATTAAAACACTTCGAAATCTAATCGGTGTCGTGGAGAAATGCAGTTAAAGTTTTGCAGTGTGGGGAAGTGGAATGGAGCAATAAAAAAGAAAAAATGAATCCCACAAACTCTTGATGCTGGTGGTAAACAGATTAATACAGTAATTAGGCTGAAAAGATAGACAAAGAAAAAAATTATTTAATTTGTGTAATAAATGCATGAATCAGACAGCATTAGACTCCATCAGCAAAGACATGATGACTTCCCTTTATTAACTGATTTGAAGCCAGAATGTTAAAAAATCTCTGACCAAATACTGGAGAAACAGCACAGAGCTCTGAAGCATTTTGCACAAGTTTGGCTCTCATGGGTTGCAGACTGTCCAGTTAGGCTCTGGTTTTCTTGGATTTTTCCTGTTTTATTTTTGTTGTGTATGGTGGGATTCTCATGAGGGTGGTGCAGTTGAGTCTTCCTCTATTGTGGTCCTGTTTCCAGGAAGAACAAAGTGAGGTGTCTGCACAAGCTGTGGGCTGCAGAGTTGTTGTGGAGGGCCCAGAGCAGCTGTAGGGCCACGGGTGGCTCAGAGCCCTCGGTGCAGCTGTAGGGCCACGGGTGGCTCAGAGCCCTCGGTGCAGCTGTAGGGCCATGGGTGGCTCAGGGCCCTCGGTGCAGCTGTAGGGCCACAGGTGGCTCAGGGCCCTCGATGCAGCTGTAGGGCCATGGGTGGCTCAGGGCCCTCGGTGCAGCTGTAGGGCCACGGGTGGCTCAGGGCCCTCGGTGCAGCTGTAGGGCCACGGGTGGCTCAGGGCCCTCGGTGCAGCTGTAGGGCCATGGGTGGCTCAGAGCCCTTGGTTCTGCTGTTTCCGGCAGCTTCGCTTTCTGAACTGGGCCAGGATATGGGGGCGACGAGGCAGCACATCCCATGAGGGGGTCCTGCTGCATGGTGTGGGCTGAGAAGGACGAACTTTGCCTGTCTTAATGCTGCAGCTGGCAGGAACAGGGCACAGCTGCTCAGCCCTGAGGGGCAGCTGTACCAGGGCCAGGGGCCAAAGGGAGAGGTAATGATGGCTGGGAATGCCTGCAGTAATAAAGGACTTATTGAGGCTTAAGATGGTGGTTTTATTCTCATGTTATATTGGCTTTTAAGTCTTCGCAGCCTGTCCTGTAACTTTTAACACAGTTACCTCTAGTCAGCTCAAATGCCAGCAGTTACATGAGCTACAGCATCAAAATTTCTGCAGGAAACTTCTGTGTTCCAAAATGTAAATTAATCCAAATTGGTAAACAAAGACTTAAATAAAATAATAATAAGCCAAAAAGGTTGTATTGTAAAATGTCTAGAGGCATAGCAGATAGTTTTTAGACATTTCTTCTTTTTTCTTTGTAACTTCCCTTAATCTCTGGTGGCGGATGTGCTTTGTGAAGTGCAGGATGTGATATCAAGTTTGAGAGCTCAATGGTCACCTTGTTGTGTCCCATAACAGTTCAGCATTTCCTTTGTGTAAGGTTTTAAGATATTCCTGGATCAGTTTAGAGCTGTGCTGGTTCACACAGGGCCCAGGGCTGAGGGCAGTCAGGAAGACACAGGGTTGGGGTTAGTGGTGGAACCTGAGCCATGTCATGGGGTTGCCAGGGCACTGTTGGGGTCATCCCTCCCTCCCAAGCACTTCTCTTTCAGCAGATCAGTATTTTGCTACTCTCTGGTGTAAATATGATTTCTTAAAACTACATTTGAGTGGTATTCAGCTCTGACTGATGGGATAAAATACTTTATACAATTATTTGGCTCAGAAACAGCAACAAGCCAGTGACTATAGCTAATAACAGCAAAAGATATTTAAGGGGACAGTGAGCTTCAAGTGCAAGGACCTTCAGATGTCAGTGAATTGTAGCTAGGATTCTGCTGGGAGCTTTCTTGCTGATTTCTTTCTGTGATGGAGATAGATTAGTGCACAGTGGTGTGGTTTCACCATGAGAGAACCGATGACTTGTATCTCTTGGATTATATTCAAAAGCACTGAATAACGGCAGAAGTGAATTTCCTGTCCCTCGCTGAAACCCTGTGCCAACTATGTTAGTACTGACAAGCATCACGTACCATCTGTCATCACTGTTGCCCAAGTTGGCAGGAGATGCTTCTGATTACAACTGGTCCAGGAAAATGTCCTCCCTCTGTCCCCCAGCACAGGGCATGGTGTCCAGGATGTTTGATGTATAATATGCTACTCCACAGAGATAGCTTTAGACAGATTCCCTTCATTGTCTTTAAGTTCTTCATGTTTGTTCTCCTTGAAAGAACAGCGACATTATTTAGCTGCTGTTCTCTGTTTATAAGGTACTGCTGTGTTATTAGGTCAGGAAATTCAATAAGGACTAGAAAAATTAAATTAGAGCAAATGAAAAGTGTACTTTGAAGGAAGGAATTTCTAACTGCAGAACTGTCAGGACATACAGAACAGTTTAACACTTAGGTGTGAGATAAGGCCTAAGTGTCTGATTTGAAACACTGACAGCATGTCTGCAGAGCACATGGAAGTTACTGTGGTGTGTGCAGGCACAGCCTTGTTAGCATGACTCCAGCAAGAGCAGACAGAAGGGGAGGGGGGAGTCCCTGGAGGGTTTTGCAGCAGGTTTTGCAGCCCTGACACCATTGCTGTTACCCTGCTCTATGCTGCTAGACAAAAGCCAGGGCAGGAGTGGCTCCCCTGACAGAAAACACTTTTGCCTGCTATGCTGCCGTCCCTGCTGTGCCCTCCATCCATCTCCCACTCTTCTCCTCCTGAACCAGCAAGTTTACTGCATGTGTGCCAAGGGAGATCCTGCCAATCAAGCTCGTGTGAGACCTGGATTTGGTCTCATGAGGTCGTAGCCAGTGAGACCTCTTTTAAACCAGCATTTTCTGTGCCACTGTGTCATCTCCGACCTGGCTGGGCCGTCTCTGTTGTTTCCCAGTCATGTGACCTTTGTGATACCAAGTGACTCTAGTGGACAAGGTGTCCTTAGGAAAGCAGCAATTCCTACATTGCATGAGTTTAACAACCCTCTTCTCCCTTTCTCTTCTAATTGCTCCAAACCAAAAAAGGGAAATTTATACATCAGACGAAGAGTGTTGGCTGGTCTGTCTCTGTACTTTGGGTTTGTACTGTGGAACCACAGAAGCTCCATATCCTTCATTTAATAAAGGGCAGCTGTTCCTGAAAGGGCTAGACCTCTGTGTACAGTTTGAGCTCTGTTGAATATTTACCACTCAGCTCTAATGGCCATACACCTGGCACAGCCACTTGGGTGTTATTTTTATGTTGGTTGCTGCACTGCAGTTGGGGTTTTGATATTAAAACCAGAGGTTGAGGAGGAAAGAGCAATCACTCCTGCTGGCACACGTTCCCTGAATGACATACTGAAGTGATGAATTTAAGCTTATGACACATTCTTCACAGTAATATTAATAGCAGTGATTACTGCAGATGACAGCAAGTTAGGTAGGACGGGGTCCCCGATGCTTACTGCCTGCCACTGAATTAGTTTTGGCATTAATATTTCACTTGATGTAAAAGTAGTGCTTAAAACCTGTACCGTGTCCCATATTTTCAACCCCTTCCAAGAAACAGAAAATCAGGCTTGGTCTGAAAGTGGGACACTGACATTCAGGTCTGTGTGACGATTGCCCTGGGAAGAACTGATGGAGTTGCACTGTTTAGGTATAGCAACCTCAGCTAATTGTGTGGCAGAGGTAGAGAGAAATCCCCATTTTTCTTTCAACTTAGAGACTAAAGCCTGATTTGTAAATGTGTATTCTAACAGTGCTCAACTACAGGAGGTTAGCCAAAAGGTGATTAAAAAAAATTCTTTCCATAAAATTTCATATATGGTACTTGAGAGTGGTAGAGCTTGAGATTTTCTGGAGTTTATTTTTCCTTGCTTGGTTTGGCAGGGAGAAGCAAGGGACAGCTTTTTCTTTTCTGAAGATGATTTAGTGCAAACTTTTGTTGATCAAAAGCCAAAGTTGCAAGAAATCTCGTCCTCAAAAGCTATGTTGATAAAAGGCATATTATGAGAACTTCAAAGTGCTTAATGAGAAGCCATAGGCAAAGAGAAAACTTAGGGAATGATCTTCTGCACTGGGTCAGCTGTCATGTAATATTTGTTCCATGAAACGATGCAATGCCAGGACGGGGCTGATTGTGATCCCTTGGGCCTTGGTGTCTGGAAGAACTGCTCTGTATGGGTGAGAAGACATACTCTTGCAGTCACTGTCTTGAGTTCAACTGTCTCTCCTAAAACTATTAGGAACTAGAGTGCTTCATGGAACTGGTGTGAAGGTGTCCAAAGCGGTTGTAAGAAGTCAGGGGTAGCAGGACACTGTGCTTGAGCAAGGAGATGTTGCCTTTTTCTGGTCTTAGGAAATAAAGGCTCAGACACGGTTAGAGGGTTGGGGGTTGTTTACCTCGGTATTTTAATAGGATCCCATTCCATGGCTTCTGACGTCCAGGTAGAACACACCGCAAAAGCCCCGTCCCCCCAGTCGAGTATACAATTAAAGACTCTACTCATTAGCATATCTACCAGGAGGGCCCAAGAAGGGGCCTGGGTGGGCTCACTTCTAGTTTACAAAATCTGTCCTACTAGGAGACCTTGAGGGCTCATGAAAACAGAGTGTTTGGTCTTCTAACTCTATGTGGCTTCAGGAGTGTTTAGTCTACTGGCCTGCTAAATACCATGAAACCAGGCTAAACTATCACCTAAAGCATCACAAGTGTGCATGCTAATACTTGTGAATATAGGGAACAGTGTAAGAAATATTCAGAAGAAAAGCAGAAAAATCCTTCAGGCATCAGGGACATAAACTTTCTCTCTGGTTAGCAGCTGTGGCAGTGGTTTCCATGTTTGTGTGACTATTTGGCTTCAGACTTCAGAGCTCGTTTTATTATGCTTGCATTTGTCCCATGCTCTGTGTGTTGCGTCCTGATGTAGGTTTCCCTGCGATCTCCACATGTGAAGGTCGGCTGAGTTGAGTCATCAATTACACCCAAGAGTGAGATCAGTGCTGCTTCCCTAGAAAGCTTCAGCTGTTTTTTCTTGACTGCTCCTGATTAGATTCAAGCTGGTGAATCCTCTCATCCCAGTTGTAGAGTACCCATTAATTTGATGAAAATTTGATTTCAAGACTTGTTCTCACAACATGACCAGGGATGATTAACTGGTGTTGGCACAGCTCTCCTGCATCACTTATTTGAAGCTCGTAAATCCTTGCAGCAGGAAGAGATGAGTGCAGTGGCACAGAGTCCTTTGGGCCAGCTTTAGTTTTTTTGAGATGTTGACTGAAGTGAAAAACGTTATACTTTTTTTCCCCTCTTTTTGTAGTTATTGTTGTTCTTGTTGCTTGTTTGTTTGTTTGTTTGTTTTGCTGATGCTTTCTTTTGACAAACTATTTGAATACTTGGTTATTGTTTGAAAGTGGAGGACTTAGCATTGTTTCACCTGGGAAGGCACCACACACTCCTGGAACAAAACTGAGGCCACCAATTTGTACATAATTTATACTTTATTTCTGTGTGTGAATTTCTGCATGTGATCTCCACACATGCACTCCTTACTTGAGACACATAAATTCCAGAGAAGGGCCCAGGTGAAACCATGTATTGTCTTTTCTTGTGTTTTCTGCCCCAAAATCTGCTTCTGTTAAAGCTTTGCAAAAGCACTAGAAGCACAGGTATTACTAAGAAACCCACCTTTGAATTATTATTGGGTTTTGGAGGGATTTTATCACTGCCCTCAGTCAACACCTGATTACAAATTGCTGTGGTTCAGCACACACTCCTACAGTGTCAGAACAGCAGTCATAAGGAGTCACTCTGGTGCCCAGGGCCTACCATTGAACTGAAACCACTGCTGTCATGGCTAATGCACAAACAGGATTCTGTAAGTTTTGTATAGTTCTTATATGACTGATAATGTAGGCAAACTGATAGGATCAGAAAAATGGGTATCATGCCACTTTTTTTGCTGAATCTTTGAGGGACGTAATAGAGATTTCCGTAACACCTTCCATTGTTTGATTCCATATTGACTTAAGCAGATCCATTTACTCATCAGTCTTATTTAACTACAATAAAAATGTATACAAAATAACTTTATTTTGCCTGCATGAAATACTGAGTTGTTTTCCTTAGGAAAAAGAAAATGAGAATAGCAACTAAAGGCTTCCAAGAAATATTTCAGAGCCTTTGGACCTGTTTGATACTCACTGTAGATCACTGCAGTTCAGTGGGTGCTGACTACATTTGACTTCTTGCCTTGCACCTTTCTTTGGCACATGCGTACCTTGGCTGTTCCCAAGAACAACAGCACAGCCCCAGGACAGGCTTCCGTCTGCCATTCAGGATGAAGGTGCTGGGAGGAAAGGACAGATAAAATGTTTTTCCTCTAGAAACAAATACTAAGGGGAAAGATTATAACTCTTCTTCCTTTCCTTTTTTGAGATGGCCACACTGAGAGTTGAACAAGGGGGGGGAAGTAGGTACCAAGTCCTGCAGACATTACAGCCCATGAGTAAATAGGCGAACCAGAGAAACCTGTAACCAGTAGCGAATATTTGGTGATGAGAGCTGCTTGTTGCAAGGCCTGATTTTCATAGCCAGCTGTGTGCAGAGAGTAGAGAGTGGTGTTCAGTGGGATGCAGTGGGAAGTGTAAGCCTTTGGGCAGCCCACTGCTGTGATTGCTTATTGATGACTGCAAGATTTGGCTCAGTCATGTGAACAAACCTTGTGGAAGAAGCAGGTTGGAAGCAAACTCCTGGGAGAGGCAGGACAGATACGCTGTCTCTTTGAAAAACCCTGTCAGGAAAATGGAGCTGGACAGTTGTAGTGTTTCTTAAAGGTATCTGTAGTTAAGGAGAAAAAAACAACAGCTAACTGCTTTTTTTCTGTTGTTTTTAGGTGGAATGATAGTGCTACCTCCTTGCACCATGGGAGGAATGAAGTAGTCTAGTGTGCCTGCCTTGCTCCCTGCACCAGGTTTGCATGTCAAGAAAAGCTGCCCACTGCTGTGATTACTGCTGTCCACACCACCAACCCTCTCCAACATCAAGGAGACAATAATGGCAGCCCCTGGTGATGCAAGGGTTGGGATGGTAGGCAGAGGCCCTGCCTTCCAAATAACACCCATGAGTTGGTATGAGCTAAAATCAGTAGCTGTGGCTTTTGCAAACCAGCCTCAAACTCTTGCACTGCTGAGCCTGTGGGGAGGGATAGCAGTCCAGAGAGACTCTCAAAGGGTTTTTGCTCGAGCATTTGTAAGCATGGTAGGAATTAAGTCATGTATCATTTATGGGAACATCCGCCCTCCACAAAGCTGTCTGGTGTTCAGCCTCCAGCATCTGTGAGCAGGCTGTATCTGAGGACCCGAGATAGTCTTTACTGAATACGCTCACTAGTGCCTTTTAGATTGTAAACCAGCTTGCCTTGCTCTCACTTAGGAGAAATTGTGCAAAAGTTATCTAACGTGAATTAGAAGAAATGCATGTAATTGTCATTATGATATATTTTTCCTTGACATATTCTTTTTTTTTTTAGTGAATACTTTTATTTTTCCTGGCATAGGTACAGTGACTACATTTGCTACCTGATGTGGTTACAGAAAAACATGTGAATGTGATTTCAGACAGCCTTTGGCCTCATGATATTTTAATGCTTTTTCAGAATTATTTCAATCCATGAATTTATACTGGGAACTATAAGTTCAAGTCTTACTGATTTCTGTGACAGATGTATAAGTGCACTTGTGAACTGAATCAGAAATATGGGGCTTTAGCTGTTGTCTGAGGGAAGATGTCTACATTTCCTTGATGGCTCAGTTTGTTTCTGCAACTCATTCTACCACAGGAGACAAAAAGATCCTGCTTATTACGTGAGTGCATGTGTCATTATAACTAAACCTCCTAGCTTAAACCCTGGAAATCTGCTGTTCTGGCAAAAGGAGCACCTGTCTTTGCCACACTTTGTAGGACACTCCCTGCGGAGGTTTTCTGGAGCAGTGGAGAGTAAGGGCACTTCTCAGCCTCATTTGTCCCTATCTCTAGGTGCATGAAAAGCTTTATTATGAAATGTCATGAAAATATGGCATGTGAAATCAGCTTGCATGTGGAAAATGCCATCTCTGGGCTGGAGAACAAGTGTTAATCTCACTCCCATCTATCTTGAACCCTGAAACTAATAGTAACATATTCACAGCCATGCATGTGCCTCCTCCCAGGGAGCACAGATCAGTGTGCCCAGCCTGGACACCCTCCTCATTCAAAAGAAATTTTTGTTACACTGGGTGAATTGCCTTCTCAACATAGGGAGTTTCTTTAACATCTCTATTTGTTCAAACCCTTACTATGGTAGTAACTAGTTCGACTTACATGGATTTTAAAGCATTTGTGACTTTGCACTAGGCTGTGTTCTTCACCAGAAAACAAGATTTTAATGTAACAGTTCTCAGAGATGATCTGTCATAGTTGTGGTCATTATTTCTTGCCATCAAGGTTTGTGTTGTTTTAGCCTTAAAGTCCTTTACTTCTGATTTATTTTTGGAAATTCTGGTTTCAGTAATTTTTTCCAGGAATGCCTGTGAAGAGGCTTTCCCTAGGACTGTGCTCACATTTTGCTTTGGGAGGTTAAACAGGTCAGGTTCCTTACATCCCTGCTCAGCTGGACACTCAGGGTTACACTTGTATAATGTATATATTCATTGTGCGCTTGAACTTGCGAGCACCCTTACAAATGGCAAAAAACATTTTGCAGCAACTTCCTTAGTAAAAGTACTGTTGTTAAAATTTTTCTGAAGCTATCCTGAGTGTCCCAGGTAGAGAGATGCACTGCAAACCTGGCATGTATCTGTTTACTAGATAGAACTCAATTATGGAGAAAGGGTCCACAAGGATGTTTTGGTGTCACTGAGGTTGCAGTGACCAGGTTGGCTCTTGTGAGACTAAGGTGGAGCTGAGAGATGGACCAAAGGAAGGAAGAGATGGGGATGTTATAGAGCCAGAGCTTTGTGAATGTTTATTTGCTCTACATGACCTAGTCATAGCCCTTGCTGTGTTGTGTGAGGGGTGGAAGATGCATTTATAGATTAGGAGAACATTACTACTTAAAACTGTCAATGCAGATCATGAGGGAAAAGGAGAAGCCCAGAACTGAGCACACCAAACTTGTGTGCTTGATCAGTGCCAGCAGCTGAGAAGGAAAACCCAAGGCTGGAGTTAAATATCAAGCTGAATTAGGATTTTGTGTTGTATTTGTGCTCACTTGTTCCATGTTTTAATAGAATCACAAAAACAACCTTTACCTGAAATGTTAAGCCCTAAATATTTTCTGCCACTGTAGATTTGCTGCCACCTTTGAATTGATTAGACACACTTTGGAAATCAAGCCACATTCTTAATAGGGGAGGGGTGCATATTTTCAATGTTTATCATACTGCATTAGGTGTTTAATTAAAAAGAGGTTCCCAGAGGATTAGCCAGCTTCATGTTGATGGCAAAAGAATATACATTAGCAATTTTTGGCAGGTAATTATAATGTGGAAGTGGATGGTGTCACGAATGGATGTGGGAGGTTAGATTAGTCCTTGCCTCCTGCCCAGGCCTTGGCAGTAGGTAGTAACCATATTGAGGTAACCAGCACCCCAAAACCCACTTCTCGTGTGTAAGTTCTTTTAATGATGACTGATTCTGTCTATTACAGAATGAATCATTTATTAATAGACGGGGAAACTAACAGACATAAGACTTAAAGTAAACCAATAAAATAAAACAAAAATAGGAATGAAACAAAACGAAAGACTACTAGTAGTTTAACATACAGTGCACAAGAATGGTACCTTTTACAGTTACAGCTAGCAAAGAAACAGTATAAGCTTAGGATTCAATGTATCTTACCATCCAGTTGCTGAAGGTGGGGCACACATCGAGATGCTTTCCCTCAATCCCTAGAGAAGGAACCACAAAACCTGTGTCCAGACTTTTGGGGAGAAACTTTGAACACTTTCAGGGTCTAAGAGACTTCTGCCTCAGTGATAGCTCGTGTATCTTTTATAGCATAAAACCGTTACTCTTTAGTCAGTAATTTTTCTTTTATCTCTCCTCCCATCAGCTCTCCAGACTAAGATGTTAATTCTTAGCTGAGGCTTGAGCTCCCTGGTGCCAGAGAAAGACATACTCTTGTGTAAACACACCCCACTGCACAGGGTCTGCTGAGAGCAGGGACAGCTAATGCTGCAGTCAGTACCAAATATTAACAATTTAAAAAAATATATATTGTTAATTCAGCCCCTAATAATAATGTATTATTATTAATAATAAAGGCCTCGCTGGGCCTTTGTGCCCTTGGGCTATCTCTTTATGCACCCGTTATCTGTGACACACAGGAGGAGGAGGTGAAGGGGGTAGTCGTCCTGCCACAGATGGCTTGAGGTTAATATTTTATGATAGCTCTAGTGGGATGAAGAGAAATATAATCATTCTTTTTGCTAAGTGGAAAAGACAAATTAAACAATTACATACACCTGTTTGCTTCTGCAGGTTTGCTAGTTCGATACATTAGGACAAAATTAGTGTGGATGTGACCCAGATTACTGGGTTGAGCTCCATGTCAAGGAGTGCAGAGTTGGCTGCTGGCTCTCACTGCTTACATTCCTACAGACATGTAGGGAGCCGAGGGATTTGATTTCCATTGTCTGCTCTTCCATTAGATTAAGCCAGATCAGCAGGATGAGATGTAGCCCTGCATGTGAGAGGTAGAGCATGACTGGAAAAGCAGAGTGTCCTCCTCTCCTTAGGTAATGTGCTGCCTGTCCAGGT
Source organism: Eopsaltria australis (assembly GCA_034509425.1). Taxonomy (NCBI): domain Eukaryota; kingdom Metazoa; phylum Chordata; class Aves; order Passeriformes; family Petroicidae; genus Eopsaltria; species Eopsaltria australis. The sequence continues at coordinate 236,649 of JAVTVJ010001466.1, forward strand.
GTGATTTTCAAGAAAATATTTTACCCAGTGTAGCCACCATCCTTTGATAGCTTTGATATCCCTGTGTCTGAGCAACCTTGTTAATGTTTGTTGATCTTAATACCACTTGTGGCAGCTGGTGTGAGAGGAGAAACAACAACTGGAGAGTGGGGTGGGCATGGACCAGGCTTGTTTCATACAGCCCCAGCCCAGACCTGTTGCCACCAAGCTGCTCCTCTATGAGGGCTTCCTTGGCAGATCTTTTGGGCAGGTTGGGATGCAGCAGATGCCACATCTATTTGCTGCTACTCATGTTGCTGCAAAAGCTGCAAATGAATAGATCTTACTGGATCAGATCATCAATCCTGTAAATCCAGTTGCAATCCTTTACTGTGGCTAATGCCTGAGGTCTCACAGGAGAGCAGAAGGACCTGCTCCGGCTGGAAATCTATATGTTATCTGTCTGGAAAACCAAGAATTGAGTCTGACGACTCTCTGGGAGCAGACTTCTGAGAGGCATTCATGAATGTGGCTCTATCTAAACACTCAGTGACTCCATGGAAAAGAGAGAGGTCAAGGTGGGAGAACTCAATCCTGTACTAACAGATACATTATTATTGGGGGCTGAATTAACAATTTTTTTTTTTTTTTTTTTTAATTTTTAATATTTGGTACTGACTGCAGCATTACATGTCCCTGCTCTCAGCAGGCCCTGTGCAGTGGGGTGTGTTTACACAAGAGTATGTCTTTCCTGGCCATGCAGCCATGGGAGCTACCAAATCTGGGGCAAGGTGGCTGAAGTCATTCATGAGCAGTGACTGGGGAGTTTAGAGATGCCCTGAAACATTGGGCTCAGCATTTTATAGGCATTAGACTGAATCAGCTGATATAGGGAGATGAAGAAAACAGATGGGAGAAAGCATTTATGAAGCAGCTGCCCATTAACCAATAATTTGGTACATTTCCTTCAGTTCTTTTCATTAAGCTACAATATGTGGTTGTCTCATTTTCTGTGAGATGCATTGAATGTTCAAAAGACTCAGCTATAATTACACAAATGCTGAAAGAGCAGAGGCATGCACTGCATCAGGAATAGTTCTCTCTCTTTGTGTTGTGGAGTACAACAGCCTGATGCAGCATCATTCTTCTACAGCCATCTCTTTTCTCTGGATTCTTCTCCGCAATTAACAAGGTCATGTGAGGAACTGATGATTTGCAGTGGGAGTTGTTTAAGTCTGAGGACTACTTATGAAGGGTTTGGTTCCAGGTTTGGACGCATTGGTGGCAGCTTAGTATGGTAACTCAGAATTTATCAATGCAACTTGCTTGATTGTCTGTAATCTCTATTCTAGGAGAGAATTTGAGCTTTCATTCTGATAATAGCCAGATATGTCACATCTTGCTTGCACTAATCTGAGACCCTTTACACATGCAGTTAAAAATACAGGGTTGAATTTTTCTAAGAGTTCACAATAACACTTCCTTTTCTGACTGTTTTGCACAGTTTGTTAATGATGAAGTGTTTATGATATTATGTTAATGGTTCAAACCTTTCATCTTGCCTGCCCACCTCAAATTCCTCACCAAAATGGGAACTGGCTTTCCCAGGAATCTGTGCTGTGAGATTAGTAGGGAGAGGTCATGTCATGTGAAGCATATCTGTCCTGGAGCAGGAAGGTAAGCACAGCTTGGCTGTGCTTACCTGGCCCAGGAGCAGGGTGGGAGATGCTGTGAAGCTCTGCTTCTCATTCCTGGTCCTCTAAATCCACCTACAGAGGATTTAAATTACACCAGTCTCAGGCAATAGATGCGAACACCACTCCCAGTGTTTGTGGCTAATATAAGGAGTTTCCTTATGGACTGTGTACACAGAGAGATGAGGTGCTGGGTGGGAAGAGAGGCTTTGAGTACACTGTTAAATGGGCTACGAATTCTAGTGGATTTCAGTTGGAAAGCACTTTGTATGACAAGACAAAATACACCATCTTCTATATGCTGCAGTGGTGAGAAAGCCTTTGGAAAATCTGCAGGTCCCATTAAGGCCTCAGTTACCAGGTCTGCTTGCAAGAACCTTGCATTGTTTTGAACCCCAGGTGTAAAAAAACCTGAATCTTTACAGGCAGAACCAGTGCTGCCTGACACAGTGGCTTGCCAGGCACCCTGAAAGTGTCTGGAAAGGAAAACTTGAATTTGTGTAACCTGTGCCCACTTGTTCTTCCAGCAGAATTTCCAGAGAGTTTCATTCCTTCTGTAATTTTGGATTTTGTAGTCAAGGGCAGAAACACTGAACAGCTGGCAATTGTTAGACCTACATTAGAAAGAGCACAGTCCCATGGAACTGGGATAGTTCCCACTATTTAGGTGGTACACAAAGGACCTCTTTAAGCCACTAGCACAATAAACTCAAGATGGATTTCAATTTTATTTTGGAAAGCTTTAAAGATACTGGTGTCAGAAAATAGTAACTTTCTAGTGAGTTTCAAATGGGGTAATGTGCCGATATGGCAATGTAGGGATATGCAGAAAGTCAGTTTACCAGTGTCCACTCCATGAGGTAGTCAGAGACTTTAGGAATGTGGCAGCCAAGTCCCACCTTTGTGTTGCATCCAGGGAATGAGGATGTCCCCAGCCCCTGAGAGAGCTCCTGTCTCCAGTGAGCAACACAGTGGCTCTTACCACTTGGGTTGTCTTTGGTCCCCAAACACTCAATGTGTTAGCTCCTCTGTTCATGCCAGCAGCCCAGCCAGTCCTGCTGGCTCGCAGTGCTTTCCTCTCTGAGCTGGAGGCTGGGCCTGCAGCGTTCTGGTGCTGGTGCAGTGGGAGATGTGCGTGTGCAAAAGCCTCTGGCTCCTGCAGAACACAATTACCATTGATCAGGAAGAAACAGAGCTGTGTGCTTTGAGTTTAGCTTTTCATGCCAGTATTGTTTTCTGCCAAATCCATTAACTCTGCAGTGCAGCTCAGTGTGCTTTAAAGATGTAAATGGAATTGACTGAAACCCAGAATTTAAATACAAATGAGTGTTATTTACCTCCAGTTCTCCCTATAATTCTTATTCTGGAGCTAAAGCAGCAGCAGTAATTTTTTCTACATCCTCTGGATAGTGGTCTTCTATGTTAAAATATAGCTTGGGTTTATGTGTGCACTGCCCTGAAGAAAGGCAGGATCCACCTGGACACAGGTGAGGCCAGCATCAAGGAGGAGCTGGTGGTCAGGCAGAAGCTGGCACTGAGGATAGGTGGGACTGTAGTTAGTGTGATGGCCACGTCAGGCTGTGTCAGGTCAAAAAGCTGCTTGGGCTGTCCCTGTAGGGGCTGGTGTGAACAGAGCTTTGCTTTCAGCCACAACATTGTACTGTGTGCTCCTCACTCAGAATCTCTAATGGTTTCTGAGAATAGAGCTCTTCCTTCCATGGAGGTACTTACAGCAAGTTTCTCCTCTGGCTGCTACTCATATAGCACCTATTTTTATGGCACCTATAGGAGTTTAAAATTTCCTCAAGGGCTTCTCTTTTGTTTTTCCCACCAGAAGATTAAATTGGTTGGACTGAGCCTGGAACATGCAGAAGTTCTTACAGTGCTGGAGCGATGAGGAGGCATGTAGAGAGGGGGATCTCCTGGAAGACTTATTTCCAGAGGAAATTGGGCCCATTTCACATTTTTTTCCTCACCTTTTGCAATATCCAAAGAATGAAAAGGTGTATTTTTCCAATATATAGCCAAAGAATAGGCTAAGCCTTGGTAGACTAATTTTTCCCATCCCACTTGTTATGCTGCAGAGAAAACCAAAGCTGAACAGCACCACGTGGGCACTGATGGGACTGGTGATGGAGTGTAAAAATCAGTTCTTCCCCTTTTTCCATAGTGTCATACATACATCTGATGGATCTCAGGCAGAGTGCAGTCATGTGCACTGCTGGCAGCCTGATCTTTCCCAGGGAATTTAAAGGTGTCTCAGCCAGTGACAGGGTGCCCACTAAGTGAGGAGTTTTTCTGTTCCATTCTGCATACTGTGCTTTGGGCTTTTGTTACTAGAAAATTACTGATTGTGCAGAATATGGAGCAATGGATGCATAACTAGATTAACAGAGACAGCACATTGTGCAAGCAATACTTTTTCTTCCCATCTCTAGAGGCAGAAATAAGCAAAAGTCAACAAGGGACAAGATACTGCAGCTACAAAACTGGTGCTGGACTTACCAAGACACCTTATATGTTTACTGGTATGATTAAAAGTGTAATGTGATTACTTCTCCATGCTTGCATCTGTTACATTTACTGCATGCACTGGACAGGATATTTACAATTTGTTTCAATCACCATATTTTGTAAGGTCAGAAGAAAAAAAAATCAGAAATTACATTTCAGGAGACTATAAAGTTTAAGCCACTTAGGATCAAATTTTAATGGCTCTAATTTCTGGCGATAGTCCTCAGGCATTGTTGGATTCAGTGGAAACTAAGTGCTCCCTGCATTGGAGTTTGAGAGCCTAAAGTGCTGGAATTGCTCTTTAACCATTAATTAAAGCTTACTGTTAAGATACTAAAATCATAATAGATATTCTGCAGTTGGTATAATTAATTATCAGATTTATCTTAGTGGAATTGTGGCTTTGTGAGAGTAAAAAAATGTATTACCAGCTTATTGTTATGTCTCTACATCACAGCCATATTACTTGGATACAAAAAGTTATTATGAAATCTGTTTATCTGTAACCTAGTTACATGCCTGAAATATTAGTGCCAGCCATTGCATTTCAATCATCAAAAATAGATTGTTTTTAAAAACTAAGGACATATGCAGTCAATACTGACCCTGTTTGTATCTTTATTTTTTTAATATATATGCTAATGTTAAGCAAGCTAGGTTTCTTTTAATTTTGCAATTTTTTAGGTACTTTTTTGCTATATCAAGTCATGCTATTCCTGAGTTCATTAGTCCTGATGTATGCCTGAATAGAGAAGCAAAGGAAAAATATTGGTTGTCCTTTCTTGAAAGGGCTGGGCTTCTTTTTCATGTTTTGAGCAGTACTTTTTGATGCTATTCAAAGGCATTCCTTTCTAAAGGATGAGAAGCTTGCAATAACCAGAAACGATTCAGCACCACAGTTGTGTATAGCACGATGTCGTCGGTTGACCCCGCCCAGGTGCCAGGTGCCCACTCAGTCACTCTATCACTCCCTCTCCCACTGGGAGAGGGGAGAGAATAATATGAAAAAAACTACCAGGGTAAGAAAAGGCAGTTTTATTACAGTGGGGGGAAAAAGTAGAACAAGCAAGCTGAGAGTTGCATGTGCAAGAGCTGAGGGGAAAACAATCAATCTCTGCTTCCCATCAGCAGCGATGTCCGGACACTTTCTGGGAAGCAGGGCTTCAGCACGCGTGACGGTTGTTCAAGGAGGCAAACATGGACCAGGCCTGAGTGCCTCCTCCTCCTCCTCTCTTCCTTCCCTTATGTATCTGAGCTGATGTCATATGGGATGGAATATCCCTTTGGCTGACTGGGCTCAGCTGGCCTGCTGGTGTCCCCTCCCAGGATCTTGCCCACCCCCATCCCCTTTGGTGGGGGAAGGAATGTCAGAGGGACAGCAGAGCTTGGCAGTAGCCAAAACACTGCTCTGTTATCAACACCAGCTACCAAAGCAAAGCACAGCACTGTAAGGGCTGTGAGCTTTACCCCAGTCAGACCCAATACACACGAGAATCATCATAAATGCAGTAGCCAGCAGCAAAGCATGTCTGTAGTGTCATTTGATTGTTGTGGAAACTATGGAATGGTGGTCCTTGGTATCAGACATCAGCACCGCCATGCTAGAGGCATTTTGGGGAAACTGCAGTCCCAAACTGCCATTTAAGAGCAATGCTCCTCCTGTGAAAAGAAGTAAGAGTGTTATAAGCATTAAGAAAGTTGATGTGATGACAATTAAACTGATTAAAGGAGAAAGCAACTATTAACAGGAGCATCTCTGAGTTTCACTGAATTTATTTATCCATTCTGGCAAATGCCCATTTGCCACCTGGTTTATCTGGTCAGGAAGGTGCTTGGAGAAGGGATGCAGTACATCCCTGCCCCAAACAGCTCTGCACTCTGTTCAGAGGGCCCATGCACAGATCCTGGGGCTTGCAGGCAGCATCAGGAGAAGCAGTCTGTGTAGCATCCTTTTAAATACTTTTCTCTACTGCGATTTTAGAGGAAGGAGTATGAATTATAGCACAAATCATAGAAAGGCATACTGCAGGCAGGGAGCTCTTTACTCCCATTGTGTTAGCTATTTCTGTGCTACATTGAACAGAGATTTGAAATGTAATGTTGGACTTACAGAAAGCCAACTACAAGCAAGAAAGCAGCAGTCACAGTATCACGGGCTTACATGCCACATGGGCCCTAATCTGTAAAAAAATGAATCCCCAATACCTTGGTGGACACAAAGGTCCTGCTCCTCTTACTCCAGCTGTGGTAGCTCTTAGGGCTGAGTGCACAGTCTTGCACAGCCTATTTTTCTGTAAACCTTGAACACAGAAAGCAGCAAATGCACCTCCATGGTGATATTCTGCGGTAGATGCAGAATGCACCTGTGCATCCTTCTCTCGTTGTTCCTGTTTCTGCCTGGGGGAATGCCTGTCCTCTGCCAGCTCCTCATGGGAGTGACACTGGTCAAGAGCTGCCCAAGGGCTTGAGGGTTCAGTGCATCGTCCTGTCCATTCATGTTTCATGGACACAGGAGGAACCGTAAGTGTCCTTGGGTCTGACAACCAGGGCTGTGGGGAAGCAGGACCAATTTATTCTACTGCTCAGGTTAAAAAAAGCCAGGCCATCAGCCAGATCTTAAGGTAAGTATGCAAGAGTGTAATGTGGGGACTTTGTAGGGTAAGTTCATTGCAGAGGCTCAAATGACCACATATAGCTTTCCACATAGGGTATTTTCAAAAAAAAGCCAGAACACAGAAAGATAGTGATGTGTATGCATAGATTACTACATGTTCTGGGCATTTCTATTCCATAATATCAGCTGTAATCATTAAAATCATAGCTTAATTATCTGCTTTGGCACAGGTACAAAATAATAATCCTTTCTTGCTTGTCAAAACTGAGATGATGGCTGACGGCAGCTGTGTGATTGTCTCTGCCCCAGCCACGAATTTAATTAACTCCATCAATGTGACAACTGCAGAGTCCTGCTATTGACAGGAGCTCCATGGTAAATTTACTGAATTCCTTGGCTTATGCTGCTCCTCAGCTGTGTTATAATACAAAGATATTTTAATGAATCCTAGGAGCCAAATGATGTCTACCATAAAGACTATGCCACAGTTTTTCAGTCTTATACAACACACGGAAATTAGTCATTTAGTTCTTGAAAGGAGTAGAAAATGTAGAGTTCACATCCCCAGTGAAGCATGGTTCAGTGCTCATCATGGTACGGTTATTTATCTGTGACAATACTGGAAACAGTGTTGAAATTCAGCACCTCTGCCATTTTTGAGAAAAGCATTGCTGGGAGAACTGTCAGCTGCTTGATGCCAAGTGATTTGTTACATCTTTTTATAATTCTTAGTATCAGTTCAGGCTTTTTTCAAACAAGTCTGAAGTGCTTTTTTAATCACTTTATAAGTTTCACAGAGGCCCTCAACCGATAATGGAGGCATATATGCCTATCTGAAAAGAGTTGTTTACATAGCAGTGAGGATTAGAAGATTGGCTGTCTTAATTATATCCTATGTTTTCATTACTTTTGTACTCCTAGAGATGGGTAGGAAAAAGCTTGCTGTCTCAGATAACATCTGATCTTTGGTGTTTGTTTACAGGTTTTTAATGAAACTACAAGTGTCAGAGGTGGGGGAAGTAGCAAGGGTGTTTTGTGTCACAGGCACTGCCCTCCAGGAATGGGTGCTTGCTGTCTTTCTATATCATCAGTCACTCCAGCTGTTGGGCCAAAGGGGCATAGGTGAAGAAGCAAGATTGTTTCTTGGGTGCTAACCCCCTTCACAGGTGGTATCAGAGGGTAATAAGAGGAGTGAGCTCTTGCTGTGGTTGTCCCTCTCTGATTGCCCCTCTCCAAAGGCGCAGACTGCAGAGATCAATGGTGCACGTATCAGTCCTGTCCAGAGATGATTCCCCATCCCCACACCAGTGGCTGTATGGTGAAAGCCTGCTGTAGCCAGGGTGGAGAGCTGGAGTTCTAGGTGAGCTCAAGAAATTTGGGGTTTTGGCCAATAGTTATGGTAATGCAAATCTGACTAATAAAAATTACAATTTGACACACTACATGTGCTGCCAGAAATGACTATGCAATATTAATAAATGCTAGCAAATATTATCAAATTCCGTGGCTATGACTTTTACTGTGATCCACTCCCTTAACAGTCAAGGCGGGCTCTCTGGAGATGGATTTAGGAACATCAAATATTGATCTGAATCTTGCATTACTCCCTGGGCGGCTTTGGTATATTTTGTACTCTCAGCTTTATTTAGACTATTTTTGCAGCTTTGAAAGATGTGTTCTTGGTTTTGCCAAGTGTGACCAACTAATTTTAAAGTCTTTTTAAAATCTTTTATTGGACTGCAGTATATTGCTTTAATTCAGAGAGATGAATGCTTAGTCCCCTTTCTGAATTACATGTAGAGGGCTAAGGGACCATTTCAAATAAATGTAGATTGTAAATGGGATAGCACTGCTGACAGTCTTCTGGGCAAACCCATGGCTGTGGACAATGATTTACTGCTCTGTTTTAAGATGAACAGAGGAAATTTCCACTTGGTACGGTAGGATACCAGTAGGATAAGGACATAGGCTAGGATAGGCTAGACTAGGCTAGGATAGGATACCAGTAGGATAAGGGCAGGCTTACAGTAAGTAAAGCAAAAAGAATCAGTATGACTCTGTGAACAGGACTTTTTCAGAAAGAATGAATGTATTATCCTTAAAATAATTATTTTGATAGACTCCCAGTGGCCCACTGAAGACATATTTGAGTTTGCATTCATGCAACAGAATCAGGTAGATATCCATCAGCCCAGTTAAACATGTCATCTGTAGTTGTCTTTCCAGGCACCAAAGACTATCAACTTTTAATATGGTTGGTTGTTAAGGAGCGTTTGATATGTTCATGCTTCAGCTGGGCTGAGCAATGGAATGCCCATAACATTTGACATAGTAGCTTGGTATTTAAATGTCAGTTAAAAGTCTTTTCTTGAGCTGGTAACATTGCCAGAGGGATGTGTGTTTCATTATTGGAATGGCCTCACAAATAGCTGGATAATGTGACTGTGGTACCAGGTCCTTGCCAGGGTTTTGTTCTACAAAGAGAGAATTTAAAATTAATTATTCCCAGGACCTACATAACTTACAGAGTTGATAATGACTGGTAGAGCAGCCACTGTGTGCACAAGCAGATGAGGACAGGCACCAGGAAGATTTGACTGACTGTGCTGGGGAGCCATGATGCTCTTATGGAATACTGCCAGGAATAATTATGAAAATGACACATTTTCTAAACATTTAAATTGCTTCTGAGCAAAAATCTGCTTGGAAATAATAAAGGACTACAGCAGTTTATGCTGTGACCATAGGATGAACCTCCTTAGTGACTATGTAAATGTCTCATATGTTGATGGGTGTAGAAGGTAACATGGTGCAGGGTGAAAATGGTAGAGAATAGTGACAGGGAGCAGCTCTCAGAGCTGTTCTAAGCCCTGGAGCTCGAGCACAGGAGGCTGCAGTGCAGTAGGTACCTGCTTTAACCCTGTGGATCCCTTGGAGCACTACCTAATCCAGAGGGGCTCTGGGCAGTTGTCTGCCGCACAGAGAAGCAGTGCTCCTTGTTTTTCTTTCTCTTTTGCAACAAAAAGTTCCCAGCTCTGCTGCAGGGGAATGGCAATAGAACCAAGAGCAAAATTTGGTATTCTTCTTAGCCAGCCAGCAGCATTCTCTTAATTTTAATGATTACAAACTACCCTATTCATGAGACTTTGGAAAAATCAATAATGTATGCACATTTGGTGGGGAGCAAGTGATGTCATCTATCTTCAAGTCTGCGATTATAATGTGAGATGAGATACTAACAGTTTGAAATCCTTTATAAATGAATTAAATTGCTTTGTCTAAAAAGAATAGGATGAACTGAATCAAAACTGTTCCTTTCTGAGATAATAAATAAAGTAATAATACAATTGTTAACTTCACTGATTGAGGTTTCAAATCAAATTTAGAAAGGAAAAATTGAACATAGATGTGAACTCCTGTTTCTAACAATTGCTTTATCTCAAGAGGATCTTGCGTTCCCTTTCCATAGGAGAGCACTCAGATTGTGTTGAGAAGAAGCCTGATATAAAATGCAAACTAAAGCAGGCAAACCCAGGAAATTAACACAGGACTTTCCAAACCTACTTTGATTGAAGTCCACTGAGTGAACTACTTTGATAATATCAGCTGGTCCAGCTGTATCCCTAGAAAGAGGCTGCACCCCTGTTAGTGTGGTGGGAAAATGGTGCTGCTGGGCCATTATTGTTGTACATTGAGGTTTACAGTCAGTTGGACAGGGATCACTTTTTACTGGGCTGCCATGATAAACTGAGTTCACTGAGTTCGTTGATGTTAAGAGTACATTTCTAATGGGTGAGTCTTTCTCCTTGCTTAAAGAATTTTCCTCAAAAAATACAGTAGGTGGTTTCTTACAGTTTTAGTCTGTCCAGCCCTAAATGCCTGCTAGCACATAACTAAAAATTCTCTTCACCCTGATTCTAAAGTACCTATAAAAACCGCTGAAATTTATTTGTGCCTTCCAGAGGCAAATATCTGTTCTTGTTTAAAAACTTCGGCAAGGAAATCTATGCAACATTATTGGCACATGTTGGCAAATTAGAGGAGTTGGTCTGAGGAGATGTCCCTGTTATTTTTACAGCACAAGCACACTGCACTACACGCCCTGCTTACAGATAAGTACCAAACAAGTCAAAGTTATTAGGAATTAAGAACAATCTATTTGAGACCACAACTATTTAAGATTTCAAAGTACATACCTTGTCCCACTACAACTGCTATTCTGGCTTGTTTTTACCTCTTCAACTGAGTTAGCATGACAAGGATGTGATAGCAAAGGAGGAAACAGCTGGGTCCTTTTCAAGGTATGTTAATGATTAACTTTCCTCTGTTTATCAAGGAAAGAATCTACAATGGTTTATTGTTTGGGGTTTTGGAGGAGTTTGTTGTTTTTCATGCCCTCAAGCTTTCTCAGTGTCATGTCCAAATAGAATTTGCTGCTTTATATTGGATCCTAAGTCATGGTTGGGTTCTAAGAAGGTGAAGTGGATCTCTCCTTCCATTTGCAAATCCTTCCTTGTGTAAGACAGTACTAACTCAATGTTAAACCAATATCTAGTGAGCAAAATTACCCTAAGAGATAATCTGTTGGCAGGGGGCCATCCAAATGTTTGAGCTTAAATCTGGAAAGCAAGAGCTTGAATTTCTCTTTTTGTTTTATTTATTTATTGTTATTCGCCCATGCAGTTGTTTTAACACTTGCCACAATTGTTGAAGCGTGTTCTCACTGACAGTGCAAGCTATGCACCTTTCTTTTCCCGTATTTTGCATAAGCACTGGTGCCATCTATGCTAAGCAGAAATGTAAATCACTCTGATGCAATTCAAGGGCAATGCAAAGGAATTCTGAGTACTGCATACTTTTTAATCATCTTCTTGTTACAATTAGCAACAATAATTAGTACTATTAGCAACAAGTGTGTATAATTTAAATTTGGTAATATCGCCTGTTGTGAGGGAAAGGGTCAGGGTATTTAGGAAAACAGGAATGACTGTATGAAAAGAGAGAAAAGAGGTTTTAACATTCAAATTAATTTTGAGTTGGGATGAAATTGAGAAATTCTGTTCAGTGGCTGGATTTATGCATTTAATGCAGAGTAGGCTTGTGAGCAGGGTCAGCAGCTGCACTGAGGAAGATTGGTAGGAACCTGGCTCTGCATGACTTGCCCCAGGATTTACATCGTTGTCATCTAGACCCTGGCTAAGGGCCTAGGGCAGCCATCAAGTTGGTGAGGAGTATCTTAAAGGTATAATTCAGGAACAGACCTAGAAATGCCAATCCGGGAGTTAATCCAACTGTATTCCAATTCATGGGAGTAAAACCAGGAGCAAGAAAGGTTTTTGCTGCAAACACTGCAGTATTGGTGGACCTCAGAGTGATGCGCAGAATTTGCACCTCTGGACCATGACTGAATTAACCTTGGTTCTAAGCCCATTACTCCTCCTCAGATAGTTTTTTTTTCATATTTCTCTACCGAAGCTTGAGGTAGGATCTCTTCCACCAAATCTAGCTCAAAAGCAGTTAAAATACCATGTGCTTCTGATGCCGTTTGGTTTCTGCCTTTTTTCTTTTCTATGTTCTCTGTACTCTCTGCCCATCTATTTGTAGCTCTGTAGCCTACTGTATTAATAGCTAGTTTTTCCAGTACTTTTCCATGGCCTTTCCCTAAGCAGAAAGACAAAACAAATTCCAGAGCTCCAAGCCCCAGGGGGGTGCAAGGCCCTGTCCTATCTTGGTTCTTCCTGGGAACCAAGGCCGAGAACAACTTTAAGGTTCATTTTCATAAACAAAGTACAGCCGGTGCTGAGAGGGGGGCTCCAGAGAAGGGGCTGGACTGGGGAGGAATTGAATCACCACTTGTTCTCCTTATTGGTGCTTTTAATCAATTCTGCTAATTTCCTAAAAGCTATAAATATGTACTCACCCCTGGAGGGCGTGGGCTTTTATGGACACCTTTCCATAACTGCTCCTGAAGACCTTCAAAATAAAGATCTCCTTTTATGTTAACTCCTTGCTAAAATGATCTCGAGTTTCTTTTCCAAGTTGGGGGAAAAGGCAACACTTCCAAAGTAGATGCTGCCAAAACCAAGACTTTTGCCTCCCTGCCTTCTGGCTCTGCCTATCCTTGCAGGTGCAGAGGGGGGGTATGCTAAACCTTTTACAGTTCCATTCTAGAACATAGGTGGATTTTTAGTTGCCTTGTTCCTTGTTAGTTCATTTTATTCCTGGTTTCCCATGCTCTTCAATAACAATTTGCAAAGGCTAGGGTTAACTGTATTAATTCTACATAAATAGTCTTACATAAATTAGAAATGTAGAAGTTCTGAGCTGTGCCTGGGCTAGTGAGGCAAGAGCTCTTGGAGCTCCCTGGAAGACAAGTAGCCCCACACAAGTTTACATCCCACCTCCCTTGAGCACCTATTTTGGAATGAGATGAATCACTGCTTTTCCACTCCTTTGCGTAGAAAGAACCTGGATGACTCACACACACTAGCAAAGAGCATAAATGTTAGATATCCTGGCTATGCTCATCCCTGAGAACTCCTTCAGAAACTGGTATTTTCAGAGACTGGCTCAACTGTTTTGTTTTGGAGGAGAACCAGGGTGGGAAGGAGGGTTATTTCTGGCTGCAGTGTCAGGGCATCACTGGTCTGGCCCTCAGCTGTGCAGGAGGTTGTGGCTGTGCACAACAGCACAGGCTGTGAGCCCTGGGTTACAGTGGCCTCATGCTTGAATCTAGAACTCTTCCAGTCAAGCACAATCTGAGCAGCTAAAAAAAAATCCCCTCTCTAGTCCTAAGGAAGGCTTACACATGCCTCCAGGATGGCATAATCAGTGAGCTGCAAAAGGATGGCTCCAATCCCAAGTTATGTTTTCATCATTGTGTTTTAATGATGGGTGTCTTAAACTTGCTGGAATTCACCAAATCTCCCAGATGCAGCTGTTGTTATTGCTCATGTCCTTTTGGATGTGGGTATATTCTGCTAAAACTGTTCTTCATATGATTTCTAGAGCAGTTATTCTTATAACAATAAATTCCTCTCTCTTACAAATACAGTTAAGATAATTGCTCCTTTTACAGCCCACGCTTACCTAAACAATTTTAGTTTAGAGCTCTGAACAAGCATTTCCACATCCAAAGCTGCAGGAGTATCCAAGTGTGCTGCTGCCAAGCGCTGCCTGAGTCCCCCTGGGGCTGGACATATGCGGGCTCTGCTCACTGAGAAGGAAGGTCTCGGAGCCAAGCTCCTCAGCTTCTTCTCATGCCTGACACTGAATTTCATCACAGATGAACTGCTATATTGCCAAACAGCTGTGCAGCTTGATTAGCAGATTGATGTTTGGTATGGAAGGTTGCACAGTCTGTGCTTGTCTACTTCACACTCATCATTACTTTTCCTCCATTTGGCATTGGAATAGCTGTCATTCTGCTTGATTAGCTCCCAGATGATGGAAAAGTTGGCAAACTGTTTCTAATGGAAACACAGCAGTCTGTATCTAGAAGGGGATTGTTGGAAGTGAATTTAAAATAGATACATTTAGGAAATTATTTACATTTTACTGTGTGATGCTCCCCTGGCAACTGCCAGAGTCTTACTGAGGTGTTACTGATTAACAACCCTTTAAGAGAGAGAGCTGGCTGAGAATTTCCCATCCAAGCTATTTTCTTAAGTGAGGACACAGTTCCCAGAAAATAAAATAACTTCCCAGAAACTCATTTTTATTATGAACTATAAAAAGTTACAAATTTTATGGTAGTTTTGATCTGCATATTAACACTTTTGTCAAAATGGCCTGAGGCATTTAATATTGTGTTGGTACTAGATGGAACTCTGTTACTGCTGTGCATCAATCCATGGAACCATGGCTCAGGACTCAGGGCTTAGGACTCAGAACCTGCTTGAGGGCTGATCTATATCCCTCAGCTCTAGGTTGGTTTCTGGCCAGCATCTATCACTTGTTCTAGAGAGGGACCCATGGCAGTTCTGAGACCCAAAGGAGGGCAGGAACAGCAGGGCCCTGGAAGTTTTCACCCTGTCTTGAACTGCACTACCACGTGCAGAAAAGGCTGAGGTTGCACTCTCAGGTGGGTGGGAAACAGAATCAAGCTCAAAGGTAATCTAGTCAGTTATTCAAACTTTTCCAATGAGTCAGATTATAAATACTTTCTTTTGCTCAGAACAGTACCTTTGGATGATGTATTAACTGCAGTGCAAAATTTGTTGCACCAAATTAAAGGCATTGTTTCAAGAGAGAGAGCAGGCTTGGGAAAGGTTGTCTTCTCTGGAGAGGGGTACAAAAGATGCACAACAACAATCTGCATTCCCTCAGGAAAATTAAGTAAATTTATTTCAGCTTGTAAAAAAATAAAGAATTGAATTCCCAAGCTGTTTTGGTTATTTTATCCTGATCACTGCACTATGTGTGCCTCTGCACTGCAAGTTAGCATTTGCTGTCTGTAACCTCTCTGTCAAACCAATTGCATTGATTTATACCTCTGCTCTTGTCCATCTTATCTCCCTTGCGACCAAGGAGGGACTTCTCTTCTGCTGTTGTGACTTTTTCATTATTGGAATGTATCTTGGGGCTGTGCCCATGGTGTGTTCACTGCCTCTCTGAATGAAGAGCATGCTAGGTCTGCATCTTGACACAGCTCTGGGAGGAACAGTGCTTCCCTCTCCCTGCCCTGGGAGCCTGATACCATGCAAAGCACAAAGAGTGACTTCAGAACTGCCTGGAAAACTCTGTTTCCACTGAATCAGAGTTTAGGAAGGCAAACATGAAGCAGAAAGCATTTTTCTTATCATGGCAGATCAATTTAAGTTGTATCCAACTGCATAATGCTCTAGATGCTATTTATAACAAAAATATTTTAATCTCTGTGGCAGGCTAAATGTTCCTGATAGACTGTATATGCTGTCTCTGACTTTTGTGGATAAAATAATTTTACTGTTACCATCAATAATTCTCTCCGTTTCCACTAAAAATGCTTCAGTACTGTTGCTGGTAATTGAAACACAGACCCAGATGCATTGCTATGAATGGGAACAGATGTGGCACATGGGAGCCGAGCTCATGCTCTGGCTTCATGGGGACAGCTTTTGGGGTCCCAGGGGAGTGAGAGTCACCCTCAAGGGATGCTGTCTTGGAGGAGCTGGGTCCCATGGGCAGGGAGTTGTAAAGTGGGGGGTTATCCTTTACTACTCCCAGCTCTATAGGACAGTCTTTTGTGAAGTCAACTCAGCTGGTAGCAGAGATGGAGAAGGCACACCTCAGGGAAAAGATACCCTGAATTGCTTGAAAAAGCTCCTGACACTTCAAAATGTTTCAAAATGCTTCCATGTGACCATGGTGTTACTATTCAGTTAGTCATTTTCCCATCTGAATATCAGAACAATTGATGAAGTTTCTGATTTAAAAGGATCCTAATTCTTGGACTTCACTACAAAAATGGGGAGAATCAAGCCTGAAATACACTTGTAAAATGATACCTGGGACAGAAGAGCCTTGCTCCCAGGCCTGGTTACAAACCTCTGGCAGGAGTATGGGGTCACCTGACTACGGCTTTAGGTAGTTAAATCCCATTACAAACCTGCGTAGGTCCCTGATCCATTTATTACAACACTGAAACGGAAGTTCAGGAGCTGCTGCCAGATGGCAGCAGCACTGCATGGGCATGAAATGGCAAAAATCAGCCCTGTGCAGTGAACAACCCAGAGCTGGTTTGCTGCAGGTGTAGGGTTGGGAACCATTGGTAGACACCTGAATTCCTGCTCTTGGCTTCTGAAAGTGTGCTGTCCCACACACATTTTCAGAGAGAGGCCCACTCTGCACTGTGGGTCTGTCCGTCTGTAATGGAAGTCAAATGTGCAGTTTGGACACTGAAAAGCACATCTGAGAAGCCCTCTTTTAATGGTTATCACTGTGACACTTCTCCCCAGCTGAAATCACATCAGATGAGAACGTTGGAGATCATGAATTGCACAAATCTTTTTTTTCTTTAACACGCACCTATTTATCACTTGGATTTATCATAGGTTTTGTTACTTTCTTTTGTCACAAGCTATTGATTTGACCAAATCTTTCAGTAGGCAGAAAAATGCAAACTTTGTAGCAGTCTTGTTAGCCTGAATAAAAAAAACCAACCATGGAGCATGGAGCAGGAGCCAAAGATTTGCTGTGTTCATCTCTATTTGCTGGGGAGTGAGCTGCAATTTCACATGGTGTGTTTAGCAGCAGCTACTCAGCATCACCTGGGAGACTGTAATTTGGGACATTCCTCCTGCATTATGTTCAGCCTGCTCTCACAGCAGTGATTCTCTTTCAAAATCCTCACATCTGTCTGTGGGTGTTGGACTTTGTGTTCTTAATTCCTGTATGGCTGTTTTGGAACAGGATTGGTTTTGGGGGTGTCCCCAAAAGCAGTGAGTGGGCTGGGAGAGCACAAGTGCTTCCAGAGGAAGAGGCAGCCCAGTGTGGCCTTTGGGACATGGGGCAGATGCACTGCAAGGCATTGAGGAGGTTGATTTGGACTCCAGTAACAAGGCATGAGAACTGTCCCCTCTCAGCCAGCCTGTGCCTACCGTGGGCTTGCAGAGCACCTGAGGGTATCAGGGCACTGAGTGTCCCCCAGCGAGGGAGCAGGCACTGGGGGAGCAGCAGCTCAGGGTGCCTTCCTCCAGAGCCTCGGACATTCCTGTGCAGAGGAACGTGGCCTGGGTGCAGCCTGAGATCGGGCCGCAGCAGACATCCGAGAAGGATGTCACAGCCCCTGAGCCTTCAGCAGAGCCACAGAGGAGGGAGGAGGGTCTGGGGGTTGCACGAAGGTCAGGGCGGGAACAGGGTTGGGAGGGGGCTGGCACAGGCTTTGGGGCAGGGGAGAAGGGCACAGCAGGCTAAAGTCTGACCCACAAAAAATCCCATGATGTCAATCACTGATGGGTTATGTTTATTGAAGAGAGAGACAGAGGTGGTCTCTCTGAGCTTGGTGGACAGTTCTGTAATTGTCCAGTGCCTGGGCTGGTCAAGCCATGCCTTGCCATGGGCTTTTCTCATGAATAATCACCTACAAAGGAAAATGCCCTGAGTGCTGCCCTGATGACGTAATTGGGGTGTTACTAACATCCAGCAATGCTCTGCTTTCTATTAGAGCCCCCTGCTCTCATGGGGGATCCATGGTCTGACCTCTGCTGCTTACAGGTTACTTCTCCAGCCTTGCAAACTTGGCCTTGCCACTTCTCCCATGATCAGGGACTCTGATGAAAACAATGCCCTGATTGCAGATAAAAGCCTGATAAATTATAGCTCCTCAAGTCTAGAGTACAGTGAAATGTTATGCAAAGAAGAGTGAGAGAGCATTTCAGAGCCTTTTATGGTGATTCATCTGGGAAATTATCTGGGAGCAGATAATTTAATGCTAATGACTTTTTTTCCCAGTGTCATTGTCAGATGATATTCCAGCATCCTCTCTCCATGCAAAATGGGCTGGGATTTGCCTTGAAATTCATCAGCTACACAGCCAGTGAGATGAGTAATGAGCAACAAAGATCAGGAAATATTTTGAGGAGGATTATGGTGCCTCCCAGAAACTGAATTTTTTCCTGACTGGGAGTTATAGGGCAAATTCATAATCCAGGGACTAAATACTTGGTTGGTGTTAGGTTTTCTAACTACAGTGAGCTTAAGGAATTGTACTTTATGGAACTCTAGATGCAGCAAAGTCCATGTGTGCAGAGAACAAGCAGGAAAAGTACTTGAAGGATGGGAGGCAGAGGAAGGGAGATAGTTTATGTCAATTAGTTCACTGGAAATGCTGAAATTGTTCATTTGCCATGTAAAAACTGTTTAATTTTTGAGCCCTTATAAATGCGGTGTAGTAGAGAGGTAGGTGCTTTGTTAGCATGATGTGGCAGAAGCCCATTAGCCAAGTGATTAGAACACTTGGCAGGGTGGGGGAGCCTGATTCCTCCTCATCTCTGTAACACCAGCATGCCCTCATTGCTGGCTCTTGGATTTTTATTTCCTCCTCTTGACACATCCAGCTTGCATGACCAGACATCCAACTGGCTCAGACATTCAACTCTCTCCTCTTGGAGATATGGGAGTGCTTCATCTAATTCCTCACTCCAACCTGAGCTGGCAATGAGCAAATTTTCATCCAGGTGTAAAATGTATTTATTTTTCTCCTCAAAGTTTCTAAACTATTCCTAGATGATGTACCACAACCTGAGACTGCTCTTCATGATGCCATTCCCTGCCATGACAGAAGAGTCCACAATTTCTGACATTCATGCTTAGAAAAAAAATGCCCTTTTAGCATTCAAATGAAACATTTCCATGTTATTGCAGTCTCCAACACACTCTTATGGTACTTGCAGCACCAGTTCTCATTAGGGCAATAATTGAAACCGGTTGTATTCCAAGACATGGCATATAATAGAAAATAGCTGAAACAAAATGAAGGAAAATGTATTTGAGATCAAAATTACTCCAAGGTGTAATACGTGCTTGTTGCACCGTATCTTACAATGAGTGGCAATACAGACACACAGCTGAGATCTTGAGACACAATGACAAACAGTTTCCTTCATGCCAAACAGTGATGTTAAATCACAGATGTTATTTTCATGCCAGATGGACCAGAAGGACAGATCGCTTCAAAAAGCCCCAAGTGCAAAACCTCTGTCTGCAGAGTAGAGGAACCATTACATCCAGCTAAATACAGATTTTGAGAGTTCATGACTTTTTTCTGCAGTTTTCACTAATTCATTTCAATTTTTTTAGTACCTCTTAATAGAGAACTTTTGCCTCTTACTTAATCTTTTCTTTGGTGTGCAAACCTCCGGATGGAGAGCATTGTAATTTTGTATCTCTACGCATAGTTTTGAGGCATTATTTTGTGTTCTTAAATCCTTTGAAACTTTTTTTCCATATTCTTATTCCCTTGTGGTACAAAGTCAACATTATCACTTCATTGCAGAAAAGTAAATTCATAAATTCTTTGGTAATGTGTTGCGGTTTCGAGGTTTGGGAATTTGATTTTGTTGTGAGATAAGGATTAATAGTAGGCAAAAGCAGGTTTATACTTTAAGGAGTACAAAAAGGAATTTTATTAACAGATGTTAGACAGGAATAATAATTAGGCATCAACACAAACTTTTCAGAACACTTTTCCCTTCCCTACCTTTTTTATTTTCCTTCTTGTTGACTATACAAAAGGTAACACTTCAACTTCTAGTTAATCTACCACCTCTAGAACTTCACAGTTTTCTTAATTTATGTAGAGAGAAGCTTTCTTTTGTTTTATCATGTTGACTCCCATAGGAAACACAGTTTCTATGGTTATTAGCTTTCTAGTAAGCGATTCTCTCTTTGAAGAGAGGTATTTGCTTTTCTAGACCCCTTCCCATTTTAGTAGCTTTCTCAGGGCCACACCAATGGACATATGATGGTCATTGAGGTGTTCTTTTGAGAGCAAATGTTTCTATTACAGCGACAACATCCCCTTACTTTATCATCAGCAACACAAGTCTTCTTCTACTGTTTTCCTGGGGCGAGGAAAGAAAGATCTTAATACACAAAAGTCTCAGTCTACTGCTTATAACTTAAAACATTATATTCCCTTTTTCTCACTTCTTTTAGACCATTATTCATATATTACAGGGTGTATTACAGCTAACTTGATCAACATGTTTTTACAAAAGAACCTTCAGCAGTAAAGCACTCCTCATCTTTTCCTTCTTTGAAAATAAGCTTAGTTATATTCATTAACTCGAAGTCTTTATGTTGTACCTTTCGTAGGTGCCTTCATTTCTGTGCTCCTTCTGTGTGGGAAGAAAAAATGAATACCCCCAAAGTCCCATTCTGATGTTAGGAAAGAAACAGTTAATTTGTCTTTTTGGCTGGGCAATAGTCACGTGGCTTTTGCCCGCGTGGTTTGAATGTTGTAAGTCCGTGCCTGAACCAGAGAAAAAGAGTCTGTTTGTGCTGCCTCCCCATCCAAGCTGCGTTTTAGTTGTGGGAGCCCGGCGAGACTGCACCTGTGCTGCAGAGAGCTGGTCTAAGTCTTTTTTCTGTGCCGAGCCATGCGGAGCCGCTTGGTGGGATTCATGTCCGAGCTCCGCGAGAGGAGCCCAGTCTGAGTCCTCTCTCTCTCTCTCGTGCCGAGTTCACTGCGGAGCTCACCGGGCGGGGAGGGGAGCTCCCGAAACCCACGGGGCCCGACCTCAAACTCTCTTCCCGCCGGGCTGCGCCGCGGAGAAGCGATCGGCCTGACCCAAACTAGGCGAGCAGAGCTGGCGAAGTTCTTTAGCCAGGGACAGCAGAATGAAACAGCTCGAGTTCTCTCTCTCTCCTCCCCCTCCCCACGCCATGCTGGTTGGCAGCCCCAAGCCATGTGGCCTGGGGAGACCTTACGCAGCTCTGGCGCGGAGAGGGACAGCGACTTTTTTCTTCAGCAAACCGGAAGCCTCAAAGAGGGTTTCTTTAAGTGCTATCTTTGTTTTATGAGGTTTTTTTGGTAGGCGGAGTTTATGCTGGCTACCTCATTTCCGACTCCACCCCCTCCCTCTACACCGGGAATTCTTAACAGCGATTACCCCATGACATAATGAAATTCAGGAAAATACCTTTTCCCTTTTTCTTCTTATTTTTTTTTCTTTTTAGCAAATAATGTTTAAAAATGTTTAAACAAGGTAACAAGAGGGAAATGGGAAGATACATAAAAACTCTTTTTTAATCAACTCTCTGATACCTGACCTGTCTTCAAAACAGCTGGAATCCATTTCATGCTAAAGCCTTCCTGTTTCTTTTGTGACTCCAGCAATCTTAGCTGTAAATAAAATTTAAAAGGACAGATGTGAAAGCCTGCAGAATAATTGCTGTGAGGGTAAAAAGCTGGTAATGGATTTGATGCTGATCCTGTGATTTTTCCGGGGACAGTTTTGCAAGCCTGACTGATATCCTATATCTATGTTTTCTGCTATTTTAGAAGTATTCATAGACATTGAAACGTGCTTTGAAAAGAGTAGTATCCTATGAATGTTTAACAAGAAAAGTAGGATTTAACTGCTGCTCAGGGAGTGCCTTGGGCCTCCTGCAGAGCTGTGGTGCAGCAGCGGCTGCAGGTCACGGCCCCTTGCACTGGGGACGCTACCAGCTCACGGGAGGGCCAGAAGCCATGAGGAGTGGATGTGGCAGAGCTTCAGACATTCTATCCTCAATTTTTCTGCCAAACACCCTCAATGCAGCAGCTGGTGGGCTTTTTGTTGATTTCATGCTCCAGGGGCAGATTTCTATCTTTCCTCCAGAGTGAATCCTGTGGGAAAGGGCTGCCACCATCTGTTCCACTCCTGGGCAGATGACTCTGCCAGGGGGTCTTGTCCATTCTCTCAAATCTTTAAAACCTCAGCATTCAAAGACATAATGTATGAGAATAATATAGCACAAACATTACAGATATGAGCATTAAGCAGAATGGTACTTTAAGGTAGCGTACAGCAGCTGGACAGTCCCAAACAAATAAAAAAAAAGATGGGTCCTGTGGCTGAGACAGGTTGCTGTCAGGTATTCCCCCATGCACTTGCTGTGTTCCTCATCTCAGTGTGATGTGGCTGGGGTCAGTCATTCAGGTCCCAATACTGAGTGCCTTGTGACACTGAGAGGTTGTCTAAAGCTCTGGGTGTGACCAACATTTCTGCTCTGGTATTTCCTCAGAGTAGGAACCAGATAAACACCTGCTGCTTGCATGAACCTGCTGGTCATTTGAGGCCTATCCAACTTGTGTTGCACACAAGTAACACATGCATGTTATCGAATTCGGTAAATTGAGACATTTGGCAGTGTGTTCTGTCATAGTTTATGCAAAATTCCATGGTAGTTCTCATTCAGTTTTTTACCTTCATCTTAACATTATTCGTTGTTAGAGTCATTTGGTTGAAGGCCACAGTGAGCAACAAGAAATAGCTGTGGTTTACTTTAGCATCTGTAACAAGACTGGAGATGACTAAAGCAATTTTCAGTGAGTCACTGGCATATGAGTGCTGTGGTGCATGTGGGTGAGGGCTTCACTGGGGCTGCACTAGCACTGGAGATCTCTGGAGGCAGCTGCTGTCCACCAAGTGCTGGGATTCCTACCCCAGCAAATTGCTGTTTGAATCTAACACACTGAAAAAGAATCAGGCAGCTCTTCTGCAAAGCCAGATCCCACGGACCCAGTTGAGCAGTGCTTAAGATACTCCATTGCTTTTGCAAAGTCAGGGACTGCTGACAGGTCAAGCAGTGAAACTTACCCCTGGTGTCAGCACAGGCTTCAGATGCGGCTTGTGGGAGGGCTGGAGAGCCTTGATGGGATGGGATGGGATGGGATGGGATGGGATGGGATGGGATGGGATGGGATGGGATGGGAGCAGTTGGGAACACTGCAGTGTGCAGGCATATGTCTGCTCTGAGAAGAAAACCAGCACCTGTGAGTTAAACATTCAAAGACAGCTCATTTGACCAGTTTTTTGGAGAGGCATTCAAAAGTAAAGTACACGCTGCACCTTCTAAATCGCACTTCATTACATGAGACTATGTGTTAGGTTTTAAAATCTGTTTTGGCAAGCTGTTTGTTTGGCTGCTTCAAACAATAAATAATTCAGCATTCCCCCCAAATGTTTTTTGCAATGAATAAAATTGTGTTTATGACACTGAAATAAAATATTGAGGACAGAGCAAGATGACTGTGAGTAACACAGCTGTGAATCTCATTCACAGCTCTGTGATCTGCTGTTCAGCAATGCTTCTTTCACTGCCTCTTGTTAGTACTGTGTTTGCAAACCGCTTTGACAATACTGGGGAAGCACAGAGCCTTTCTCTCGGCCAGGACAGAGTGAGGGTCCTGGTGCAACCCTTGACCAGTGCAAAGCTGTTACTGGCCTTAGCAGGGCCACAGGGCAAACTCTGGCTCCTGGGTGTGAAGTGCTACTTCACTGCACTGTGTCCTGGGTAGAAGGAGATATTCACACCCAGAAGACCCTTTTCTCCCTCAGGCATGACCTCTGCTTGCCAGGAAGTTGTGTGCTGCTGGATGGATCGCGTTTAGGTGGTATTGTAGAAAAGAACAATATTTTTTAAATACTTTGAAAATATTTTTTACTGTGGTTTGTTTTTCCAAATGTAAGAAGTAACTAGGTTGTGGCTGTTGGTGAACATGGACCTTTAGAAAGGTTGTTCATGTCGCTCACCTTGTAGCTTGGTTTATGTACATTTTGCTTTACCATGGTTCCCAGTATGATGTTCAGCCAGCTCCTCCTCCTCCTCGCCCCAGGCAGCACCAGGGAAGTGGCCACATCCCATGGCTGTAAGCACACAGGTTCAGAAGAGCATTTCCCAGTGTCCAAAAGTGAGTGCCTTTCTCAGGGAGGCCTTTGCAGAGGTAGATTTTGATTCCAGCCACTTCTCCAAGGCTGTCCTTACAATGTATTTCACTCCTTGGGATTGAGCTCATGGGAAGTGCTTCAAGGAAATCCCATGGCATCTGTCATAAAAAGGCAATGGGAACAAGGGAGATGAAATTTCTACCTTTTCTCTGGCACTATATAGCTGTTGGTTTATCTTCCTAGGGATGCAGTGATGCATATTGATCTGTTCCTCATGCTATGATGGTTCCTTCTGTCAGTGATAGGGTCCAGCAGACAGGGAAACAGAGCAGCTGGTTTTACAAATGTAAAAGCCTGAATGTTGAAGGTAAGCATTCACAGCAGTTTTCCTGAGCAGTCCTTCTTTAAGGCTAACAGTATCTATAGATTCCTATGGCATTTCCACTGTGTTGGTCTGCAGCATGGTCTTGACAAACTGGATGCAGTTTATCTAAAGTAAGGAGCAGTCTGTGTGCTCCAAAGGCCTGACTCAGCAATCTTCCAGCCCTCCCATATCTTTGGTTTTATTGGGAAAGTGTTCTTCCTTTATCATAGTGAATTGTGCCCTAGCTGTGTTACCTAAATAAGGAGTGTGGTTTCCATTTCCTCTTACCTGTCAGTGGTTCTAGCAGAGACAGTGGCTTTCTTGATCTTCCATCCTGTGCAGGCAGGTTCTTCCCATCAGCAGAGTACAAATGTGGCCAACTTAAGCAACTCAAAACACAGTGATGCTAGGGTGGAAGTTTTCTGTACAAAATGAACATGCATTCTGGTCATAAATCCTGAGAATGCAGGTCTAGTGGGGTGAAATACATCAAGAGCCAAGGGAAAGGAAAGCCCAGGATCAGCAACCAAGGAGATTGTCCAATTATTGTAATAAAACAAAAAAGCAGGTGATTTTCTGTAGTTTCACCTACTAAACCAACTGAGTTGTTATGGCCAAATTTCCAAAATTAAAAAAAAATCATTAGGCTGAAAAATCTTTCTCATTCTGCACAATTTTAGCTTAGAATACTGAGGAGGGGATGTTGCAGGAGGCAGTGTCAGCCAGCAGCACTAATAGACTGCTCATGCCCCCACATATGCTTCCTAAATAAGTTCATTTCAAAGATTTAATCCATGATGCAGTTGAGTGTCTGTTTTATATTTTCATGTCATCTCAAGTCTGCTGGGTTTGTCCTTAGCGCCCCATTGTTAATTCTCTGAGCATGACTCTGAAGTTACCTTGGCACAGGGATGAGCTGCCACAGGCACTCTGCTCTGTCAGCAGTAAAATATTCCAGAAAAAAGTGGCAGTGCACAACCCCCTTTAAGAAAAGCCTCCCTTTGTTTCTCTGCCACGGTAGTTTCCATTGATTGATTTCACAAAGTTGATCATGTTTTAAAGAACAGGGCCATCAGTCATGTACTTTAGGCTGTCCCAGGCACAGGGTGTATTTGTGACAATCTGAACACAACCGTGTTGCCAAAACATCCATCCCCACATGCACATGGTGTAGCAAGAGAAGAGATGAAGAATATTATTTGTTCTTACTGGGAGGGGTTTCAGATCTCTGGAGATATGTAGTCTGGAAGAAAACAACAGAGAAATTAAGGCATTATCAATTAAATCTAATTTCAAAGTGTTAATTGATAGTTGCTAGACATCAGATAAACTTGATAATCTATCAGTCAAACATAAAAGCAAAGTATTGGCACAGTGGTACCAGATGTCCATTGTAGTTCACTGAGAGATTAAACATGAGAGGAATAAAAGTACAGTGGGTCCTCTCTCCTTATTTTCTTTCTTTCTCTTTGCTTATGCTGTTTATTTGCCTGCACAGAATGAATGGCTGTTAACCACTTTCTCTGCAGCACCTTAACTTGTAACCTTCCATTCAGAAACATTCCCAACGAAAGGGAAAGCAAAAGGATCAACAGGGAAAACCTGCAGAAAGTCTTGTTTTCATTTCACAGACAAGACATATAGAAAAGGTGGTAACTCAGGTATTTGCATTTAGAAGAATATGAAAGGAAACTCAGAGATGAACAAATCTGATTTCTGCATGCTGTCACTGTTTTCTATACATCTGTTCAACAAGGGAAATAGTGAAATAATAAAAGATTCCCCTCCAGCCTCTAAGCATGCCCAGTACAGGGAATTCTGTGCAATCCCACCTAACTGATATCTCCTTTGGCAGAGCAATTGTAGTTTATTGTCTATTTCATTTTAGCTGCTGTTTGAGCTTAAAGTTACACTAACAATGCAAAAACTCTTCTGGAAATCAGTCACGCGCCTGGGTGCTTGCTCCATCCCTGCAGTGGCTGGGGCAGCATGTGCCCCTGAGCCTTTTCCTGCCACTGGGCCAGCATGAGGAAAAAGAAAGAAACAGATTGTTTTACTCTGTGCTATTTCTGTTTTCCATTCTTAACAGTGAACAGATATTTTGTCCTGCTGTCCATCTCTCCTTGTAAGACTTCCAGCTATTCTGAGTATATGAAATACTCCCCTTATTGGATTGGTCAATGAGGTTACTACTTCTACAATTCTACAGGATAAAGACACAGTTTATCTCCTTTCTCCACTTTAGGAGAAAGGAATGAAAAACAACCTAGAAGTTTAAAACAATCTAGGTCGGGTAGGAAAACATGGACTATGTTTATAGAAAATGCATGAGAAATTCTACTTCTGAAGTAAAACACAGAATACTGTAAAAACTAGGGCAACAGCTACCACAATTAATACACTGTAAATTGCTGGCTAAATGGGATGTTCTGGCAGCCACAATACCGAATATCACAGATGCTCTGAATTCAGTACCTGGAGACTATAAAACTGGGCTACTCCTGATCCACTGGCACAGCCAGGATCTTACCATACCTGTGGTGTTGTGTAGGATCTCTTTCAGTTGTTCACTGACATTGCATTTGACAAATGGTTGGGTAGAGATAGTTCCCATCTCCTTCATCATGGGTTTTATGAGTAAATGGACACTAGAAGCAGTGTACCCCTTCCATTTCCATCATGGCAGGATATATGCCTGCAAACAGAGTTTTATGGGAAACCCAAATACAAGCATTTACATAGAAATTTGACTGACTTTTCAAAGAATTTTCCTATTTGATAAGAAAAGTTTTTACCTAAATCTGACTTTTCCATATGTAAAGGAAATCAGGGCAAACATTTAGCACTAAATAAATTAGATGCACAATGAACTAACTGTGTTTCATCTGCCAGAATCACTCATCACTAACATTTCATTAATATTAAATGCTCATCAATAGGTTTACAAATTAAAGTGGTCAAACAACTTTCCAGTTATTCCAGTCAAGGCCCAAAGGCACAAACAGCCTCTGCTGGATGTCAGCATGGCAAACAGCAGTGACTGTGCGTGTCTTGCTGCTGACTCAGTGGGCTTGTCCAGCAACAACCCTGAGGGATGCTGGAGTTGTTTTTCCTATTAAGTGAATCTGTTCATGCAGATTTATTACTGGCTCTTGTTAAGTAAAACCCCAAATGAAGCTGTAAACCATATTTAACTGACATAATGCTTTTCCTTACTCCTGCCTGTATTGGGTTTGTATGGCTGAGCTTTAGTAGTAGGGGGCTGCAGGGGTGGCTTCTGTGAGAAGCTGTTGGAAGCTTCCACCATGTCTGTCAGAGCCGATCTCTGACAGCTCCAGAGTTGGACATGCAGCTGGCCGAGGCTGGGCCAATTAGAGATGGTGGTAATGCCTCTGGGATAACAGATTTAAGGATAAAGAAAAACCAGGTTTGTGCAGCAGTTGTAATTTTCCAGTCAGAGAAGAGTGTGGTGAGTCCTTCCAGGACCTGAAGAGACCTTACAAGAAGGATGAAGAGAAACTATTTACAAGAGCCTGGAGTGCCAGGGTGAGGGAGAATGGCTTCAAACTGAAGGAGAGTAGGTTTAGGTTAGAAATTAGGAAGAAAATCTTCTCTACGAGGGTGGTGAGACCCTGGCACAGGGTGCCCAGAGAAGCTGTGGCTGCTCCTGGATCCCTGGAAGTGTCCGAGGCCAGGTTGGACGGGACTTGGAACACCCTGGTGCAGTGGGAGGTGTCGCTGCCCATGGCAAGGGGTTGGAACTGGCTGATTATTAAGATCCCTTCCAACCCAAACCATTATATGAGTTTATGATTAGCTGTCCTTTCTGAAGAAAGCTGTTTTTCAGTCTGATGTGGTCTGAAGAACGTACAAATAAATATGTGTATGTACACACACATGAACGGATACATGTATAAAAAGAATACATCCGTGTTGAGTACAGCTCACTAGACTGAAGAACCCTCTTGATGAGCTTGGGTAATCGTCACATCTTGCTCTGTGAGCAGCTTTCCCTGGCGTGTGGCTCAGAATGGGGATTCCATACTGCGGATCTACCATACCCTCAGGTACTTCATTCCCACCATCAATCTTAAAACATCTTCTCTTTTTTATTCCTGGTATCCTTGTATCAGCGGGATATTTAGGTGGTAAAATAGGATGTGAACTAATGTGGCTGTAATAAAAATCATGCCTGGAATATTTATAGAGAAGTTTATCAAACAGAGTTCAGTGAAAAATATAGTATTAGCATTTATATGCCTTTAAGACAATCTTCTAATTTCACTTTGAGCTACAGCATTTTATGCAGCACCAAGTTCATTTCAGCATGCCATGTTCATTAAAGAAAAACAAAAAAAAACTGCTTCAATAGAAACATATTTAATGGTATCCCAGGCTGGGGCAGGACAAATATCTACAGAGTACTTGTGTTTTCTCTTCTTTGACTCATACATTTTTGACAGTAGGCAGGGCTGTTTTAGAAGGCTTCACCTCTGATATTTGCTATAGAGGACTGGAAATAGTTGACTGTTCTCCTAGACAAAATTTAAACAAGAAATATTTGGGAAATGTTTCTGAATATATTTTTTCTTCCTAGAATATGTCTGTCTTGCAAAGAAAAGCAAAGAGGAATCCCCATCTTCTGCTCTGAAAACTGGTAATCTTGTGTTTAGCTTGTAGCTACGAGGAGCTATAGAAGATGGAACATTCCACAGAGTTCTTATTTTATTCACAGAAACTTATTCCTGACAAGTTAAAAGACACTTTCACCACCTACTCTTTTGCATTGTGCATATAGGTGGTTCAGCTCCCAAATATATCTATGCTGAATCTGGAAAAGGTTTCAAATGTAAATATTTATCATCATCCACAGAACTTTGGTCCTCCTTCCCTACACTGTTGATGCCTTCAGCATCACTGAGCCTTTGCCTCATAGTTATTGGAACATACAGTGTTGCATACATGTTAGTGTGTGTGCCCCCTCCCCATCCCCAAATCCTGGGATCAGGTCTTCCAGCCACTTCTTATTGATGTGAATCTGTTGGGAAGACCCACTGCGAAAGGCTGAAATTCTGCCTACCATCCAGTCTGCCTGAAACTTCTCCTTTCTGACAAGTGCCATTCAATTTTTTCATGTTTAATGTCTGCATTAGAGCAGAGGCTTCTTTGCTTTTTGAGGTTTAATGAATGGTTCAGGGCAGGGTGGTTCTTTTGTCTGGAAGGGAAAGCCACCACAGCTAACAGTGTCAAATGCTCCTTTGATGCCAGTTTGCAGGCAGAATCACCTTTCTTTGCTTTCATCCGTTCCTTTGCTCCCTTTCTTCATCCCCCAT
This sequence comes from Eopsaltria australis, assembly GCA_034509425.1. NCBI lineage: Eukaryota > Metazoa > Chordata > Aves > Passeriformes > Petroicidae > Eopsaltria > Eopsaltria australis. The sequence continues at coordinate 266,504 of JAVTVJ010001466.1, forward strand.
TCAGTCTCCTAATATCAGTTGTGCGAGTAGTGCAGCCACCGTGTTTTTATGGTCAAATTCCTGTGGCTGTAAAGAATATATGAAACAGGATTGTGTCACATACAGACTCACCCAGCACACCATCAGCTAAATTCAATTAATGAGCAGTAAAGATTGATGGTGGCTCAAGAGGATCATTAAAGGCTGTGACTGAAATCTGTTTTCTCCAGGTGATGCTTAATCTGATAATCTGAAATGGTCCATCCGTTTTCTGTGTTCTGCAAGGGGGTCACTGCCGAGCTCAGCACTGCCTGATGCCTGATGTGCTGTCACTGACCTTTGTTCATTCCCTGAGGAATGCAGGCTTTTCCAAGACTTAAAGTGCTTTGCATATGGCTTAAGAAGATTTTTTCCTTCCTGCCCTGAGTGTACCCAGTCGCTGTCCTGGTTCAGTTAGAGCTGCCCACCACTGTTACTGACCTGATACATGTGGAAGGAGATGGAAACCAAATCTAGCCAGTAAAACACTGCCTTTTGCTGTATGTATACTGTGGCAACTGAAATCTAATGAAAAATTTTACTTCTGTTCTGGACCGCAATCTATAGACTAAACAAACCCTTCTTATTACTCACTTAAAACAGGAGGACACCCTGGACAATCAGAACACCAGCAGTAAAAAAGCAGCTTCTAGTGCCATTACCAAAGATGATCCAAGGGGACAAGGTTTGACCAGAGGAGTCTTATATTTTTTAGACCTATCAATGTAACCAGTAAACAAGGCAGAGCCTGGAGGCTCAAGCACTGGAATCCCTGAGGGCTGCAGCAGGTGTGCTCAGCTGGCACGCTTATCCCATCCAGTCACTGCAGGCTGTTTTCCAGGGAATTCCTCACCATTTATTTGGATGTGCAAACATTGCTATCATGTTTTTTGCAGTGAATAAGCAGAATTTTCATTTTGTGGAAACAAAAATGCCTTCAAAACCTAGAATATCTCGTAGCACTTAGTTGTTTTTTCTTGTGCTTCTTTGAATATTTTTCATTATAGTTGCTGTTTCCTTAAATATTCCCTGAAATACGGTTGTGAAAGGGAGCTGCTTCAATTATTGATTTCAGATTTAGGCCCCCTTTATTTCTGTTCTCATGTTATTTTGTGAATCAGTTCTGATTTCAGTGAAATCAGTTGTCTGTTCCTAAGCATTCACAGGAGAGATTTTTTTAAACCGTGGATGTTTGCTTTTGAGTGTTTGCTGCAATTATGGGTCATTTAATTACCTGGAAATGTCTGTTCTGGTTGTGTGGGGCTCTGGAATATTAGGCTGCATCAGTGGAGATAGCAATAAAGTAGTTTTCAGTGTGAAATGGGGGGGAGGGGGGCATTCATTTGAGAAAGACTGAAATTCATGAGTATTCTTCAAAATACTCAACCAGTGACTGTTTCAGTGAGTAAGTGTAGCGGTGGCTCTGAACCAGGAAGGACGAGGTCTTCCGGTGGCATGTTCCACGGACAGAGAGTTTCCCCCCGGAGCTCCCAGAGGCAGTGGTTTGGACCACCAAGCCACGAACCCCAAGTTCCTACTATTGCTTCCTTCATTTGTCTGTTATGTATCCCAGTTCTGGAAAATTCCCTGTTACCCCCTTGTTCATTCGTTGTTCTCTCTTCCCCCCTCCCCTCCCTAAACCTCATTCGACTGCGCACCCTGGTCCCTCCCTTGTATTGCCCCTTTGCCCTCAGTTTATTGGATGTTGTTCCTCCCTTAAATACCCATGTCATGAGCTGTTCTGGGCTCTTAGTCCCTGAGCTGCCTTGGGGGTAATAAACCTACTGAGCTCTCATACTAAGAGTCCTCCTTCTTTGGGAGTTCTTTGGTATCCTGCAGTGCTCTGAGGGCAACAACTCCTCAGCCCGAACGCGGACTAGCGGTGCCCATCGTCGGCTCTCGAGGAAGCCTTCCCGAACACGAACGGCTTTCTAGGATCGCGCTAGCGCTCTGCCGCCGGGACCAGAGCGGGATAAAAGCAGGGAACGCAACAAGTAAGAACACTCCTTTAGCAAGCCATGATTATTTTATTTCATCAGTGTCACAGTAATTACAAAGGATTTTTCAAAATCTGAAACCTTGAACTTCTACCTTGAAAACCATCAAAAGGTTTTTACATCAGCCTGGCCCCTTGTTTTTTATCGCAAAACCCTCCTGTGCATTTCTCCCCCTCCAAACCCTGTCAAGCAGTAGGATTTCTCCAGCTCCCTCTTCTCTTACCCCTTGCAACTGTCAGCATTCAGGTATTCATATGGTTGTAGTCTCTTACTATTACTCAAAACCTCAACATTTCTCACTCCTTGGTCTTCAGACAATCAGTTCTGTATTTCCTAGCAGCTGAATCTTCTGTATGCACCAAAATGTAGTGAGGATTTTTCAAAGGGAATGATGTGTTTATGTAGCCTTAATGCTAGGGAGCTGAGCAGGGTATTCCTGTAAGCAAGAGGCACCAAAACCTCAAATGTTTGTATGCTGAGCTTCTAGTGATAAGCTGTCTGCTGCTTTGGGGGAGGAATGTAACCTTGTATCTGCAGGCAGGTCTGTGCCTGATACCAGTTTTCTAACACATTTTGCTGGGGATACTGAGAATATAAATATTCAGCCTAAGCTAAGATCTTAATGAGACTGTCTTATACACTGAGTTTAATTAGTCTGGAGGAGACCAAATTAACATAGATAAGAATGTGCCTGGATAAGCCGTGGAGAAAAGTCCTATAAAAAATGCATGAAAGACTCCTTGTCCTCCTCTGTCTTAGGAAGAGCTGCAACAGCTCTATGGTGGTGCTTGCTGGGGAAAAGGCATTGCTGTGATGGGGGTCAAAAGCCAGCCTGGGGCTGGACTTCACAGGAACCCCAAATACTCATCAGGAGAGGAGCATCTTGCTGGGGAGGGCTTAGTGCTAAAGGAGAATGTAGATGTCCTAGACTCAAGGGGAGAACAGGTTCTGGAGAACCCCTTTTAGCAGCCTGTGGGTGTGTGCAGGGCAGACAGGTTAAGCCGAACTTTCAGCAGCAGTGGAATGTCACCAATGGCTGTACTGCAACCTCTGCATTTCAGTGAAGTAGTAAGGTAGGACTTAGGTATTCAGGATGAAGCAATCTCAAAATCAGACAGTAGTTGTGACGTTTGCAAAGCTGGAGCAGACTATCAGCACTTTTGCTTTCTGTTTGTCTCGCTGTACAATTTGGAGCATAAATAATTTTTAAAAGCCTTTACGTTTTTGCATCTGGGAGGAAATACTGTTGTGTTGGATCATTAATCAGCAATCCAGTAAATATAGAATTGCTGTTTGCTTGTACAGAATTTGTCAGCAGAATTGGAATAAATAATTTTTGGTACATGTAAAAGTCTCGGTACAATTTTAGCGAGCTCTTTATGTGCATTGGAATGGACTCCTGCCCTGGCCTGGCTGTGATTCCTTGCCCAGATGAAGCAGGACACATGGGAGTGTAAGGAGCCAGTGTCTAGCACTGGGATTTGCAGAGGTATTGATGTTTCCTGGTACTTCCCTCATTCCAGGTCCTGGAGAGCCTACAGATCCCATACTGCTTGCAAGCTTGGAGAAGGTGGCTGGCAGCTGGTCCAGATGGTCTGTCCTGAGGGCAGGCACAGGTGCTGTGGCTTTGGGGAGAGCAAAGAGAGCCCAGGGGATCATGTGCTGTTTTGAATTCTGTTTTAAAACTTGGTACAGTGTTTCTGTGCTAGCACTGTGTGACAGCACAGGCAGCTGGTCCCCACTCCACATTACCAGCACAAGAACAATATCTCCAACAAAGTAATGAGAAAAAAATGTCCTGACCCACACTGAGAGAAAGTGTGCAGCTCCACTGCCAGCTGTGGGAGGGTTAAACTCAAAGCCCTGAAATTGGGAAGCCTAAACAGAAACTCAGAAACCCAGGAAAATCCTCCATGCCAGACACCCACCCAGCACCACAGGTAGCAGGGTGGCTTTGGGTTGCTGTTTGCAAATCTTTGTTGTGTCCCTTCAGCAGGGATATTTTAAAAAAGCAATCTGATGTGAAGTGACAGCAGGAGAGAATTTTTAGCTTAGACATAGCCTCTGGAAAAAGAATATACAATATAAAGCCATGAGTCTTACCATACCTGAGACTACACAGCTCTAGGTGTTGTGTTCAGCTCTTGGTTTTTAAAGTGTAGGCTTAACCGAACAGTTCTACCCACAATAAAACAGCATGATAGCAATCTAAAATGACTACTTCTAGTTTTTTATGCCTTTTGTTACTATTATTGCAAATTTTAATCAAGATTATTTCACATCAATGATATTTCCTTAAGTTATGTTATCTGCCTATTATATGGAAATCATAGAGCTCGAGCACGTAATGGTGTAAAAATAGTATATGCTCTTTTCTTTCCACTCCTAAAATATCAAACTACATTTTTTCCTGCTGATATTCTCTACCAGATCTCTACTCCCTTTTCTCACTGCCCTTTTTGCGTTTGTTCCGTAGAGGTGTCACACAAATGAGTTTGCAGTGGTAGCTGCTGGAATCAGACTCTCTCAGAAAAGCCCTGCTAAAGGCTGGGCTAATTCGTACCTTATCACCAAATCTTTCAATTATTCAATTTCTTCAGATTTCTGCGAGTTTTCCATGGAAGCTCTCCACAAACTGTCGTTCTTCAGATTAGCCAGGCATGTGTCCTCCAGGAATGGTGACTGTATTGAGATAAGCCTGACCTTCAGGGTTGATGCTGGGCCTATGGTTCAGTGAGCCTAAGCCACACAAGTCAACTGCCCCTTTTATATCCTGCATGTTGTACATCTTTTATAAAGCTGTTCCTTTTTTAAGGAAAACTGATCAAGGAAATAGTACTTCTGCCAGCATTGCTGGCAACATGGCACCAGCTGTAGGAGCAAGAGACCCAAGCTACTGCTCCTGTTCTGGACCAGGATGTAAGTCCCTCCTGAAAAGGTAAAAAAACTCATATAAAAGAAAAAAATAATAACTGAAATGAGCACACAGGGAATGCACTGGTGATGCACAGCTGGACACAGCTGAAATGCCATCTTTCTCATCGCTCCAGTTACGAATAATCTAATGGGGCTAATTGTTCAGAAAAATGTGTCCTCTGTTATTCAGGTTTTGTGTGTAACAAACAGCTGTAGTTTTGCTTGCTTGCTCTTCTGTACTCTCACTTGTTCTGTACTTTTGTGGCTTTTCCATTTTTCTATGATTCTTTATGTTTCATGCAGACTGCTTTTTCTTCTTCACGCTTGTAACAGATCTTAGAAAACTTACTGTTAGGAACAGTTTTCTTAATCCATTTTTAGTTTTCCATTTGTTAAGTAAATCAGTCTTGTACAGCAATCCAGGAGGGTCTTTGCTCCGTTTCACCTTAAATTCTAATTGAACAGTAACACATTGTAAAAGAAAAACCTGGTGACCATCTTTCAAATTACTTCAGTGTTTTAATCTAGCAGTGCTTGATGGAGGGCTGATTGCAGGAGTGTTGCAGTGAGAGGTGCTTGCTCTCTCGTCACACATGCCATCCTGCTGCTCCCAGGTGCAGGCTGCTCCTGGTCATTTTGGCAGGGCTTGCATTTGTCTTCTGCCTTGGGTGTTTTCCCAGATAGAACTCCATCACCAGAACTGCTCCAGTAACTAATTTTTCTCCATGAGTGCCAGCACTAGGTGCTACTGAGGGTGCTGGGTTGCTGAGGGGCCTCCCAGATGCCCTCTCCATCCCACTACTGAGGCCCCGTCCCACTCCTGCCCCACTGGGGCATTTCTCCTTCTTGCTCTTGTTTGGGCTGTGTAACTTCGCAGGCACTGCTGTGAGCTCGCATAAGGAGTATAAAGACTCCACGGCATTAAGAATATACTTCCTTTAATATGAATCCCTATGGGAAGCAAGAGCAGGTATTGAAATTCTGGTGGTGGCTGCTGGATGTTTCAGCTCACAGCCATACTAAATGTGCTCTTATTAGAATGAATTTCTTGAATGAGAGATCTGAGTTTGGTATTAAACCTTGATCTGAGCAGTCTTAAGGCTAGAAGAGTCACCTCATCCATTCAGACCACTGATTTTAGTCTTGAGCTGAATTCTCCAAACTGGACAAAGTCTGTGGGTAACAGAGCTCTGTGTGGAGCTGCCCTAGGCAGGCTGGGGGCTTGGCTGGTCCCTGTGGGCTTCAGGCTCGCACGCTCACAGGTTGGCTGGGTGCTGCAGCCTCTTCCTAGAGCAAAACCACCCCATTTGAGCACTGCACTCACGAAATGAGCTCTGCAAATCATTCCAGTCCCTCAGTGCATGATGCAATTATCTCTATATTTTAATTTTATTTTTCTGACCTCAAAAGATATGAACAATCTTGTTTAAACCTGCATTAGCTCTGTATCCTCCTGGATTTTCTCCCTTGAGTAACAGATCATCGTTTCACAGAGATGATCACCACATAGGGGACAGGTGCCTGAGATGAGAATATTTTAAAGTTTGTTTTTAAATTATTCTGGTCAAACGGATCTACATATCAATTGTTTAACTCATCAGCTCTTTAAAAATGTACTCTGTGGAAGGTAAAGGGAAACTTGGTTTAGCTTGAAGGATGGTAAGAGAGACGTGACTCATCCCCCAGCGATAAAATTTTTCTTTTCACTCATGAATGGATGCACTGTAGGTCAGGCAGGAAGATGAGTCAGAGCAGTACATGGCAAAAACATTTAACTCAGAAGAATGTTCTTGTACTGACAGCACAAATTATTTAAGTAATTTGTTTTAAATTAGTACTTTCTTTAAAGGAATTAATAGTTCAGGAAAATCTCTTTGGTTAGAAGTTTTCCTATTTTATGAACAGATCTGCTTCTCTTAGCCAGTGTGTCATGCCAATCCCTCCAGCTAACACAGAAAGATGCTTCCAATTACAGGAGCTATCAGCTTCTTAATTATCATGATTTTAATTTGGGTGCTTCTAAGACATACCATGAATAGAAATCACAAGGTCCTCAACCCCTTCTGCAAGTGAAACTTCAGCAACTAGTTCACAAGCTAAGTCTTCTTTAGGGTTCTGGATGTGTTCACTGGTGAGGCCCTGGGGAGATCTGCGGGGAAGCTCTCTGTCAGGCTGAGGTTTCTGATGGCAGAAAGCTTTGGAAATTAAACCCTCCGCGCCAGGCCGGGGTTCGGCTGCGCTCCTGGAGCAGCTGCCCTGTGCAGAGCCTGCGGGGAGGCAGTGCTGTGTCCGGGCTGTGTCCTGCAGAGCAAGGACAGCCGAGCTCTGTGGGGCAGGGACAGCCCAGGGACAGCCCGGCTCTGCGGGGCAGGGACAGCCCAGGGACAGCCCGGCTCTGCGGTGTCAGGACAGTGGCACGCAGCCTGTCCGGGGTGCTGCCTCACAGGCACCGCTGCTGCCACCAGCCTCCTGCCTGCAGGGAATCATGGCACGGCTACCTGGCTGCAGGACTTCTCTTGCTGTCTGCTAATCACTTAGTTAAGACAAAAAGACACAAAATGTGAAATACAGTCATCAAGCAAAAGACACCTTAATCTGCAGATTAAGAATGGTTGGTCCTTGTTACTTCTTTCACATTTGCCAGTACAGTTTGATTTCATTCTGCAGCTGTTTACCTAGAGATTTTTGTTAAGGACCTGTGTTTTTGGTTTGTTTTTTTTTTTTCATTCTACAACAGGACCAAAGATGCATGCCCTCACTGCTAGACTGCAAGAGTGCTGCTACATCCAGTAAATATTTTTAAGATAGCTCCATCTCTTCCAGCCTTTCTGAAACAATTAAGAGCCCTATTTGGATCCTGGGCCATGCTTGCAAGATGGCATTAATGGCCATGTCTTAACGAGAAAGGTTTGCCCATGTTAACGGAGGAAATAAATTACATTTATCCTGATGGGGACTTCATTTTTAAATGTTTTTGAAAACAGTAACCTGTATCAAGAGCTTCATTTTGTATATGGCTTGAGGCTTCCCTGGGCTGCCAGCGCTGGTGGCTCCGGGAACAGCAGGGAAACACCCTGGCCCAGCTGGCTGCCACAATTAGCACAGGCACATGCTGCCTTCCCCTAATTACTGTGCACTCACCGTGGGCCTGGAGTGATCCTTCACCGTGTGCTCCATGTGCTGCAGACGTGGAACAGCCTTGCTCCAGTAGTCCTTCCTCCCACTCTCCTCTGAGATCAGTGAAATAGAAACAGATTTCTGTAAATAATTTAGATGACCAGATTTTCAGTTTTTTTAATTTTCCATCCGTTTTCACAGCAGGTTTCATAGTGATTGTATCCTCCTTTGGATCCTTTGGTTGCTGATAGCTATGGGTAGCAATGATTACTAAGCAGGTTTAAAGCAAACTCTATTCGATTTTGGTGTGGGGGAGTTGATTGATTTTAGTTGAGATACACTGAACCCAGATTTTCACGAGCTTGAAAGCTTCTGAGCACTCTTGGCATCAACATGAATTTGACTGAGAGTTGCAGAACCCTTCCCATGTCCAGGGCTGCTCAGCAGAAGCAGGTTTGGGATTTGGTAAAACAGCATTTATTGTGGCCAAAGATCTTCTACCAGCCCTATTTCTAGCTGCAAGCTGATGCTCTGTATACAGTCCTGTATGTTCACTTTATCTTGAGAGAAGTCAATACTTATAGTCACCTACATGAGTGTTTGATTCAATATGCTCTGTGCCTGTGCAGCTGGAAGGTCCTTCCCTCTTATTATTCATTAGTGAGTTATGAAAAATAAGTTGGCAGTGTAAATCCAATATCTGTTGGAAAATAGATGTTGCACTCATGTTTGGCATCCTTCTTGGCAGAGGCAGTAATGACAGCAGGTGGAAAATTCATCTCCTCCTGATTATGGCCTTCACAGCCACCAGTGCAGACGGAGCATGAGGTTGGTACACTGGACAGCAGGAACATGCTTCAGGGCCATTAGCCGACCAGATGTCAGTAGCACGGCATTTTTTTTTTTTTTTTAAAGTGATAATATACTTTACGGTTTAAGACATAAAATTGACATTCACATCATTCCTGAACTTAACAGGTTTTTTGCCAAAGGAGATTTATTTAGAGAAGTGTCTCTTTTGGAGACGCAGTTTCTCAATTTTTTCCTGATCTTTCATGTGGTGTGACTCTTTCCACAGATGTGACTGCAAGAGTTAAACATAGAAGGTGATTTGACTTCATGTGGTGAAAGAGAAAATCTTATGCTGATCTTTTATTTGAAGAATCCAGATGCTGCTTCATGAGGGAGCCATCTCGAACCATGGTTCAAGCTTCACAGATGAGCTTTTAAAAGCTTCTTCCTGAAATAATCATGGGCTCTGGATGGTTTGCAGTTAAGACACCATGGCCCCCTGTATGCTGCTGACTAGTTGCCATTGTCCTCCTTTAGCTGATAAAAACTCCACTGGTTACTACTCACTGTCCAGCAACTGAAGCTCCTTCTTCATCTACTTGGCCCTTTGCTATCCCATCTCCAAGTGTAGGAGGAGAAAAAGCAATATGCAATGGGAGTAAGAGAAGTTGAGTGTCATAGAGTTTTAGTGCTTAAATGCATGCTACAGAGCATGATTTTCCTGTCCCAAAAGATGGAGGAAATGGGCTGGAACTTCCTTCTCTGCACATTTTGTTATCCTAAGTGTTTTTTCCACCTCAGGCTCCTGATCGTGTTGTGTCCATGTCCAGACTTTCTGAGACTCAGAATTTACAGTAAGCCAGCCTTTTAATGAATGTGAGATATGGAAAAAGGCATCTCCTGTAAAACTCTGGTAACTTGCCTGCTGCTGCCATGGGCATAATAGAGTTCACCAGAGAGTCTGCAGGTGGGTGACAAGGGAAAATTATGTCTCTAATAGAAAAGCTTTCATGTGCTGCCTCACACTGATAAAACTTACTGTGTTTGGGCAGGCTGCAGTGTTCCCCTGCCCAGGTGAAATCTGCGCATGTTTTCTGGACAAACCTTAGCTCAGCTTTTTCCCATCTCTTGCAGACTCTGAAGGTGGTGTTGGCATGACCTAGTCCACCTCCTGCTAGTGGGAGTCCACTTAGTATGGCACTGAGGTAATGCTGCTTCATGGAATATCCAGCAGGATTGTCCAGCTGCAGTGACAGCCTCTTGTGATTTAGTATTTGTTACTGCTTTGGTGCAGCGAGCACAACCATTAGGTGTCCAGACACATGTGAGTGGATTTCTGTTGGTGAGAAGGTAAAGAAAGTGCTCCAGGCGAGCACCCTCTCATTGGGGAAATACCCACATGTAGGGGTGAAACTGGATCCCTTATGTTAGGCTAAATTGGACTCCACCTGCCCTGAAATCCCCTTCAAATATCCCCTTTCCAAAAAAAACAGACTAACAAAGCCCATAGGCCACCTATAAATGAGCAGAACCTGTTCTCTGTTATAGGAGGAGACAATTAGGCATAATTATTTGTTGTGATCAAAGATTAGCAAAAAGCCTGTCATGCTATTAGCCTTGCTGTATGCAGGAGAAGTTGGAGATTAAAAGAAAAAAAATGAAAATGAGAAACGGGAGGGACTAAACTGAGCTGCGAGACCATGATGCTCCACTGACGTATGGTGCAAACACATTCCTTGTTTACAACCCCCTTAAGCTTTATGAATGATGCTGTCTCGTAAATCAGATAGTTAAACAGTACTTTATTATCTCTGGTTTGGGGAGATGCTGTGCAGTGCAGCTGCAAGGCAAGCTCTGCCCCTCCTGTCCCTAGGGCAGGCTAAGCCCCAGGCTCTGCCTGCAGCTGCAGCAACGCTAGAGCCTGCTCATGGGCTACTGGAGTGTGTAATCCTCCTTGCTCTGCCAGGTTTGCCCCATGGCACCAGTGGCCTCAGTGCTGTGCTTCCTCAGCTTCACCTGCCTGAGTCCAGCCAGTGTGGAGAATGCGCACTGCACCTTCCAGCCATCCCTGCACAGGGCCTTTGCTATTGACCTCAGGAACCAAAAATGACAGAGGCTTTACAGAGAAATAAGTGAAAGGAATTCTGTGCTTAAAAAATACTAAAAGTCTTGCTTTTCAGGTGTTAGCTCCTTTTTCTAAGAGAAGTTTCACTTACTCATTAAGCAAATCCCTTCTGAAAACCCATTTGTTGTGAAGCTGACAAATACTAATCTGCACACACCATGTTGTTTCCTTTCCAGTTTACAGGGAATGGAATTTACATCTAGCTCTGAGATCTCCTCCTGTGTGGGTGCCTTGTCTGAGGGGATTTTTTTTTTTTGCACTCTTTATTTGGTAAATGCAGGTAGGCAGAGCATTTTCTTCTCCCTCCTAAAGTGCCAGCCATACTGTCAGCAGGGAACTGTCAAACCCTTTCTGTTTTACTGTTCCAGTGGTACTCCACAACCTGCCTACCACATATTTCTGTTTTCCACTGACATTTTAATAACCCACTCTGCATTTTCTCGCTTAATTCTTTGGCTAGTGCTTCAAAAGAAAATCCTCAAGACTGTGCAGCAGTTTGGCATCCTGCACTTGGTGATAATGCTGGTTCTATGTCGCATGTCACTTGGTCTGAAGAGCAGAAAGCAGTATCCTCCAAAAGCAGCTCCTTGCCTCTAACAAGGTTACATCTATAGCTTTGTGCCATGGAAAAATTATGTACAGTAAAAATATTTTTATTATTGGCAGGGGCATAAGCAAGAGTGAGGTTCAGGGAACAGAGGCGCACTTTAAAAATATTTTTATTATTGGCAGGGGCATAAGCAAGAGTGAGGTTCAGGGAACAGAGGCGCACTTTGGGCTAATAACTAAAAATTTGTGTTCAGTGGCATCATGGGAATCAGCAAAGGATAGGAGTTAACACGGTGAACAGTATGGGAATGTGGAGGGATTCACTTTGTCCCTCTTGAGTTTGTGTGACACCAGAGCAGGATGTGTTTGGTTATGGCAGACAGGCAGGATGGGAAGGTTTCTGCCTCGTGGGGAGAATTGTTTCTCCATGGAGTAAATCTCAGCTCTGCGATGATGCTCTACAGGCAAGATTTTAGTAAACATTTTGAAAAGCATTCAATGGCATCAGGAGCCTAAATTCTCATGGCAGATGTTACTTAGTCTTTCCAGTTAGCCTTGTGCCATTTCTGTCTGCAGCCTCATGGAAAAGCCAGCACTGCTGAAAGCATCTTTAAGCATGTGCAGGAGTGGTCGGAGCTGCAAGGGCAGCTCAAGGCAACGGCTGTGCTGGCACGCACAGGGACTCTGGGAGGCATTTGACTTGGATGGGTTTGGCTTACCAGTGGGAAATTCAACCTGCTTTTGGAGAAATCAGACATGGGATGGGCTGGAGCCATAACAAATCTGAGACAATGTCTTCTTGTGTGGCTCATAATTCTCAGTCTCTGTTGTCCTCATCCAATTATTGTGCACTGTATAGGCAGAAAGATAAAATATTCACTATCTCTGCTAAGTAATTTAAAATATTTGAAGTATTTGTGCGTGCATGTATGTATTTGGATACATATATAACTGAAAGTAAGGAGGAGTGAAGACACCTGAAAATTAACAGACAGTTATTGAAGCAATTGTGTTGCTTAGGATGAGGCAGTGTTTACTTTCAGCAACAGCATGGGGGTCTATAATCTGCATTTTTCCATGTAAATCACCAGTGTGAGTCTCAGCTGTACCTGCTGGTTGCTGGAGTATTTGGTCTGGGGAAGAATCTGCAAATTCCTCTGTTCTGGGTACCTGCCTGGGGTGTCAGAGCAGGAGGGGATGACCTGCCTCTGATCACAGGTCTGCTTGAGTGTTCCTGGCATATTCCGCTCTTCCAGATGCTGGATGATGCTTCCAGCTTTTGGTGCTTGAAAGTGGCTTTTCCCTCCAGATTGAACGAGACATTTTCTCTCTATCAAAGCTGAGATCAGACTGCAAGATCTTTCCTTTTTTAATTCCCTGGTAGCAGCCCAGACACTAAGTATTTGCACAGCCAGCCCCTAGAGTTACACTGGCACAAACAGAAATGCTGCAGTTACCTTAGTGATAGGCATGGTGTGCCTGGGTGCACAAAAAAGGGCAGAACTAAGGAATCAAACAATTTAGCAGGCAGGGCTGTCCTGGAGCTATGTCCCACTATTTTGCCTGTTTGGACCTCCAGGAAAAATCCAGTACTTTTGGTGCAAAGGTCAGTGAAAAGAGAGGAAAGCCTCTAGAGAACACCATCAGCAGGTTAGAGTAGGACAGTTTATTGTGCAAGGATGCACAATGGTGCTTAAATTTAGTTGCAGTGGCTTTAAAGGTTTTTTTCTTAGGGAAAATGCTTTAAAAGAGAAGTGCTATCTTAAAGCTATGACAATAAACCTATTGAGGGGGTGCATTTGAAGTCAAGGCACAAAAAATTGTGAGGAAATTTGCTAACAGGACGAACAGTAGATGGTAAATGGAAAAGGCTTTTAAGACTATGCCTGATGGTGTAAAATAATCAGGCTTGTAAGGCCCAACACAAAGAGCTCTTTAGCAGCACTCAGTTGGTGAAATGCAAATACACCTTGGAAAAATCTACAGCAGCTGCAATCTGCTCTGCCCCTCTGTGATCAAAATCACAGAGAACTGGAATAAAGTGAAGCATTTTTAAGGGTGTTTAAGTGTGTGAGAATTACTGCCCTCCCATGCGGTCCGTGCCATGAGCTTTGCTTCCTGCAGCCCCGTGTTGGTGACTCTGAATAATACAGCGATGGTCTAAAGCATTTAAGATGAACTGGCGAAAGGGAGTTTCCGTGTTGTGATGCCTTTGTGGCGCTCCAATGGACGCAGTCGGAAACTTCAGCGGGGCTGGGTGCTGCTGACCTCCTCTGGCAAAACACAGCAGACACCGAGGGAAGGTCTGGCTGCAGGAGGGAGGCTGGGTTCGTCTCGTTGTGGGAGTTAACACTGAGATTCCCAGCGTTGGTGGCAAAGTGAGCTCCTGGTGCTGCGAGGCTGCCCTGCTTTCTCCAGGAAAGGCGTTGTTTTAAAAGGAGTAACGCTTTTCCACACATGAATTAGGCTATTGTCCATTTTCACGTCATTTTAAATGAAATTTCAGGATTTCTAGTTTCTTCTAAAGTTATCTCAATCAATTATTTTACTCTTCCTGGGAAGGAACTGTGTTTCAACAACAATCATGTATGCAAAGTACAGAAAAGTAAAAGGCTAAATTACCTGAACAACTTCATGAAATAGCATGTGTGCCAAAATATTTTTATACCTTCCTATTTTCTATGCTTCCCTTCCATGTGAGAAAGATGTTTATGTGCTAATTGCATGCATCTTTTTTTTCATGTGTAAAATGTCGTTTATGAACCATTCTGAGCCCTTCCTTGCCCCATAACTCAATTTCTAATCTTGAAAATGAGCAAACTGGGGTTGTTCTAGTCCACACCCAGTTTGGGTTGACTTTACATTACCTGTTGCGGATAAGTTCATATCCCTACAGCTCCCTGAGTCAGAAAATCTATAGTACAGGTTTTCTATCCCATGAAAGCATAATCTCCATGGAAAGACAAGGAGTTTCCAGTTGAACATGTTCTTTTATTTTGCCTTGGCTGAGGGTTTTGCCTATCTCTAATGTTAGAGTAATGGTGATTTGGACAAAACCACTATTCTGCAGGAGTGGAGTCTTAGGATGAAGAGAGGGATCTGCCCCTGTGGAAGGGGCCAGATCACTTGACTTTATTCTCACACTTTGGTTACTAGTGTCTGCAGGTGATTCTGCACTGAAGTTTACTGTCAAGATACATATCCACCTGTCAGTAATCTCCTTGGGGTTTTTTTGCTGCAGTTAGCTAACAGAGAATATAGAGAGGGATGTTCAGTGATTAATTTCTTGCATTCTACCTCAAACTCAAAACACAGGCAATGTAAGTAATTTGTTACAGAAAGTTACTGCTTCACCTTTAGGCATCTCACTGCTGGACCTTAGGCCAACAACTATATAAAAAGATATTAAAAATACAATTAAATAAAAAGGTCATTATCTCACATCCTTAACAAGTAAGACTCATTAAAATTTCTGTTTCTTTAATAGAAGTACATGCTAGTCCATCATTAGTAAATCTGTAATTGTTTAATAGCTCAAATTCAATCAGCCCTGCAAGCCTCATTTTCCATAAGTTTCTGCTATAAGGGAGCTGTAATTTCACATTTAAATACACATTTTATTTCATGGGTAATGACTTTAAAATAACAGGAGAGCCATAAGAGGATCAAAGAGCATAAAGCACAAGGAATACTCTGATGCACTGTAAGCTGTGCCTTGGGAGTAGCCAAACTTCATAGCTTTTGGAGATGCTGCCTAAATTTTTCATGTGATGCCAAGCACCACGCTCTGTGTCTACATCTGCTTACAGCTCCTGCAAAGGTCCCCAAGCCATGTGTTTTCCTTCCATCTGACATCTCCCAAGCCTGATATGTGCCTGATGGCCAAACCTCAGCTGTGGCTCCTCCACGCTGCTGTCCCACATCCCAGCATGGATCCTGGGCCCCAGTGGCTGAGCTGCTGTGCTGCACCTAGATAAGGAATGAAAGAAGGCTGTGCAGGTATGAACCACTCTCTGCTCCCAAGAATTACTGTTAAAACAGTAATACCAGACATAATTGCATAGAAAACAGACCAGTTTAAGTGCTTTATGCTTAAGAAATGTTTTCCAGTCTGTTGGCAGAACACCTGAACTATTTTTTATGTCAGTTCTGTGAAGCGTGCAGGACAATTTGCTGAGGTTTACCCACCCCCCCCCCCCCCCCAAGTTGTGCCGTAAGAGACTGTGTTTATTCACTGAACATCAAGCAGTGAGAAGGTGACACAAACAAACAGGTAGTGATTCTGTTCTGTTATTCTGTTTCAAAAGCCATTCTCAAATTGTGAGGGTCGGTAAAAT
The DNA here is from genome assembly GCA_034509425.1 of Eopsaltria australis. Taxonomy (NCBI): domain Eukaryota; kingdom Metazoa; phylum Chordata; class Aves; order Passeriformes; family Petroicidae; genus Eopsaltria; species Eopsaltria australis. The sequence continues at coordinate 282,355 of JAVTVJ010001466.1, forward strand.
GTGCTGAGTTCCTTAAACTGGTATTGGCTCTGCTGTTCTACTCATGCCCAACATTTTGTCTGATGTGGTTTTAAACAGACAACCCTGGCAACATCGTTTTTATTGTTAGTCAAATTCCCTATAACCAGCTGCACAGTGCTGGCTATTTAAGTTTCAAGTCTTAATTCAGGGGTAGAGGAAGACTCACCTGGGAAAAACAATTGTTGAAAGTACAAGGTTAGAAAGGCAAAATCTATGTGGTCACAAGGTAATGTTTTTCAGAAGCAAGGTGCTGAGAAAAGCCTTCAAAAATGGATCTTTGTGGGCCCAGAACTGTGCAGTCACATTTACAGATGTGATCTGCTCCTTGACAAACTTGTGACATTTACAGACACGATCTGTTCCTTGCCAGGCTTTTCCCAGCCATTTCTGTGCAGTTTATCCCTGGCAGGTGCCTGAGCTAGAGCTGTGTGCAGTGCATCCTGCAGAGCAGTGCATTAGCTGGGGCGCCTGCAGCACCCGCACCAGGGTGACAGGGCCATCAGGCTCTCAAGTCCCTCAGGGGCTCAGGACTTGCTGCCAGCAGGCATCAGGCAGCTGAAGACATGGGCAGGGAGGATGCAGTCAAAGCTGTCTGAATGGGAGTGAGCATATAAGCTTCTATCTTCACTGAGTTTCAATTCTCAGTTTGAGCAGGAAATTTGCAGGAGAAACATTGGTCCTTGAAAAACAAACTCATCAGTTCACTACACTGGAGTTAAACTGCTGGAGGGGTTGTGCTGCATGGAAAACAGATACACCTATGCCGGTTAATCCTTCATTAAGTTCTTTGGCTCCAGAGGTCCCTTCCACCTTCAACTAGTCCTTGATTCTGTGAGACACTCAAATTACTCACTATAGTGTTCATTCCAGTCTAATTCTGTCTTTTCAGCCTGAAGCCCATAATTCACGTATCCACTGTGGCTGTGCCACATCCCATGTGCTCAAAGTCTCACTTGGCAGAGTCCAGGCTCCTGCTGTTGCTCACCAGGTGGAAATGCTGAAGGCAGAGCTGACAACTGCCAGGGAGGGAATGGGCTCTGTTGGAATGATCTGGGCTTGTCCTTTCCCTTGAATGCCAGATCTGTGCAGCCTTGGACTTGGGTTTGCCTTATGAAGTGCTGGGTTGGGGCAGTTCTAATGGGGAGAGAGTGATTTTTCACCATGAAATTGCCATTTCCTAATAGACTTCAATGTGAATTGCATATATTAGCTCCTTAACATATGTGTAAACAAGAACCGAGGAAGCACATAACCTACGTCAAATTGAAACCTTGTTAATGCAGCCTCATGGAAATGTTGGTGGCACTGCCAAAAACAAGGTTTAAGTTCTTGCTAAGAGGGAGAATGAGCTTATTGGTGGTTCTGCTGGTTTTAGAAAAGCAATTCCAATTTTCTTCTCCTACTTTCTGCCTGCTGGATCCAATAGTTTTAGCTGTTCCTGCCTGACGTCATACCAGCTCTTGTGATATAAACCCTTTTCCCATCAAAGCAAAGGCTTTTCTTGTGTTAGGGGTAGAAATGCAGTGTAATTCTACACCCAGTTACAAGTAATTGAGTTAACAGACTGTTTTTCTGCTTATTTTCATTCTTGAAAGAACTCACTATGAGAAGGTTTGTACTTAAAAATCCCATTTGTTAGCTCTGCAGTAATGCCCATCTCCTGTGACACCTGCTCATTGAGCACTACCAGAATAGCACTGCTCTATTCCAACCTCTATTATTAATCACCTTGCCTAGAAAAGATGATTTTAGAAAGGTGCTGTATAAGGAAAACAGGTCTGCTGCCAAAGAGACAGAACAGAAATCTCTTCTGTTATGCAGAGAGACTTGTCACCACATGACTGTTTTCTTTCTTCTAGTACTTTACAGATTGATTTTGGAAAGCTTCTCCTCTGTCAGTAGTCTCTGTTATTTCCTTTACCTAGGCAACCTTTACCTAGGTAATGATTCATTCTAGTCTTCATTTTAATTTCTACTAATTCTTTTAAATTTCTTGAATCAATACTACCCGGTCCTTTCTCCCGACAGCCTGAGATGCTCTATGAAATCTGACCCCTGTGTTTTAGGAATTTTTTTATTGTTGTGAAGGCTACCAAGTGAATGGATGTTGGCTTGCAGCAACTGTGGCCTGGCATATATAAGATCAAAATAAGGTCTTTTGTAAGACATATATGTTGTTTAGGAAGTGTGATGTGCTGCAAGTGAGAAAAGAAAGCAGTGTGACACTGGCTCTCAACCCACCCAGGTGTCCAAGGAGCAGTGCTGGTCTCAGGCCATGCTGTCAGAATATCCCATGTTTTAAGTAGCACAACTTCACACAGATGTAATGATCCCATACACAGGGATGAGAGTCAAGTCCTGGGAATAATCCGAACTGGGAGCCCGTTTTGTTCTCACTGGCCAGGCTGGGCCTCATGCTCCCCCTCCCACTAGGGCGAGACATCTCCAGTCTAATGTTTTAGAGATAAGGCCTCTGTTAGGCCTCATGCTTCAGCTGCATGAGAGCAGGAATCAGAGAGAAACCCCCAGTGCCAGGTCTGGGAGCACCTTGCCTGCCTCTTCCTTCCCATCAAGACCACTTGTGTCCTGCTGCAGGAACATGCCCATGCATCACAGCCTGGTAATATCTGCTCCTGTTAGAGGTGCATCTTGCCTCCCTTTCCCCAAAGCCTGGCATTTGCTAAAAGTGACCCTGTGGTAGGGCCTCCTTTTGGCTGGAGACCAGGGACGCGTGTTTGGGAAGGAGTGTTGGGCTTCTGAACCAGCCCATTTGCTGTCAGTCACTGGCAGAACAATTAGAACTGCATTGCTCTTACAAGGCACATTCATTGCTTTCCTTTGGGATTAAGCACATTTCTCTGCCTGATGTTAATTACTGTTGGGGCAATAATTCCTCTTGCTCAAACCCTTGTCAAATTCTTGACATTATAATTAGGATGAAATAAAGAAATCACACGACGTCTCTCATAGCCTCATTACTTCATGCTGATTAATGTTCCTGCAAACATCATGTTGAGGCTTCTGAGCTGAGAGGACGTGAGGTTAGGTCTTAGCCTCTGTCCCTCCCTCCCCGGGAGCCTACTGCCCTTTTCAGTGTAAAAAATTACATTTGATACTTTGGCAAAAATGTGGTTTAGTTTTGAACTTGTTTTACATTCTGCTTCAAACAAACCGCCCACCCTGGCCTGGCTTTGCCAGGAAGGTGTCAGAGATGTCTCAACAGGGGGGAAATGGTAAGATGTAAAAATCTGCACATTACAGATCTTGATGGCCAGTTCTTCACATCCCCATAAATGTGCTACTCTACAGCACAGCACAAGTGGAAATGACTCTTGAATTTTTGGCAGCTGATTAAGAGATGAAAACAAATTGTGGCTACTGAGGTTTACTGTGTAAACCTGAGGAACATGAAATGAGAGGTTAATGGGGTCTTGACTTTGGCTTATTCAGCCTCTGCTGAGGGTAATAAATCCAGAGCTTATGGAAAGGAACTGTTTGCTAATAGGTAGACTTACAATAATGCATACATAGAAAAAGATAAGTATGAAGAGTGCTGTCTAGTATTATCCGTGTCTGAAGCTACACTGGGCATTTTTTGTTCTTGGAGAAAAGGTAAAGTTTACCCTGGATTTCACAGCACTTTGCTGTCTGCTAATGGAGGTGGCATATTATGACATACTTCGTTTTTTTAATTGCTGACTTGAATTTACATTTGTTTACTGAGATGCTAAAATGAAATGAGGGTAGTAATTAAAAAAAATACTATAGCAGATTTGGTCAAAGCAGTTGGGTAGTGGGAAGAGGTTTTGTGACATTTAGATGAAACAAAGATTTTTCTTCTTTTCATGCACTTTTTTCTGCCCACAAAATGTCCAATTAAAATCCTTCCTTTTTACAAGAGTAAGTGAAATTGCTTTTATGGGTATGTCCCTGCTGGCTTCATGTTGCCTCAAGACATCAGCTCACACTAGAGGTATCTTGATGTTATTTTAACTCCAGGGCACTTGCTGTCAGCATATCAGTTGTTTCGTTGCACCACACATGGTAAAAGCTTCTGCTTTAAGATAAATCACAAAGAATTCTCACATATCAGCATCTGAAGACCTGGAGGTTTGTACTTTAACCTCTTGCCAGCAATTTAACTACTCTCTTGTCAGCAATTCAGTTTCACTGGTGTGTAGGCAAGGAGTGCACATTGCTTCCCACGTACAATATGGATATTTGAAGATTACTGTCAATTTTCTGATTCTGAGAAAATCTGTAAATTGGTAAATAATCTCGCTAGGACAGATCTTTTAAAAAATCATCGTTATTGTTGCTCTTTGAGCTACACAGATCTGGCCAATACTGGTCATCAATACAAGAAAAGATAGCAACAGCCAGACACACTGAGCCTGGGTTCATCATGAGCCTCTGAGCCCTTGTGTAGTTTAGTGTTGATACTGTGGTGTCTTGCTGAGGCAATCAAATCCTGAAAATAACATTTTGTTAAATTGCTCTGCAAATTTGAAATTACTCTTGAGATCTTGAAGGTTTTTGTGAAAGCTAAGCTATTCTCCATGGATTTGTGTTCTTCATAAATTAGGCTGCAGCTCAAGAGGGCACTTCATTAGTGCCTCAATCACACATTTTTCAAGTGGGATGTTTTCAATGCAAATGTCATGAATTCAAAGAGTTGTGTTGGTTAAATTAGAGCAAAATTCTTCAGTGAGATTACTGGAAATATGTAGTCTTAAAGAGAGGCCGGCTCTGCTGGAAGGTTCCATGCTTTCCATGTGTGAGAGGTGTTTCCCTCCTTTGTCCTTTCAGTACTGGCACACTGAGGAACTCTGTCGGGTTCCCAGGCACTACCCAGAATCAAGCAGGTAGCTCCCACAGAGAACTTGTGCCATGAGCACCATCATTTTCCATTGTCAGAGGCATGAGGTGTTCTAGCATGCCACTCCTTTAAGACAGTAATTTCCCAAAGGGGTGTTCTGTGTGTGTATGTGTGCACAGCGGTAAAGCTGGACACATGTGAGCTTCATCCCCTCCTAGCTGTGCTCTGCAGCCCTGGTACTGTCCTGGTAATGTTCCTCAAACTGAGAACCTTTGCTCTCCCCTGATGAGCTGTCAGGGAGTCTGTTCTCAGTATGGTTTTGATTGCCAGGAAAAAAACCAATTTGATTCTCCCTTATGCTTCAGCTGCCTGTAAAATTCACCTTGGACAGATAACATCACAGTTTGTAAAAGTGTGTTAAAAATTTTGAAATGTTATTTCCTACAAAAGAAATCAAACCATCGAATATCTTCTTGATTTAGGTTTGAGATACTCATCAGAAAACCCTCAGAGCTTGTTTGATGCTGCAGGCAGATTTGCACAACTCTTGTTTGGATCTGTTTTTGCATACAACGTCAGAATCAAATTCAAGCAGCTGTGTCATCCACAGACAGGCTTGGACACTATGCTACATGCTGCTGACATCAATAGCTTTCACCCGTTATATTACCAAGGCATTGCAGTATTTGACAAGATGTGAGTTATAAGTATTTTTACCAAAAAAATCCATATTTCTGTTGTCTCTGGCACTCTATTGAGTGATAATGTTTGGGAGGAGCTACTGCATTCCAAGGCTTGGAAACAGAGCACGAGGTTTAGTAGTGGCTGATTGTGTTCCCATTAAATGTAGCTACTGTTCCATGTCAGGGTTGAAGAAGAGTAAATAACATGTTCCCTTCAAGAGCAGGCTGCCATGGCTGCAACCCTGACAGTAAGGTGTGAATGTAGAAGTACCATGATACAATTTCAAGAGAGATTATTTTGTATTTATGTGGCAAACTGAAATTTAAGGTTGCAGTGTTGCGTGGGGAAAATTTCAGGTTTTACCAGCTACTTCTAATCTTTTGGTGGACCTGCCAGCTGAAGTCAGATGTAAAGGGGCAGACACTAATGGGAGTTTAACATAATCCAGGAACTTCTATGGCCCTCTCTATTGTAGCAAGTTTAAGAAAGTGAACGCAGCATGTTGGAGCTGGAGATGGCTACTTTGCCCTGATGGTCTTTTTCTCCATATAAAGGAGAGCTCCTCTATAAAGGAAAGCTGCTTTGCAGCAGTGTAGTAGCAAGTGTTTGAAACATTTTGAAAATATACACTTTGAAATTTCAGATCAAAATGAGAAATGTAAAATACATTTCACATTGCAGTGCTTTTCATCAGACAGTAGTTTAACAACATTCTCAGCTCAAGAAATTCAAATCAGTGACATGTAAGGGAATAAACTCTAGGGACTGAATACCATTTTGGTTGTTGCTAACACAGTGATGATTTCCTGTCTAAAGTCAAAGTGCTCAATAACTCCAGTTAGGAAGAAAACCCTTTAGAGGAAAGAGAACTCATGTCAGAGGAACTCACTGGGCTGTTTAAGTAACAATATTTTGTAAATCCAACAAACAAGTTATTCCCAGTCCAGTAAGCAGCATTCCTGAACTACAGGTCAGGTACAGCAGAAATTAATTTAGCTCAGTAATGTGTGTAGCTCGTAGAACCATTCACAGCATTACAGAATTATTTTGGCAACATTTCCTATTCCAGTCGGGCTCAACACAGGGCAGTTCACAGAGGAGGACCACAGACTCACTGTGACTACACAGAATGCTTTGGGAAACCCCAGGTAGAAATCATCCTGTGTGGTTGGATAGAACCATAAAGTCATTTAGGTTGTAAAGGAACATTAAGACCATCAAGTACAACCTTTCTGCCAGCAATGCCAAGGCTAAACCCCATCCCCAAGTGCCACATTCCCACCTCTTTTAAATCCCTCCAGGGATGGTGACTCTACCCCTGCGCTGGTCAGCTGGTTCCAATGCCTGACCACCTTTTTAGTGGAGAAATTTTTCCCAATATCCAATCCAAGCCTTCTCTGGTGCAACTTGAGGCCATTTCCTCTTGTCCAGTCACTTTTTCTTTGGGACGGGAGACTGACTGAGTCCAAGTGGACAGTATCCACAGCCATTCCCTCATTCACTGAGTGGGTCCCCATGTCATAGAGGGAGATAAGGTTGGTCAAGCAAGACCTGCCTTTCATAAAGTCATGCTGACAGGTGTTTCTTTTCTGCATCAGCTGTAATGGGAGGGTTTTATCCATCTCAGCAGATAAATATCTGTGCAAAATACAGTCATAAATGAGTATCACCTCTGCCTGACTAAAGCCAGAAAACATGAATGGCCAGACAAATCTGGTAGGTCAACAAATGGTTAGAGCAATGGTGTCGTGCTCAGGGTTGGTACTCAGACCATGGCACTCGCTCTGCCACGCCGGGTTTGCTCGGGGCTGATGGGGTCTATCTGACAAAGAAGGGATTAAGTATCTTTGATCTAGGACCTGCCAGATGAGTGAAGGGGAATTAAACTAGGTATAAACTGTGTTTGAGAAGATTTCTACATGTGCTTCTGTGCACTAGCATGCTCAAAGTAGGGAACACTAGCACTGAATTTCATCGACTGCCACTGGAAATGATTCTCCTGCATTTGCTTTAGCCAAGCATGTCTCTAGTGCTTCAAAAATGGGTCATCTTATTTTTTTCTTCTGATCTCAAAGGTTCTTTTCTCACCATGCAAATATTGATCTGGAATCAGCATAGGCCTAGCCCTGCTCTCACAGATCTTGCAGAAAAATTTAGAAGAAGTACACTTAACAGTTGTTTTGACTACCTCATTCTTAATGTGAAATGACAGTTCTTCTTAACGAGTGCTATCAAATCACTGGCTTTGCATAAATGCCTTACTCCTTTGGAGGGGTGTTGATCTATGGCTAGCACCTGAAGCAGGATTTTAAGTTTAAAAGCTGTATCCAGATCTCTATATTTAGCTCTTCCTGTTTCAGAGATATTCAACTTGCAAATATCTATGCTACGATTTTATATAAATCCTATTTCAGGTATTTGCATTCCAAATTTGGTTGGACTTAAGCAAAAGGCTCTGCTACTGTAAGACCGCTTGGTTTGAAGGCAGAAGAGTAGAAATGCCTCCCACTGAAAAGTAGCTACCCGTAGTTCAATGCATGTTTCACAAAATGTGCAAGAGATGATCACGTCTCACAGTGCTATTTTCCCACTGTGACTAATGCCCCGTTCCAGCCCCCCCCGCCCCCAGCCATCCTTGCCAGTTCAAAAGAGTGTAATTCAAGCATGGAGCTATACCCATGGATAGGGATGCCAGGAACACTTAGCAACCTATGATTCAGTCCAGCAGATTAAGATAATGCATCCTATCCATAAAGAAAAATATGCTTTTATTATACTACTAACGTTTTTCTTTCTGAAAGAGAGGACATTTTCTGCGCAGGGTTCTCCTCTCCTCTCCTCCAAGGGAACTAGCTCTTTAGAGATGATAATTCCAAGAGCCTGTACCCAGCCCAGCTAGTCCTCGGGGTCAATGAACTCAGATAAAACCACTTCACTTCTTGCTCCTGCATGAGTCACAGAGACCTCAGTTTAGCGGAAGAGTGCTCACCCATACTTCATCACATGCAGTGATCTTTCTTGCAGCAGGGCTGGTTTCTGTCTCTGATAGAGGAGGAGCACTTCTAACATTACTGGGAAGCAGGGGGTCTCTGGGATGCTTCCTAATATTATATCAGGGAGAATCTGCAGAGACTCTGCAAAAGGAAGGACGTTTGCATGGAAGTTACTGATCACTGTAATGCCCTCCTTCTCTGGGGAAACAAGTGGATAGAGCTGCAGGTGAAACCCAAGGGAGCCTGAGGAACTTTATGGCCATAGTTTAGGGAAATCAGCACCCAAAGAACAGCTGTCAGGGAATCTGTCTCCTGGCTGCAAGGCCTTGTGATGTGGCTGGACATGCTGTGGGACACAAAAACAGAGAAACAGGGCACCTACTGCCAACTGTCCTTCTAGCCCTAGAGAAGGAGGGAAGCCAGTCTTTGCTCTTTTCACCACCTGAAATAAGACAGGGCTGTTGTCTGAGTTTGCAGGGACAGCTTAGTTGGAGTACAAAACACTCTGATACTGACCTGAAGATCTAGAGCAGCAGAGTCCCATCAGCTTGAGTAGGAACCATAAAACCTATTCTAGTCGAAGGGTTTTCCAATTTTTCCTCTTTGTGAGGATCTTTCAGAGCTGGACAAGGAGAGGACTGTGTTTCTTTCCTGATGCAGTTCTCATTCCCTGCATTTGTGGGCTGCCAGGGCACGGTGTGCAGGGCTCCTGTGTGCGTGACACGGTGACAGCAGGTGGCAGCAGGATCCCGCCGGCTCCCGGCGTTAACCCATTCCCGGGGTGCGGGCTGGGAGCCTCAGCAGCCCGGGCAGGTGCGGCTGGAGCACTGGGAGCTGCGGGGCCCCCTGTGCTGCACAGCGCGCTGAGCTCGTCCTTGCCTCTGGACACCGGAATGTGAAGTGTTCCCTGGGGATGTGGAGTGTTCCCGCTGGCTCTGCTCTGACCGGCAGCGCTGGACACCGCCAGCCTGCGGCTGTCCCAGCGGATGGAAACGGAGCTCGGAGAGAATGGCATTGCCGGATGCAGCCTGACTGCGGCTCTTAGCTTTTGCTTCCCGACAAGGCTCCGGTGCCACTAGGTGGGGATAAGAGCCTTTCAGGCTGAAGTTAGAGAGCACTGCCACAAACAACGGCATTCAACTGCTGCCTCTATTGTGTCACCTGTAGAGAGGGGAGAGCCTGGTGTGGGACTGTCACCCCGAGTGTGGGACTGTCACTTGCAGAGGGGAGAGCACTCTGTGTGGGAGATTGTGACCTGGGAAGAGGAGAGCATCCCAAGTGTGGGACTGTCACCTGGAGAGAGGAGAAGCTGTGTGTGGGACCATTTGTCACATCCCCACCCTGGGAATTGATACAGAATCATTCTGTGCTGGAGAGTCCAGCTCACCTCAGTGCATCGGGCAGCCAGTGGGGTTAGAAATCTAGGAAACCCAGATATTTCCCAGAGGTGGGATATTTCAGTTGGAATGGCAACCTGCCTCCGATATGGGAGAGGCTCTTCTCATGATGATTATTTAGCAACCATTAATAAATTTACTGTCTTTTGGCAAGTGGAAAAAATATTTCACTCAAATATTTTTCACCCAAATCTCATTTTGTGAAGAAAACTGCTGGGAGACTGATGTGAGGACTTCATTATAAAAGCTCACCTAACTCCAGCTGGTAGTTGGGATCCAGGTACTTGCTTCCATGGTAGGAACAGAAGTTCACCATGTGGATGTTGGCTTTTGACCTTTCTTCTGTTTAAAAGGTCAATAAAAAGTGTACAAACCCTGTCTTTTCTAGTCTGCTCAGCCTTGCACTCAGTCATGTTGTTTTAAACAATACTGAAATCTGTTGCATTGTAAAGCAGCCATGGAAGGGAAAGCTGGGGTTGGAGGGCAAGAATCAATGAACAGACAGAACAGTATTTTGTAGTAAGAAAGACAACGTTATGTTTTGCACTTTGGCAGTGCGACCTTTCTGTAATTAAATTAACAGGTTAAAATAAAGCTCTTTTAATTATATAAGGACTAGGAGAAAAGTACAGTCAAACAAATTATTCGTCATGCTACAAATAGTTATTTTAATTTTAAGTACTGTAACATTTTTCAGAGAACCATTATTTATTTGCACTTCTCAGTGAGAGAACTTTATTAAGTTTGAAGTTGTAACCCCAGATTTGTATATTGTTTTCTTGCAAGTAAGCATGGATTGGTCTGTTTGAACTGTGCAGTTTGAGAATGTAAGTGAACAAAGTAAGCCTTCTTCAAGCTGTCCCAGTCTGTTAACAAGGTCAGAGTATTTTTTTTTTTTGAGTTTTAATACTGTGAATTAAAATTAAAATAGAACGGATACTGCAATTGCAGATTTCTTTGGCTGTGAGACACAATGGGATCATTATTGTCAGCTGTGAATGTCACAGAACAAATGTGTGCACTGAGAACTATTATGCAGGCTACTGTTTCTCTGGTCCATCCTTTGACTAGGACTGGGTGGGGACAATATGAAATATTCAAGTCACTGACCTTTGAAGGGGTAATGCAACTTACAAACTATTTTTTCATTAATCATGTAAATGGGTTCTCTAGGTATGACAGATTTCCAGATACAAAATTTACAGTACCTTCATTTGAACAGGGCCAAGTTAACAGGTCATACTCTGAAAAGTTTACTTTGTGGGTCATTCAGAGCTGATTATCTTTTATTAATCAACTGGCAGCAGGATCTTGCTAGAAGTCAATACAATGCTATTACTGGACTGGCATGCTGTGCTTCACACCTAACCCAAGCTCTGTGGCAGGCTTTCAAGCACTGGAATGAGTGGGCTCCATTCAGGTGATGGCATGTTTATTGTGTCAGACATGAAAATTATTTCCTTGGAAATTTTCTAATTTTCTTCCTCTTTTTCCTTCTCCCATTATCTCCGGGATCAATTACACTCACCTCCTGTCAGATCCTAGTGTTGTCTCTGTAAATTAAACTGTGGCTTCTTTAGAAATCCGTACTATGAAAGATTCTCTTGTCCTAGTTCCTGTGCATGTACCAGTAACAAAAAAATTTTCAGCAATATTTCTGTACACCCACGTTGTGGTATCTCTTCAGATCAGTGCTATTGTAATGTGAATTGCAGGACAGATATTGAAGATCAATATACAGAAAATGGTACACAAGGCATGTTCTCTTGCAGTCATTTGGTAATTTTAAAACTCTTCACCATCCAAATAATTTTTTTTCATATTTCAAGTAGGCACAGCAAAAGCTACTGCCTGTCCTCAAATGATTGATTAGGTCTGCACTACTCTAGATTTTATGTATTTGGTTATGTTTCAATTGCTATTCAGCTCTGCCAGCAAAACATTATAGGAATGTGGAGAAATTTCTTATGCTTGGCTTTTCCCCTTTCCATTTTTCCTTCCCACTTTCTCCTTTTCCCTTTCCCTTTCCCCTTCTGTTGACTCATGTTAGGATGGGTTTTATCAACTGGGTAAAGAAGTCATGTCCTTTGTAGCTGTATCACCACTACCCTTTTGAGCATGACATATCAGGGGAGTATTTTCCCAAGCTACTGAGTGCCTCACTTCTGAAGTGAGTGAAGCTGATAGTTGAGGTCAGCAAAATGTGTGACTGGATTCACATATGCTACATTTCTGTCTCTTACTTTTTTCTCCTGAAAGATGACAGTGGTTTTGGTAATGCTCATCCGTTTGGATGTCCTAGACATGACAGCCTCAATACACATTTACATCCACTCTTGAACACCTCCTGGCTACCAGTTTTATAACTCAGCTTGCATCCTGCATTTGCTTCAGACCATGACATTTACCACGGAAGTTTTACACTTCAGGGTTGATCCTTTGAAGCCTTTTGATTCCAACTATTCATTTTTGGCTTTAGAAATGAGTTTGGTTTCCAAAACCTGACTGAGCAGATTCTTTTCCTCTGCAGCAGTTCCCAGCCTCTAAGACACCTGTGTACCATTGACTCTGTCATGACATGCCATACTTTTGTGCCGTTTTAAATGTGATGTACTGAGCTCATGCCTTAGGTACTTGGCTGTATTCACCCTCCACATTCTTTAGATCACTCATCAGACTTGGCTTGGAGAGTTTTGCACAAGGACCAGTTTCCACACTCCTTAAACAATTTATTCATTGCCTCCAAGGGCAATAAGCATCACTTTGAACCAGGCAAACTGTACTGTAATAGATGTGCTGCAGTGTAACAAGGCTGTGTAGTGTATTTTAAGGAACTCTGGAACTGTTAATGACAGAGGGGTTGAATGTGAAAATACCATCCATCACATCTCATTGCCATGAAAAACAGACTTGTCATTCAGCATTTCTGTTTGAAATGTTTAAATGCCTCTCTCTCGGGTTTTTAGATGTAAATATGAATACTGCCAAATAAAAAATAAAATCTCTAAAATAAACATCTAATGTAGCCAAAGTTGTAAGCAGCATTATGGAAAGAAGCTCCAATTTAAACAAATATACAAAAGATAACTTCCTGTAGATCCACTGAAGCTGAAACTGATATTCAGTTCAAATGGTCCTTCCATTGGATGCAGAAATGATGATGAGGATTTAGGAGAGAAATTAAAAGGGAATGCTTTTGAAAATGCTATCCATATATAGCCAACATCTCCCCCGTATATATCAGAACTCAGCACCAAGGAAGATTTCATCAGGTTTTAGAATTTAATTTTTAATTAAATTCTTACTGCATCCTTTTTTATGACCCCATTAGAAAATAATTATATTGTTTTGTGTGAATTTTATTAATTGAATAAATTGGCCTGAAATTAATCATTATCAGCAACTGAGAAAATACTGAAAACATTAAAGAAAATATTGGAAGAGCTGGAACTGACACATTTGCCTCAACAGAGCTGTATTTAAAAAAGATACACACACAAAGAATCCAAGACATAATGGAGCTTCCTACACACACCGTGGAATAAAATATTTATACTGTGATCATGCTATTAATAAAACGATGGATCAGACAGCGTCTGCTGCAACAAAACTCAGCTGAGAGCCTGGGTACTATCTAGATGGGGCAAAGCAATGTAAGAACTGAAGACCAGAAGCATATGGACTAGCTTGGGAATCCCTATCCTGAATTAGCTGTTCAGTTGTGCAATACCCTGACTTTCAAAAAGTCTCCCATGGCAGCTGGCACTGTCCTTTTAATTTTGGTGTGCAGTGGAGGGCTGGGGAGCAGAGTGAAGGTCTGCAGCCCTGCTGTGCTGCTACCATCCCTGGTGGATCCCTGTGTGCGCTGGGGGAGTTCTGCAGTGATCTCCTTGATTCCAGTTGTTGTCAGAGGTAATTCTAAGACCATCAGGAATGGTTGGGCTTGATCAAAGCAGGACAATCTCAGTGACTTTGCTGTCAGAGTGCTGCTGCGGAGCCATCTTCTCCTCTTTGGGCTTGGTCCTGTTCCCAGGGTTTAAAGAAAAAGATAAAAAACCTAGGAGGTTTGTGTACGGGCAAAATAACAGGTAGAAATGAGAGGAATAGTTCACCTGCACAGTGAACAGACACTGTGGGGCCAAATCTTAGATTCAAAGGTGCACCTTAAGGGTAGTTGTACAGGAAAATTTAACTATCAAATAGATACTGCTTGTTGTTTTTCCTGTTGCTACAATGATTCCCATTTTCTGATGCATGTGTGAGTTCAGTTTGAGATCTCTTGTTTGCTGGGAGCAGAAGGGAGATGTTGCTCACAAATGAGGTGTTGACACTGGCATGAGGCATTTGTCTGTGTGATCCCCAATGTTTTGCCCAACACACTACCTGCCAGAGACATCTTGGTGCCCAGTTCTGCATGAGTTCAAACTTTACCCAGTGTCAGAGTATGCCAGGCACCCAGCCTTCCTCCTTGAACAGAGAGGAGGAATACGGGCAGCAGTGCCCCCCTGTTCTGCATATGCATGGCTGAATTGGATAGTCATGGATAGTAGTAGGTGGATATTTTCCTCCCAGAACACTCCTGTGTTTCTTTGTTGACAGGAGTGTTTTCCTGCACAGTGTATTTCTCAGGCTCAAAAAGAACAACTGAAAATTATATTGAGAGTTTGTTACAAATATGATCTATTACTGTGAGAAGGTAACGAGCAGGAAACACACAGCCTGCAGCTTTGTTCTGTCGGCTTGCCCAGGCTAAATATGTCTTGATTGGAGTTTATTTGAGTAGGTTCTTGCTCTCCCCCCCATCTCTCCCCAAAGACACTATTACTGGTAGATTGGGCTGGTCAGAGAACAGTTGGGAAATGCTCTAGGTTTAAAAAATTGCTCTTTTTTTTCTGAAAAAAGAGGAAACCTCACGTACCTTCCCAGAATTAGGGTGCAGAGCAACCAATAACTCAGTAACAGAAGTGTCATAAGGGGAAGGCAGGGTCTGTGGAAGTCCCTTCTCTACTTTCTGGGAGTGGGAGAGGCCCTGACTGGACCTGTGGGCAGAGCAAGGACATCCCTCTGCTCCATGTGGGAAAAAGCAGAACTCGGACTTTGCATCTTGAATCCAAGCAGGGAGAATCACAGAATTACAGAATGGTTTGGGTTGGAAAGGGACTTTAAAGGTCATTTAGTTCCAGACTCCCTGCCATGAGCAGGGACACCCTCCTCTATCCCAGGCTGCTCCAATCCCTGTCCAACCTGGCCTTGGACACTGGCAGGGATCCAGGGACAGCCACAGCCTCTCTGGGCACCCTGAGCCAGGGCCTCCCCACCCTCACAGGGAAGAATATTTTCCTAATATCTAATCTAAACCTACTCTCAATTTGAACCTATTCCCCCTTTGTCCTCCAGGCTCTCGTAAATAGTCTTGCCCCATCTTTTGTATAAGTTCCCTTCAGGCACTGGAAGACCACAGTTAGGTCTCTGAAGCCTTCTCTTTTCTAGGATGGAAAACCCCAATTCTCTCAGCCTTTCCTCATAGGAAAGGTGCTCTATCCCTCCAAGGAAGGGAGGATGCCTTGGCATGTCAAAGAGCTGGGCTGCTCTGGAAATGCAGCTTTCTTTAAAAAAAAGAAAAAAAATCCATTTCTGTGGAACATTTTTGTTTTCTACAAAATAGATATTTTAACAAGAAAAAGAAATTATATATTTGTTAATTGGTTATGTTGGAAGATCAGCTGAAAGCAGCAGCAAACCAGAAAAGAGGTACAAGTGAACTGGATTGTGAGAAATCTCCTTTCCCAAACAGAAATAAAATTAATTTTCAATGCTTATTGGCATCACCCAGCTCATTTCATTTTTAGTAGGAGCAGAGATTTTAAACCTGACCAAAACTAAGATTAAGTTGCTTTCTTCTTTTTACCCTCTGTCCCAGTCCACTTCCATCAGGTAGCGTATCTTTTGCTTTCTGTACTCAACCATTGTTTATTGCTCTAAATTACAATACCTTATGTCTGGACTGTCCCAAAGGTGGTTTGATTTCCATGGTAATTGGATTTGATATTTCAGTAAATTCTTAACCTCCTTTCAGGAATGTTTAGGCTCAATGAGAATTTTGGTAAGGGCTGCGAGATCCACAAGTGAAGTTCAATAATGAAAAGTATAAGATTTATTTTTGGATGGGGGTACCTGAGAAAAGCTGTGGATGTCAGTGACACTAATTATATTGAGAAGGAATTGATACTTCTAAAAGATAAATAAATATTAATATATTGGAATACTCATACAGAAAATAGCTTCACTCAGGCCTTCAGGCACACCTTGCTACCCAGCAAAGTTTTGGTGAAGTAATTTACAGTTTTCAAAAGAATCTGTGGGACTGATCCTGCTGTGAACAGCAACACAGGGTCCACTGTCCAGCTCAGGAGGGTCCCCTCTCATCACACAGACAGCCTTGGACCAGCAGCATCATCTCAGTGCTTAATGCAACTGGACAAGAGTGTCCTGGGAGACAGCAACATGAAGCGTCAGCTGAAGGTAGAAGAACACAAACGGTTAAAATACCAGTAACTGGAACTGCAAACTGGATTTCAGGCTTTTGGAGGAGCATTATTAATGCAGTAGTTTAATAATTACAACAGTAATGTAACTTTTTACTTTTATACACATCTATCTATCTGTCTGTCTGTCTGTCTACCTATCTTTCCAGATTAGATTGTCCCAAAATGAGTTAAAAGAATGATGAGTGTAGTACTTGATGTTGTGCATAGAATTCTTAATCATTGCAGATCAAGTAATCAAAATTTACCAGAATAAGTGACCCTACTTTCAAAAGGATGCAGGGTTTTTTCGTAATTCTGTGCATGTCTGGTTGCAAATCTGCAGAGCTAAGGGAAGGTAAGTAGGAAGGACAGAGAAGTACTTGCGAATGGCTGCTATTAGGTAGCTCCAAATAAGATCCTTCAGAGAATCTGTTCCTAACTGTCATGCCCAAGGACTTGGAAGCAATTTCAGTGTTTCTGGATGCCTGTGGAAGTGCCTTCTGAGCCAGAGCAGCCAGCTGCATGCAGTGCTGGCCATGGGCACGCTGTGTCCTTGGTGCTGTTTGTTGGCTCTCCTCGCCTGGGACAGCCACAGGAGCAGCAGCTGACCTGCACCAAGGGCAGGTGTTTAACACAGCTCTGGGGCTGTGCAGCAGGAGGGAAAGGCTTTTCCTTCCCATAGACCTCTCAGACTTAAACTGATTTCCCCCCAACAAGCCTCTTATAATATTTCAGATTTTAGTAGGTTCCTGTAAATGTGTTTGCAGTGTGGGAAAACAAGCTACTTGAATAAATAGCTAGCCTTTTGTAATTGTATTCCAGTCAATAGTGAAATACAGAAATAGGGCATCTTCTTAATGAAATGAATTTGCTTTGAGTCTTCTGAACTTCACTATCAGTCAAAGAAAGTATTTGGACTTTTTCCTCTGTGTTGTTAGAGTATAAAATCCCTCTAAAGCTGTAATTCAGTGTGAAAAATTTTACTAGCTATCAAACAGATCTGGTGGATTTTGGCTGTGACAGAGAGGAAATGCTAAACAAAGTGGTTACTGTATATTCTGTTGCCTTAGAGACTGAAACATCTGTATCCATGCAGGGAAGTGATGCAGACATGGTAGGATTTGACTCCTTGTGTTCATCTGGCTGTCAATGGAAATGTTTTATGGTGCAAATATTCAGGGCTTCTTTAGCATTGTGTTTGTCTGGATGTGTGGCATGTCTTGGACTAGGAGGGCTTTTTAATTAAAGTCTGACTTTGAAGTCAGGACGCTCCCTAAGAAAAGATGCTTTTACGTAAATAATTTTTCAAGATGAACTTGGAGGGACTTGAAATGATTGTTGTGCTGGTAATAATTGTTGGATTTGTGAAGGCACTTGAGCATCTGGGTCTCCTAGAAGACAACTTTGAAGGTAGGATATTAAGAAATAGAAAATATTTTATTCTGAAAGCCAGTTGCTGCAGAGGCTTTTAATCTGTATGTGCATATGCAGCATTTGAGTATCAGGGGAGCTGAAAGGTAGCTGAAATAACATTATATACTTTCTTTAGGCAAATGAAATGTATTTTAATGTCTATATAATATTGTAGCTCTCACTGCAACTCTGAAAATAAATGTGACCTAATCTTAAACCATTCTTTATGTTTAAGATTGCTTCAAGAACTTCAGTACAGGTTTGTGTGCTTTAGTAAACTGCAGCTCACATCCCAAAGCTCTGAAAGAAAGGTTTATATTTTAGCAAGTTTATCATTATATCCTCTCAATTTGTTCTGATTTCCAGAAATGTCATGGCTTATTTTTAGCTATTGGCTATTATTAACAGAAAATCCAAGAACCTTTCTGAACTTACTTGGATGAATGTTCCTGTCATAATCAATTTAGCCGTCTTTCAAAATATTTATCTTTAATAGATCTACTTGGTCTTGCTCTCTATTCTCATGTATGTTTTAGGAAAACATTGCTGATTGAAATGTAAATATACTTCGTAGAATATAGTTTGAGGGAGTTGACTGCTAAAGATATCTTAATTCTTCTTACCTCTCTGTTTTTATAAACAATGTAATTAATGTAGAAACATACAAACATTAAATGTAAGCAGAAGGGATGAATTTTAGACAGTGAGGTCTATAAATCAAAACTTGTCTGTGCAGACAGTCTCATTGTTTAATAGGGAAAGTAGATTTACAGTGTGCCTGAATACTCCTGAATACTGAGCAGCTGCTTTTTTTAGAAACTTGAGAGTCATCTTTCATGGTAAGCAAGAAATACAGAGGTGTTAAAATAACTTTCAGCTACCACAGATACAGAACAATTATTCCTTTCTGCTTCAGAGCTCATGACAACCTGGAAGAGGTGAGCTTGCTGGCCTCGTATTAATTACCTGACAACATTTGGTACAAGGTTCAAAGAATCCTGGAATTAGCAGCGAACTATAAATAGAGGGAAAAAGTTATAAAACTTTTGGTTCATTGATTGTGTGCTTTATTTTAGTTCTCATGCATGTATTTGCTTTTCCTACTTCCTGCTGCTTTGAGCGTTTTTCCTAACTTTTATGTTTGGATGAATTAAGAGGTACCTGGTGATGTTTGATGCAAAGCATTTTGAAGCTGGGGCAGTAATGCAGATTGCTTAGCAAGTGCTTCACCTACCAGCTCTGACTTTGCCAGGGCTATTGAAATTATCAACTTGTGCAAGCAAGACACAGTGACAATAGAAAACTCTACTTATTCTGGCTTTTTTGAGTCTTCAGATGTCTGTGTGCTTCTATCACAGAGAAATGTTAGATGGTACCAGACATACAGGTAATTTCCTATCTCCAGCTCTAGCAAAGTCCATTACGAATTGGTCCATCTGGGCACCTGAATTTTCAGAATCCTTTAAGTATCTGCTTGAACGCATCTAAGGGCAGATTCTATTTAACAACTTGATTAAAAAAGAATAGAACACCGAAGAAGGAAACTTCAGGAGAGGGCAGTTCATGCGTTTGTGTAGCTGCTCCTTCCCAGTGTCCAGTCTTCAGTGTACCTGTGAGCTGCACTCATGTCATGAGGGGGGAGTGACACATTGCTGATTCCTAAGGAGAGGGAAAGTTCAAGAATATTTGAATAATTCAGAGCAAATTGTCATAATGTCTAGTTGTATTTCTGATGAAATTTACATTAAAATACTGTGAATTATACTGAAAAAGGGATGAGGTTAACTTCACATTAATATGTTAGAACTTCAGGTAAAGCTGGCATTCAGACTCTGTACTTTGAACCTGTGCACAATTATAGCTTCATTACAGCTGCTTCTGCTGTGTCCACCCTTTGTAAGGAGTTACAGTATACCCAAACTTCATGAGATCTGCTGCTTGCTTTGTGTAATGGTAACATGACTTGAATGAGGTTGTCTCTCAATGATTTCCAGCTCTCTCATCTCCTTTTCATTTTCCTCCTTTATTTTCTTGAAGTGTGTGTCTTAAGTTGCAGCCCTGGCTCACTTGCCATACCTTGCTTTGCTGTGGCTTGGCTGTTTGTCAGCACTTGGTGTTGGACAGGGGTTCCTCAGCAGGCGAGGAGCTCTCAGAGCACGGTGATGGCACCAATGGGGCAGAGCCTGACAGCATGAGGGTCTCAGGGCTTCTCAGACTGCAGTGGCACTTCTACACAGCAAAACACAAGAGCACTGTTGGAAATACATGGTCACAGAACAGAGTCAAAGGCATGAGTTTGTATTTTCTGGTGCCCACACTTGGGTTTCTCCCTTTGCTAATCCTCTTTCTGGCCCATTTGTGACTGCTTTTTATATTTAAAAAAATATGGATCATGCCAATGCCCTGGAATGAGCTCAGAGAACTGTCCATGTGTATAAAGGACTGGCTCTGGATAGACTGAGCCAAACCAGCAGCTTCCAGACTAACAATGAAGACAGCTCTGTGTATGCGTTTACCTTTGCAAGCTGAGAGATACCTGCTGTCCTTGAGAAGATGGCTGAGCTGACTGGCTGTCACATACCTGCTGGCTGAAAGAAAGTCATTATGACAACTGTAATATTTTATCTGTGTTCTCACAACAGTTACAGCATGGTTGTGTGCTGTGTCTCTGCTCATAGGTGTTGGTATTTGGTGCACGCTGACGTGTGCCCACAATACATCCACAATGTGCCTGCAGGAGAGCCTGCAGCTCATGGTCAGCACCTCTGCTTTGGGCTGTACCAAGTTATCCCAATTAATCTGGTACTGAGTGGTTTCAGCTGTCATTTATGAACATATTTTAAGGGTGTATGCTTCAGTGTGGAGTCAGGATGAGCAAGTACTCAGCTTCCTGTTCCAGCTTTGGGATTTTTACATTCTTGTACTTTCTTAGCTATTTTGAGAGGCTGATGAACTCAATAGAAAGCATTTATACCTACAGATGAACTCTGGACTACAAATCACTTCTGTGCACTCATGTGAGCCAATAGGACTGTTCCACTTTTATGGACAGGAATCTTCTGAACTGAAATAAACTTGTTTGCTACCGTCTGCCATTGCTTTCTGCATCCTAATAATGACAGGAGTGTGCAAGAGGTTTTCCTTTTACTTCTTTAAGATGGTGCTCAGACAGATGGAATGTCTTCTCTACATACTCAATTTATTCACAGGTAAAATGGAGTTAAAAGTAATTACTAGATCCATTTTCCTCCAAGCTTAAACTTGATGGTAAAATACTTGGAACTTTTACATGGAAGGGTTCTAAATCAGCAGGCTGTACACTGTAAGAATCTGCTAGCACTGTGTGCTATTATGTACTGCTGTGCATGTAATAAACTCCTGTCTGCGTTCTGCCACTGCTGACAGGCTCATCATAGTGATCATCTAATTCGCACCTTAGAAGCTGTTTGAGAGATCGTCACAGGAGACTTGGTGGGTGTAATGGAGAATCAGGATCCTAATTTTTTTCCAGTAATCTTACATGACTCTTAGTCTGTAATATCAACTAGGTATTTTACATCTCTACTTTACACCTACACTTGAGAAGTCTTTCCACCGGTAGTGCTTGATGCTTTCCAGGTGAATATAGTGCTGCACTTTTCTTGCATTCAGTGCACTCCTCAGGTACACACACTTACTTCAGATGTGGAAAGTGACAAAGTAAGATTCTCTCTTAGTGTATGATTTCTAATAAACTGTCAAGATGAAAAAGGCAAGAAAGCAGATTAGGGCAGAAGAATGTACCTGTTCTTTCAGGTGGGGAGGAGCATGCCCTGCAGACAGAGTAGGATGGGAAATAATAAAGTCTTCCTTGGATTCCTACTACAGTGTGAGATAAGAGAGCTTCTAAAAACAGGATAAAAATTCTGTCTTCTAAGTGCATTTTTCAATGCTGTCTTGTATCACAGTGGCTGAGTAGAATTGGTTTTTCTCATTGGCACACTGCTGACATTCTTGGTCTTCTTCTATATCAAGCAAAAGGGTTATTTTTATTCTGGCAGGCAAGTCAGGATTTTTATCAGGTGGTGTTTCAGTTTATCTCTGTCCTCAGAGATAGAGGACAACAGCAAGGGGGGTGAGAGGATCTGATTATTCTGGAATTGACCTCTTGGGAGAGTTAAGGTCTGTTTCTTACACATCCTCTGGAACCCATCAGGCAGATCAGAGTGTGGATGGAGAAGAGCTCTAACTGTGGCTAACCTGCTTCACCTGTCAGAGAAGACCAAAGGGGAAGTTGTAGCTGAAGGCCTTACATAGTAAAGACAAACCCATGTGGATCTCGGCAGCACAAATGCCAGGCAGTCATTTTGACCAGTACTGAGTGCTCTTTCCTTCTTTCCTCCCAAAAGACAGAGTTAAAATACTGTACTTAGTCCCATTCTGTGATCATGCTCCTTGCTTGTGTTATCATAAATTGCAGAGTGAGGCTGAGACCTCCAGCAGGCACAAAGTGCAGCTGGAATGCGACTTCTGGGGACAGTCCAAGAGCACCAGGCATCAGCAGTGTTCTTTCCTCCTTTGTATCCTTTGGGAGGGTTTTGCTCCTGAAGAGTCACCTCTGTGCAGGAGTTTGGAAATAACTGTGTCTCTGGAAGCACAGTACCTGCAGAGCATGGCAATTAAAGGCTGAGGTTAAGGAACAGGGGCTGCTGTGACCACCGGCCACTGAGCTCAACCTGCCGCCGGAGCAGTTGTCAGCCCTGCTGTGAGATGGAGCCTGAAGGCTCTGGCATGGGTTCCTTTTTGTCCTATTCATCCAGGCTCCTTTTAAAAAGAATTCCATGGCCCTTTCCTTCATTTTTCACACCTCCTTTTTTTATGCTGAGGGTTTCAGTCAGTAGGGAGGTACAGAACAGCCCATATGCTGCCAGTGCCCTGGGTGATCATGCTCCCCCTTGTTTTTAGCTAGAGCAGCCAGGACAGATGTTAGTCTATCCAGCATATTGTGCAAAAGCAGGCAAAGCAGCAGTCACTCAAAACTGTTGTAAGAATAATGCAGAATTCTCACATTTTTCTTCACATGGCTTTTCTCCTGAAACTGAAAATTGCTGTATTATGGCCCTGATTTTTGTGAGTATATTTGCACAGCTTCCAAACATAGTGTGCACAGAGCTTTTTCTTCTCTTTGATTTAAGGATGGCTGCCCTCATTTCAAGGGTTGTTTGATCAGTATTTTTGTCAGGAAAATGATCCATGTGCGTATGAAGGGAGACTGCATATAAGGTCCAGTTGTTCATTTGGGATTTATAAGCATAGCTATTATTGGCTGAAGGGCCGAGACAGCTCTTGCAGCATGTGAGATGAACTTATTTGCCTGTATATGCATACATATCCTATAGCCTTTAAAATCCCACTTAATACAGTTTATGAGCACTTTATGTTCTTATCTCATGAGATAATGAAGCAGTTTGAATAATTTATTTCATCTTAGCTTGTAGCAGAGGCCTTTGTGTGTGAGTAGCTGAGATACCCAGCAAGGCTTATGCTTGTTTGGTTAATTTTTGATGGAAGCTGAACAGTTTTTTCCCCTTTGTCACTAGGTAGGAAAGAGGAGTCTCTTTACTGTGGACTAGTGGAATGCCCTGTTTTATTGGGGTTTAAACACCACTTGTGGAACCACATATTCTCTGGTATCATGATTTGGATTGGAACTCTCGTAAAGAAAAGAGAATTTAATTAATCTTTTTCACTTGATTTCTTTGGTATCTCATTGAGAAAAGGCTTCTGAGATGTTGATGCAATAATTACACACTTCAATATTCACTAAAATTAGAACTATGAAAATATTTGTATGAGTTTCAAAATCACAAAACCTGTAAAAGCTTCCCTGTGCCATGCTGAAGCACTCCTTTGTGGTGTCTGAGTAGTCAAAAGCACCTACAGCCTCTTTGGCTGCTGCATCAGTACCCTGTCACTATGAGCAAGGCTCTCCAGTGGTGCAGACCAGGCAACTTCTTTGCCTAAACACCTAATGAAGGAGTTAAATGTAATAGTAATAATGAATTAATAAAAAAGCCTCACAAATAGCACAACACTTCATGTCCCAGTTGTATAAACTACTTTTGCCCCAGAGATTGAGAAGGGACATGAGCTAAACAGTGAGGGTGGATTTTGGTGTTGAGAGGCAACTAATCCACAGTGAGAACAGACAGGCTCAGGGTGTGGACCCTGAGGCTCACCAGGAATCCATACTCATATTCTAACTAGATAAAAATACTTGTGTTTACAAATATATAGTGATGCCACACAGTGTGAGCGTTTGGAGACTGTGTCCTGAGAGGCTCTAGAGGAACATTCTAAAGTTCCAGAGCAGCTGGAATATACTAGAGAAGCTGACAACTGCACCAGCATAGGTTTTGTCATCCTAATTTTAGAATCATAGAATCGCAGAATGGTTTGGATTGGATGAGACCTTAAAGATCATTCAGTTCCAAGCCCCTTGCCCATCCACTAGATCAGGTTGCTCAAAATGGCTTCACGAGAGTGGCTTCACATGAAACTTCTTTTCTCAGGCAGGAACTTGTAGTATTTGTGTCCCCAGGGAAATTGTATCAGCATAAACAAGGGTGAGCCCTGAGTGCTGCTGTTCCTGTGTCAGTCATGGTGTGTGCCCCCTGGCAGGGTGGTACCACTATCCACAAGGGAACACATGTTACTGAAAACTCCTGCTGGGGGAATTGGATCAAGACATGGTGACTTGATAGGAAAGTCACTCTATTTACAGTTTCATCATCTCAGCTCTTTTTGAAAGCTTAGGGGAGCTTCTGTGACCCCATGATTCCCACAGAGCCCACTGTGGTGGACATAGCCTCTCTGGGGCACTCCCTGGACTCTACTTACTAACTAATCCTGAGTCCATATTGATAGAATGTAATTTTATTTTTGTACCTCAAAGCCATCAAGCTTTGGGCTTGTTACTTAATCCAAGTTTGCTGCTCTGTGAAGTGGAAAAAAACTTTTTGCTTTAATCTGTGGTTTTCCATTAAACATCTGACCCACTTTAGTCCTAACTGGAATGCTTCAGTGCTTAAAATTGCTTCCTAGTTCAGTTGTCTTGGATTCAAAGGATTTTACCAGTTGTCAAAATTGTCCTGTTTTTTGGCTTTTGTGCTGACCCCTGAATTGTTACGATTCTTGAAGAATTTCTTCTATTGTGCGTTTGAAAAATGGTAGAAAAATATGAATTCAATAAACATCCCAACAATGTTGAAATGACCTAATTCTGACATGCTCTGAAAGGTGGCTTTTTTGTCTGGTTCATTCTTGTGAAGATTCTACTGTACAATTCCTTTAGGAGGGGAAAAAGAAGAGGTACTCCATAAAAATGTGGTGTATCTTTATTTTCATTTATCATAGTTCAAAATATTGTGCTTTATATAGCACATTTTTCAATTCCTTGAGCACACACTGTCTCACATACAGTCACTAATTTGTAATGCCTTGGTTAATATACAGTGAATTGTTGCGGTGGTTCCGAACCAGGAAGGACGAGGTCTTCCAGTGGAATGTTCCACGGACAGAGAGTTTCCCCCCGGAGCTCCCAGAGGCAGTGGTTTGGACCGCCAAGCCACAAAGGCCAAGTTCCTGCTATTGGTTCCTTGATTTGTCTGTTATGTTTCCCCGTTTTGGGAAATTCCCTGTCACTCCCTTGTTCATTCGTTGTTCTCTCTTCCGCCCTCCTCTCCCTAAACCTCATTCGGCCATGTACCCCGGCCCCTCCCCTGTATTGCCCCTTTGCCCTCAGTTTATTGGATGTTGTTCCTCCCTTAAATACCCATGTCATGAGCTGTTCTTGGCTTTTGGTCCCTGAGCTGCCTTGGGGGTAATAAACCTACCGAATTCACACACAAAGAGCCCTCCTTCTCTGGGAGTTCTTTGCTGTCTCGCCGTGCTCTGAGGGCAACATCTCAGACCGAAACGCGGACTAGCGGTGCCCGTCGTCGGCTCACCGGGGAAGCCTTCTAGAACATGAACGGCCAGGTTCATGCTAGCGCTCTGCCGCCAGTACCGGGGCGGGATAAAGCAGGGAACGTAACAGTGAATGAATGTATTTCATTGAAAAAGTAGGGAAATAATATTCTTGTACATCAGTGGTGACATACTGTGGTTCTGTTATACACCATAGCAGAATCTGAGTTGGCTTTTGCAGGTGAAGGATCATTGCCTTGAATGAACCAAAAAACATCGGATGAAGAGCTAGCCAAGAAAAGAAAAGAGGAGGGCCTCGAGGATCCCACTTCAGTTGATATCCTCCCACACCAGAAAAAAGCAGAAAGGGAGTCTACAGGAGTGAGAATGTGAATAGAAAGTACTCTGTAGCATCTCAACAGGTTAAATAAAGCCTTAGGAATGGACAGATCAAGCTTCAGTGGACCAAAGAGAAGTTATGGACTAGAGAGCTCCTTCTACATTCCTGTTCTTCCATGGTCAGTCCTCAAGGGACTGCCTGTGTGGGACCAATGGTCATGCACAAGGCAGGCTGAGGCTTTCCTTTGGCAGAGAGGGATACATTGCAACTCAAGAGGCATCGGGTCTGGGACAGCATGTGAGCTACTCTACCCGTCTGACATCACTTGAGAACATACTAGGATGATAAAATCATGTCATTATACACTCCTGGAATGGAGGAGACCCAAATCTCTCAGCCATGTGAACAATTAGCTGCTTCCTTTACGACAGCCTAAGGTGGTTTTCATCTTTGTAAGTAAAAATAGCTCCAGCAGTTGTTTTCTCTGGGTTTTTCTCCAAAGAATATGAATGTGTCACTTGCTTCCAGTTGACCTGAGTTTGTTTCCTAGTAGGACTGTGTGCTAGCTTTTTTCTCCTTGTCAGAAGGAGCATTGGCTGTTGCTGGCCATCTGCTCACCATCCTCTGTCCCTTACCTACTGTCCAACACTTGCTTTTCTCAATTTTTCTGTTTATAAAACTTGAGGATCCTATGTTGAGACTCCCTGCAGACCAGAGTGTTTGAAGAATAGTGAGGTTCTTCAAGTTTCTAACACTTGCTTGTCCCTGCAAAGAGGTTTGGGAAAAACCTGTGGTCAGTCCTGCTCAGAACAACCCAACCTGGCCCTGCATCCTACATGGACACACAGGGAACGAGCTTCCTGTACTGGAGCATTTATGCTCCTTTTTACCTTTTGAAGGTTTCGGTAGCGCCCCCTACAGCTGTTTGCACTTTTGCTTCTTGATTTTGAATGCAACTTTTTGAGCTCCTCTGCTTAGAACTCCCAGCTGTGCTTTTTAAATACAAAAGGTTGAAAAAAGCTACCATTGATCCTAAGCAGAAAATACAACTCCTGACACAATATGCACATATTGTTGAGAAGAAAGAAAACAAATGCCATGGGACTTGTAGGAGAAACTTGAGTACTAGCAGTGCGACCATCAGAGACAAACTAAAAAATGTGGCCTTTTAATGATGTCCTGAAATCCTTTCTTTTAAGTTATGATTACTCCTGGCCCCTCTCCTCTCCTGCCTTCATCCCTGCATCTTGATTCTCCCACATCTATTCAGTGGGAAACTGGTTCCAAAGTAAAGACCTGAGTAATGAGCTAACAGAGCTGGCAGAAGCACAGAACCTGCTTACTTAGCTATGGGATGGCATACCCCATGCCAGTAGGGGCAGTCTTCGCTTTGTCCATAGATCTCTGATTGTGCTTGCAGAGGAAGTTGTTTGTCTGAATTTTGGTTTTACAGTCACAGATGGCAGGATTAGCCTCCAGATGTCCTACAGCTCTCCTCTTCCCAGAGTTGGTATTCTGCAGTCCTAGATCAGCTTCCTGGGTCCAAGTTCCATGGGACATTGGTGCTGACCCTGCAGAAGGTTTTGAAGATCTCTCCTGCACTATATCTTCAGGTTTCTCATTTTGTTTTCAGTGGGGAGGCCAGTTCTGCCTATGAATGGGCTTCAGAGCATATCAGTGAGAAAAGCTTTTCTTCTTTGTCTCTGCTTGGATATTTGGCCCAGTGATAATAATAAACTAAATTGCTGTGCATCTGGCCAAAGAGCAGATTAACAGGGTTACACTGCATACCTACAGCTGCTATTGTATGGGAAGAGCTTTTGCTTAATACAGTGTTCAGGCTATACTAATTTGTACATTAGTACCCTTGTGAAAAGGGTTCTGAATTGCTCAAAAACTGGCATTGCAAGCTTCGGAAAACCTCCAGGGTAGGCTACTGTAGACTTCAGCAAAAACTTTAACTGTCCTTGGCTAAAAAAGCAGCATTTACTGTAGGTCGTAAAAGTAAACACAAATGCAGCAAATCCAATTACTGTGGAATATCAAACATCTGAGTGCAAGATGAAGGAAGTTGTACATGAATGCCTGACAAGAAAACTATTGAACATATTAAATTATGTGCCTCTCCCAGAATAGCTAGAGTTTTAAAAAGAATATAGCACAGCAGTACTCAATCAAGAACGAAAGTACAAGCCTGATGCAGATCAGACTTGGGAGAACTTACAAGGACTACTTTGAAAGTGAGAAAATAGCTTTGAACTGCACGGTGTGCCATTGCGCAAATACACACGCATGCAAATGATAAAGCAACCTCTCAGTAAAAGTGAAGCGATGTGACAGCACCCTCCTCTGTAAACCAGGGCAGAGGCAGTGGAAATAGAAAAGAAGTGGGAGGAATGGTCAAGCACAGAGCCAGCACCCTGGCTGGCTCTGCTGGCTGGCTCTGGATTCAGCTAAAGGGACATTGCTGATGTCAAGCTGAGTCCTTTCTAGTCACAAGCTACCAGGTACCCCATAAAGCATCTTTTCTCCAGAATATATACAGGACTCTGTAGCAAACTTAGTGAAGAACCAAAAGCCAGAAAAGTAGGAAAAACATACACCTGCATTGACTTCTAGGCCTGTGCAGTAGCAGGACAGTTGATAATAAATTGTGCTCTCAGGAAGCAGGACACAATCCATGCTACAGGAAGAGTAAGTTACCTCCAGACGTGATCCAGGAGTGTCCCAGAATGCACCAGCAGGAACACAGAGATAATTCAGTTCATTGATGAGCGTAGGTTTGTGTTAAGATACTGTGTGTGAAACTAAACCACCCAGACAGGTGGAAATAGTTCCAAACACCACCACCACCTTTTAAAATTTTTCTTATTTCCAGTGGTATAAAGCAAGTGCTAATTCTGGCAGAGTGGCCCGGATGACCGTGGCAACTGGGGAAAATTCCAATTTAGGCAGTTTCCATTCCAAATCCAGAATATCTGTGTGCTGTCAGTGATTTCCCCAGGCTCTGTGTGACACTGAGCTCACAGGCTGCAGTGTGAGCTCACAGCAGCAGGGGCATGGCCATTGCACAGACTCCTCAGGACCCAATTTGATCCATACATCTGTCCCTCATTGGCTTCTGGCACTGTTTTTCTTCCAACATAGAGGCTCCACAATCCATCGAGGCAATTTATTTCAGTGCTTTATTACCTTCTTCAGTGGAAAGCTTTTTCCTCATACCAGATTGATTCTTAGTAAACTTGAAGCCTGTTACTCCTCAGCCTGATTTGTAAATAAGATTTGTGTATTCACACAATCCTAGTGTTTTGGCTGGCAGGAAATGCAGTCATCAAGCTGTGAATAGTTTCCCATACTTTCATGCCTCATTTCCAAGGAAAGAACTGTGTGTGTGACTTGAGGGGAAGGAGCTGCTGAGGCATATAAATACCTCTGTTACAACACTGCTGCTTAGTAGCAATCCCATGTCTCAGTGCCATTCTGCTGCAAGCACGGGTGCTTTCTGCAGGAAACAAATCTAAACAGGACACACACAGAGTAGTGCAGGTAGTAACAGAGCCTCCTGTGTGGAGTGAAGGTTGCATGTGAGCAGAAGTACGGTAAGTGTGTGTGCTCCCCTAATGTCATTAAAAGTGACTAAGGCTAATCTGGCTTCCCACCAGAGGGCTTTGCAAGCGCCGTGCAGGAGTGTCTGTGTCTGTGTGGGATCACACACAGCTGGAGAGGTGCTGATCTTTAGTGAGAGTAGCTTTGGCTAAGCTGTGGACTTACTGCTATAATAATGCATTGATATGTCGTTATCTGCTGTCATAATAGGACATCTTCTCCCCTGCACTGTCTGTATGCCTCGTGTTTCAGGGATGAATTGTGATCAAGAGGGAAGCATTGTGCTGGGGTTTAAACTGTGGAATTGGTGTTGAATCTGTTCTGTTAAAATATTTATGCAGCAGAATGGTCAGACTCATTTATAAATTTGACACCTTTAAATAACTAGTTCTAGCAAAAACTAAATTATTGAAGTGACATATGTATAACACATTTCATTTGAGCTCATTTTAGAAGTTAAGGTAGTTCACAGAATAGTAAGAGTTGAGTCTTGGCAGGTGCTGAGGAAACCATGAGGTAAATTTGGGGAGCCTGAGAAAGAAACTCCTAGCCCAAGAGGTTGGAGCACTAATCTAGTTTAGGGGCAAAATTAATTCTTTCTGAAGTGAGATTTGAGTGTGTGTTCCCCTTTCCCAGAAGAATGGTGTCTCACCCCAAGAATTACTCTGGTCCAGGTCTCTTTCAGCATCCTTGGTTGGGTTCAACATGTAACAGACAATTTTCAAATTCACAAAGCCAAAGAGTAAAAGATATCTTTTGGCAAGAGGACTCCAAGGATAACTTGGGTTTAGAAACCTGAGGCACAGGAAAGCAGTTTAAACTTGGGTTTGTGTGTTCTTGATGAACAACAGGATTCCTGGTCCCCAGACTTTGAAGAGGAAAGGCTTCATGGCAGTGTGTGTGTTGGAGGGGAGTGCCTGTGTTACAGGATGGGTCCACAGGGCCTTCCCACCCCCCTCCTGCTGCCTGCACAGGGTGCAGCTCTTCCAAGGCCTCCAGAGGGGCCCGTGCTGTGGAAAGCCTGGCCCATGATCAGGGTAGGAGTTCCTCTAAGTACCTGCTTACTAAATTTAAGCAGCACTTAATCCTGCTCCTTGCCGCCACTAAACTGATATTTAAAAATGCTTTGAATTGGGATTTTGCTGCTATTTGAGCTTTTTTATATGAAAACCTGTGATTACAGAACACCAATGTTTTGACACAGTGATAAAAGCCAGGAAATTCACCATCAGTGGTGGTGTTTCTCTTTTTCTTGCCTTCACTGCATGACAGTTCTTGTGTAGGCAGTAATTGAGTAGAAATGACAACAGCAGTTAACTTACAACCTTCTGGTTTGGTACACATTTTAGCGTTCCTTCAAGGAAAAATGTCCATTAAGAATAAATACCTGTATCTGAATGATGTGTGTTAAAAAATCACATAGATTGGGTGATCTGCTGTAAATATCAACATCAATACAGGTTAGACTAAGATTTTTAATTTCCCTTGCAAGTTTTGCCATAAAAGAAGTATCCTGAGTTCCTTCTCTTCTTTCCTGGTTTCATGCTTTTCCTGTTACAATAATTGCTCAGAAAACTGTAGTTCAGATAATGTTCTTTACACGATTACTATCAATTGGTTAAATAGGCCATTTTGGCATTGAATTTTTCCCCAAAAAAGCCATTGAGTTTTTGTCCATGGTTCCTTACTGTTTGCAATTAGCTGGATGGGAAAAGAATTGGAAAATGCTGATTTATGTTTCATGAATGACAGCTCCCTATTTCTGGTTGCTCCATATTTGTGGTTTATTAATTAATAAGTAGAATTTCTCAGTGTCTTTGATCATTGATACAATCACACAGAATACTGAATATTTAAAACTAGTTTCCAGTTAATCTCTAGCACATGTGCTATATCACAAGTCAAAGCATCACCTTAAAAGAACTATGTTCAGCGAATAAATACAGAGGAGGCTCACTCTCCTGTTTGGAGTCAATGTACTGTTGGTGAAAGTGATAGGTTTAATACTAATTTGGACTGATCAACCGTCAGAACAGACCATGAAGTGTCTCCTAAAATAACTCCTGATGAAATTCAAACAGAATTATTTTTAGAAATTATCCATCTTAATAGCTAGACCTGAAAAAGAATTACTTGGGTTTTTTTAAAGTCCTAGACTTCTGAGAAATTTTATGGGTTTTGGTACCTCATAAAGCCAAGTCATTTCATTTAAACTACTGGGTTTGACCTACTACCTAATTAAGGGAATAAAGTGGTCCTCAAAGCCAACAAACAAAACTGAAAAAATCAAGTCCAACTTTTGACACCAGACAGTCCCAGCTCCTTTTACATTTTGGTGGTTTCTGAGGATCTGCTTAATGTGAAAACTGCTCATGTAGGCATTGATTTCCCAGCCTGTCAGTATTTTGTCCCAGTTCATGCACAGCAAGTGAAATTAAAGAGAAAATTGTGTTTGGAATAGGGGACAGCAGTTCCTTTCACCATCTAGTGTTTTCCTGTTCTGTGTGTGCTGCGGGAAGCCTTGGATTCAGAGGCAGAGCCTTTCGCAGGTTTGTGGCACCAGCCCAGCCCGGCCGAGCCCGTGCCGAGGAGCGGCAGCGCTGCCGGGGGAGAGGGGGGATCGGGGCTGGGCAGGGCTGGGCTGGGCTGGGCAGAGCTGCTGGTGGGAACAGGAGGATCAAGGCAGGGCAGGGCCAGGCAAGGCTGGGCAGCTCTGCTGGCAGCTCCTGCAGGGAGCCGGCCGGGGCCGGCAGCATCCCCAGGGCAGGGAGAACATCGCCGGGGCAGGGACAGGACCGGCCGGGCAGCGGCTGCACCTGCACCGAGCGCTCCCTCCCCGTCCGCCCCAGCGCCGCTCACCTCCAGCTTCAGCTGCCGCCGGCAGAGCCGTGCGCAGGTGGAGGCTGTTCGCCAATGGGCAATAACTCAGCCCGCTCGTTGGGTTTAGGTGCAGCTGGTTCCATTAAACCTGGTAGATATATTCAAGGTTAATCGACACCTGAGTTGCACCATGTCTCGAGGTGTGTTCTGGGGGTGTGTGTATTCCTTTGCTGAATGCTAGCAAATATTTCCTAAACATTTGCTAATGGACTGTTAGTTTTTCTTTTGGGATTCATTCGCTATGCAACATTTCTGCTTGGGAAAAAATGTGTTTGTGTGAAACGTGGCCCCTTTTGAGGAGAGGCACTTGCTGCTGGGTGAGCACCTGAGCTGAGTGCTGATGCACGGGAGGCTAGATATCAGGTCTGAACCCTTGAATAACGTGGAGGAGCACTTAGATGCGGTAGAGCTGTTTCAGGTCTTGTTTATTCTCAAGAAAGTCCATTTCTCCAGATGTCTTCAGGCTAAGGATTTTTATGTGTGAATTTCAAAATCTTTGTGTTTTTTGAAGTATATTGAATGCCTCTGTAACAGTTTTTTTGTAAATTGCTTTTTCATTGTTGCTTATTTAGTTGTAGATAGACTTTGTAATTGTTTTAGTCTAGTAAAATTTTAAGTTACTTACCAAAGAGTTTGTGTAGCTGTACATGTGGATCAGGCTTGCAGAGAGCAGGACTTCTCTGGAGCTGAACTAAATGCATGGCTTAGTTTTGACTTCAGGTAAAATTTTGGTGAACAGTAGACGTTACTTCTGAACAAATGTTAGTAGCCTGCTCTGAGTGCAGTATGGGAGGTCAGCTTGTTCTGTTCCCAAATAATATAGCAGGAGATAAAGGCAGGGGAGCAGACCGGTTGAACTGAGTCATAAACTTATTTGTGTGGTTGTCTCTTGTGGAAGTAAACAATAATTTGTTTAGGGAAAAATTGCATGGTAAAGATATTTTCTTTAATATTTTCTTAATCCTTAGAATTCTTTGTGTTTGTAAAATTAGCTATGTGTTATGTAAGACTGAGGATTTGGTATAGAATAGAACAAGTTCTTGTCCTTTCTCTGTTTCTGTCTCTGCTCAAAATCCTTCATGGTCCCTCTTCTCTAGATTGTCCAAACCTTGTCTTTATTACATTTCCTCTCAGGTTAAACCACAGCTATCATGGTAATGCAATAGAAAGACAGAAAAGAGAGCCTTCATTAACAATGTTCAAATGGAACTGATCCATTTAGATTAAAATAACAGTGGAGGTGGAATGACTTTGATTTTTACTTTTACTTCATTTTCCAGCTTAAATGGCTGCTGCTTGGGAATCAGGTAAATCCCCAGGCAATGTACTGAAACTGTTAAAAGCAAATTGTATGCATTTTGTTCAGCCCAGCAGTCTGGAGGTTTAGAAGATAAGAAGTACTTCTCAGCACAAATGAACTGTGAAATATATTACAGAATTAAGCTTTTGATGAGAAGTTGCATAAAAAATCCACCCAAACTCCCATTTAAAAGTATATCACAATGTTTATTCCTAAAGAGAAGTCTTATTTTTTGAATTTCAAACTATTGTACTGAACACGTTTTTAAAAGACATTTTCATGACAACTGATATCTGAACCCTCCCTTGCGAATGTGTAGGGGAAAATAATCTATTCTTGATTTTTCCTTACTGCAGATATAATAACACTTGAATATTCTGGGCCAAATGCCTTTCCAGAATGATAAAAGGTATTGGCTCCCAGATGGTTGGTCTGAGCTGAGGAAAGCTTTCCTGCAGGTGGCATTGCAAACACTGCAGCAGAGTTGTCACTCAGCAGACATTTCTTGGTTTCTTGGAGGGTGAAAAGTGCTCCTTATTGGCCAGAGATGAATATAACATCGTTTTTCAAACCAAGGTTCATACAGCACAGACACTGCAGGTAGATGGACTACTGTGTGTTTGCGTGAGTCTGAAAAGTATTTGTTCTAGGAAGCGTGTGAAAGGAGTTATATCAGGAAACTAATTGAAATTCTGGTAAATTATATGCAAACATAACTAAGTATGGTTCTCTTGAAGCACTGAGAGAGACTGAAAAAGTTCACCTGACAGTCATGAATGAAGGTCACAAAATGTAAATTTTCAAGTCTAATACCTTTCACAAGCCTAGTGCCATTTAAGTATAATAGAAAACTAAATAATTCAGCTTTCACAAACATACAGTAGAACTCCTCTGAGTGTACTGTGGCCCATACGTGTTGTTAGGAATCCTTTAAAAAAATAAAAACTATAACAAAAAGTAAATTGGCAAAAAGAAATAAACCCCAAGACAAGTGATGTAAATGGAAACATTATTCACCCCTGACTGGGGTTATTAAACTTTTTATCTCGATTCAAGAGTTTTCTCACTTTTATGGTTCCAATTCTCTCCCCCATCCCACTGAGGAGGAACAAAGGAGCAGCTTCATGGGGCTGAGCTGCTGGCTGCAGTTAAGCCACAACAGCAGGTAACTGCCGGCTTGAACAATTCTAAACTTAGCACTTCTGCTTTTGTAATGTGGAGCACCTCTCAGAGCATACTTAGGATGCAGGGAAAGCAGCACCTATAATTTTCTAGTGTGGCTTGTAGTTGAGCTGGGAAATGCACTGCATGCATCAATGCTCATTACATATTGCCCAGGATGACAGCAGAAAACTAATGCTTGTTTTCTTCACCTGGCAGAAATGCTTCCCTCTGCAACACTGATTTCCTTGATAACTGTCTATACACTAACACTCCTGAGGGCTGTGATGAACGTGTGAGCACCAAGCCTGGCCCACTGAGATGGGTGTTGATGGTCATGCTATGGGAACTGCTGGTTTCTGTTCCTATAGCAATTAACCAAAAGAACTTACAATGCAACAATGTAGTATCAGAAAAGCTGGGAAGGAAAACACAGCTTTCAGTGCAGGAAGAGGGGAAGGGAAATGCCCAAACCCCATCAATGTTCTGTGCAGAGTAGAGGGGGATTGATTTCAGTGATGTGACAGCTGTCTTTAAATCTGTCTTCTATTTGCTTTAATGATTTAGTAAACATGGGGGTTTTTAATGAAATGGCTTCATCTGAACGAAGGTGGCAAAACCGCTTCTACATATAATGTATGAGATTGTTTAGTGACAGCAGGTATAGAAATTGTACAGGAGAAATGTAAGAGCAGGGATAGTGCAGGTAGCAGCTCTGGCTGGAGATGCAGAACACATGCTCTTTGTGCCTGCTCTGAGGAATAATGAAAGACTTTTAATCTCTAGAGCTTTCACTTCTGTTTTCTCTTAGCAGTTCCCTCAAAAGGTGCAGCTTTCTTTGTTTCATGTATGTTTTATACAACCTCGATTAGAAGGCAAATCAGAACTTATTCTGCTGGAGCAATGGATGGAAACATTCCAAAATCCCAATTCATCTGTCATCAGAAGTAGCAAAGAACCTAATTTCTCATTTCAGTGCCATCAAATAATTCAGCATTCAAATTAATCATAGATCTCAAGAAAAATCAATAATACAATTATGCAGGGAATAAAGCACAGCTTCTGTTCAAATGAGCCTGCTCATTTCTAACGTATTCTGATTCAGCAAATCTTCAATATGCAATTAGTCTGTCTGGAAAGGCTGCTGACAGCAATGCATTGACAGCAAAAGTGCAGTGCCTGTGTCCTCAGAGATGGACCAATGTTCTTGCTTGGTTTTTCTTTTATGACACAGATAACAAAGAACTGTGGAAGGATCATGCAGGTAATATCTAAAGCATCTAAAAAAAAAAAACCAATTAAGTTCAGGTCTGCAGGTCCAAGATGTGCAGCTGACAACTGAGATTTGCAGAGAGAAACAGCGAGTTCCTGTTCCATCAGTTTGAAGCTGGAACTATGGAATTTTACCCATAAATACTCAAGTGTAGATCAGCTTGATGAGATAAAGGGTCAGAAAAGACATCACTCAAACTTGTGGCTGCAGCATTTCATTATAGCTGCTGGGACCGTATAACTGGTACTTAGGAGATGAAAGCTTTTGATTATACTTGTGTCTTTGCACCTGCTGGCTTTTATAGCCTCTTGTCTCATTTGGGGTTTTGGGTCTTTCTTGTGGCAAACTGAAATCCATTCTCATTTAGTGAAGGTTTTAGCAGCAGTTTTGTACAGTGTGAAGATCAGTCCAAGAGTAACAAAGTCTTTTGCATAAATAAGTGGTTGTCAGAATTGATGAATGGCATTGAATTGATGTTTGTTTGAGCTCTTTGAGGACAAAAGTGACTTGTCCAGTGTTGCTTGTGAGGTGAGTAGGCAAACTGGGAGCAAAACCTGTATCTAGTATTGACATACCTGGATCAGTCCTTCTTTTCTCATTTTGTCTCTCATTTATTTTTCCTTCAGCAAAATCCAAACTAAACCTTTGCAACCTGATCCTATTAAGAAATCCAATTAGTGCTACAGCTTGCAGGGCACTATTATCATGTTGACTTTTAATCATGCTACTGTGAGAGTGTTTTTCCTGAGCCCTGAGTGTTACAGAATAATTAACTTGAACATGCTGAGGCAGAAAACTTTTCTTAAAAAAGAAAAACCCTTCAAAGTATTGTGTATTTACTAGCTCCTTATGAGATGTGGTAAGAAAAAAAGATAAGTGAGCTATCCAGACTGGACAGGTGAGCTTAATGTTGACCTATCTGTAGCAATCCTCTGTGAGTGGAACAGATTGTCTTGTGTAAGAAAGTGCAAACTGACTAATAAAATTAGCTGAAGGACTCCAGAATTGGGCCTCTTGTGTAAAAGGACTGACCACAGCTTTCAGGGATCTCTGAAGGTTTGTGTAATTGCTTCTTATGGCTGTGTCTTAGTTATTAAATGCTTTCTTTTTAATTAAACCATCATTTATCTAGTAAATACCACTTTTACTTGGTTTTTAATTAGGGAAAAAAACGAATGCCATGCAATGCTGAGCATTTGGAGGATACCAAGTGAATAATAAAGAACTGTACAAACAGACTGTCAAACCTTGTGAGTGTTCCTTCATTAGCCCCTTCCCCAGACCTCATTCCTACACTTGGGTTTTGCCCCTGCTGTGGTTGTCATGGCTATAATGTCTATTAACATGCTGGGAGTAAGCAAAATTTTCATCTGAAGTCCCCTGTGAAATAGGAGTTGGGAGGGATGCAATGGACTGGGGGGTGGGGAAAGCTGTGGAAAAGTCGCTTCTTCAAGAGTGAACCTACCTTGCAGAGCACAGCAGAGCCCAAGGAAGGCAAGGGCTGTTCTGGCCATGCTGCCTCTGCTGTCCCTGTGACTGAGGGAGGAGCTGCCTTGCAGAATGGTGATTTTCACTTTTGAACATTTTAAGTATATATTTTGTCCCACAATAATTCTTTTTTGTAAGATAGTGGAAGTTATACCGTTTTTAAGGGGTAGAGAATAGAACTAATACATTGAATCACCAGAAACTTGGAACAGATTCCCTTAGATTAATGCTAAGGCAGTGATCTGCTCATCAGGCAGAATCAGGGGCTACTAGAAGCCTGTGCTTGTCTCCTCAGTCTCTCAACAGAAACTAAAGGACACAAAGCCACTTTCACCCTTACAGTTCACTTTGTCCATCTAAACTGCCTGGATTTAGCCACAAATTTTACCTTTTCTTGGTGCTACAAATGCATTGACCAGTGTGAGCTATGACTTACTGGGGGCAGGGAAGGTGATGCAGCAAAAACCACTTGCATATGAGACTTAAGGGCCTAAATGTGGGGCTGGGTGTGGTGAGAAAATCTTGCTGATTTGGCATAATTTGTTGCTGTGAAGTAATAATTTTCTTTGACTTTTTTTTCATTATTTCCGCTGCCCTTTTTAGTGAAGGGGTCTCTTCCAAGCCTAGAAACTCTGCTCTGGGCTTTTGTTGTAGATACAGAAAAGTTGGTGGAGGGTTTTTTCTAGTTAGCTGAAAGCACCATGCCAATTTGCAGAAAACTGTTGTCATTGTATGATTATATAAACTGTGTAGTTTTTCTGCTATTTTAAAAAGTTTGATTCACTTACTGAATTACTACAGTGGCGCTTAATCTGGTCTTAAGCCAAGGCCTTTTTAGTTAATATTATTATAAGTCCTTAAAGCAAAGTATGTATAGATAATTTCAGTGTAAAACAGAAAACAAATTCTTTGAAGTTGTGAGTTATGAGAGTGTGTTCAAGAGATTTACATTATTTTTTGTTTTTAAATGAGACATGGAAAATTGATAAATATAAAGACTTCAAGCTATTTGACTCCAGCTTGTTTAGAATGATTTATGTACACTTTCCATACCACTGCATCAAACTGTCTTGTGAAGTAGAAGGCAGAACCACTTGATATCAAAAAACCTCCATGATCTTTCCAGAGTGTTTCCAGAGTGTTAAATAACAAGTGTTATTGTGCAGGGTAACTCATGAGGTGTTGAAGTGAGTAGAAGGTTGGTTGTGGACTCCAGCAGGTTTTAGATCCAACACTGGAACAGGCTGATCTGATGGGTTGTGGAAATAGCCCAAGCCTGACTCTAAACTACCCTGCTGTAATTAACCCAGCTCTAAACAGTGCTTTCCATCATCCTCTTAACATCAGCTGGTCTCTGACACTGTGCAAGGAAAAAAAGTCATTAATGTCTCAATCTTGCACTGGAAGAATGAGGATACGAAATCGCAAAATTAAGTATCTAACAGAAGAAGTGAACTTAAAGCAAAAGTTGTATTTTTCTTGGAATAAATCAGGCTTTTCTGATATAGTCTGATGAAATAAGAAGTGTAAGGATGACTTCATGATTGTTCTAGCAGGGGGTAAAGGAAATTTACTGACTTCTGTTACTGTGTGTGCTGCCTATAATGGGGAATGAGATTTGGGCTCTCTGCAATGGGATTAGTTTCCATTGGACAGGTAGTAGAGCTAGACATCCTGGTTTTGACTGTCCTCCTTCATGATATAAATGTTGGCTCTCTCATTACTAGATAATAACTTGGATTTACCATCTGTGAAATAAGAGAGTCTTACTCCAGTTGTCACTGGCTGGGGGAGCTCCTCTCTGTCTGCTTTCACAGTTGGATGTAATGCATGTTCTTGCTGATAATATCAGCAAAGAGATCCAGCACAGAAATATCCTGGCTCAGACTTCGCCAGGTAGTGAGGTTCTTTGCAAGACTTATCAGTGCCATCATCAACAACATGGAAGATTTATATTTAGTGCTCTAAAACTTGTAAAGTCAGACATAAGCTGAAGTGTAGGTGTGCTTTACAATCCCCTCAGAGTTCCTACCCAAGATCTGAAAACCTGAAAATATATTGTATCTAAATACCAATACCTGCCTCCCTTGAAGGGAAAGCTGTGTGCTGCAGCTCGTATCCAAAATGGAAGAATTGCTTGTGATCCAGTAGTAGCCTGGTGGCTGTCTAGGAAATGACAGACAATTAGTATAGCAGTAATGCGTTGTCAGATTTTTCTCTCTTAGCACAGTGGAAGAATTGTGTTTAGTGGTCCCTTGGAGCCCTGAAGTTTGCTGTGGTTTCCTTATCAGTGTGTCCTGGTTTGAAGGACAGGTGTCTGTTAAGGAAGGCAGGAGCCTCCCTTGGAATGGGAAACTGTAACCCCTCTCCCCCCGAATTATTATAAAGGCTCTCAGGCAAAGATATGGGAATAGGAGTAACAGTTCTTTACTACTGTCTAAAACAAAGGATAACAAATAACAACAACTATAACGTTAACCAACAAACAGAACCTGAAACCCAGTGGCAGCCTGCTCGGCTTCAGGCACCTTTCCCTTTGGTGCAGTTCCAGTCACAGCCTGCAGGGGCGCTCTGGGTGCGGTGATTCCCCGGTGGCTGCAGGGGGCGCTCCGGCGTGAGCTCAGGTAGCACACGGCAATGGCGACTGCCCGAAGCACGGAGGGATGGAGGAGAGCCCTTGCTCCACTGACCCTCGGGAGGGGCAGCTGGTGTCGGTGCCACAGCAGGATCCCGGGACACAGGGAGCTGGGACGGTAAGGGGTCTCCACGTGCAGGGAAAAGCCCCGCTACAATGTAGCGGAGAAAAGCGGGCTGGTGGCAGGCCGGTCGGCTCCGGATGGGGCAGAGGGCAGAGACTCACAGCAGACAGACCGGCAGCTCCGCGCTGGCTTCTCAGGGGCCGTGGGTTCAGCAGACAGCAGCTTCGACCGTCCCGCTCCGAGGGTCCCGAGCAAGAGGGCGTGACCTCCCTCTGCCCTTGCTTTTCAGTCTCTCCAAATCTCGTGTTACCAGGCTCTGCTTCCATGAGGGGCAATTTTGCCCCACCCTGCCACGGAGAAAGGCTACAGCCTTGTGCTTTGTTTCTCTTAAGTACCCAGTCATTTGTGTCCTAGCAACCCATGGGAGAAAAATTCCTGAGGAAAAGAACTAGATCCAACCTTCAACATTCTCCACCCCGAATTTTTTTCCCATGCAAACACCTTACATCAAATTTTAAACTTTCGAGGTATATACATACATGCAGATACAGATACAAGCGCAGTGTCATAAATAGTTCACCCTAAAACAAGATCTCCTTGAGGTATGCATCGGGTCTCTCCATCCCTTTGCATCACCCACCAGGTGCAGCCCGGTCCCTGAGCAAAGACAACCCCCCGGATGGGATTGTCTTTACTTGAGGCAGAGTTTACCTAAACAGTCTTTCCCAGCATACCTCTCATGTGTACTACTGGAATTTTATCTCTATCTGTTGTTCGCAAGGGGTCAGAGTGGGCAGGCCCGGCCCGGCTGGAGGAACCTCGAGTGTTCACTAACCATGTGGCCTTTGCTAAATTAGTCTCCCAGTTCTTGAACGTCCCCCCACCCAGTGCTTTCAAGGTGGTTTTGAGCAGGCCATTGTACCGTTCAACTTTCCCAGCTGCTGGTGCATGATAAGGGATATGGTACACTCACTCGATGCCATGTTCCCTAGCCCAGGGGTTTATAAGGCTATTTTTGAAGTGAGTCCCATTGTCGGATTCAAT
This sequence comes from Eopsaltria australis, assembly GCA_034509425.1. Classification (NCBI taxonomy): domain Eukaryota; kingdom Metazoa; phylum Chordata; class Aves; order Passeriformes; family Petroicidae; genus Eopsaltria; species Eopsaltria australis. Next base: position 323,947 of record JAVTVJ010001466.1, read on the forward strand.
TCTCTCAGGGGTACCATGTCTCCAAAGAACCTGTTTTTCGAGGCCCAGGATGGTGTTCCGGGCAGTGGCATGAGGCACAGGGTAGGTCTCCAGCCATCCTGTGGTGGCTTCCACCATTGTGAGAAAGTAGCGCTTGCCTTGGCGGGTCTGGGGCAGTGTGATGTAATCAATCTGCCAAGCCTCTCCATACTTGTATTTGGACCACCGTCCACCATACCATAGAGGCTTCACCCGCTTGGCCTGTTTGATCGCGGCGCACGTCTCACAATCATGGATCACTTGGGAGATACTGTCCATGGTTAGGTCCACCCCTCGGTCTCGTGCCCACTTATAGGTGGCATCTCTGCTCTGGTGGCTTGAGGCGTCATGGGCCTATCGGGCTAGGAACAGCTCCCCTTTGTGTTGCCAGTCTAAATCTATCTGTTCCACCTCTATCTTTGCGGCGTGATCTACCTGCTTGTTGTTCTGGTGTTCTTCGTTAGCTCGGCTCTTAGGGACATGGGCGTCTACATGGCGGACTTTTACAGGTAGCTTCTCTACCCGAGTGGCAATGTCTTTCTATTTATCAGCTGCCCAGATTGGCTTTCCTCTACACTGCCAGTTGGCCTTTTTCTACCTTTCCAGCTAACCCTATAGAGCATTGGCTACCATCTACGAATCGGTGTAGAGATAGAGCTTTGGCCACTTCTCTCTCTCAGCAATGTCCAGGGCCAGCTGAACGGCTTTGAGTTCAGCAAATTGGCTCGACCCACCCTCTCCTTTAGTGGCTTCTGCAACCTGTCGCGTGGGGCTCCACACCCCTGCTTTCCACTTCCGGTTCATCCCTATGATGCGACAGGAACTATCAGTGAAAAGGGCGTAGCACTTTTCTTCATCTAGCAGTTGATTATATGGTGGAGCCTCCTCAGCCCGGGTCACTTGTTCTTGCTCCTCTTCATCAGTGAGACCAAAACTCTCACCTTCTGGCCAGTTCGTAATTATTTCTAGGATCCCAGGGCGGTTCGGATTTCCAATGCTGGCGCGCTGTGTGATAAGTGCGATCCACTTACTCCATGTGGCATCGGTGGCGTGGTGGGTAGAGGGAGCCTTTCCTTTGAACATCCACCCCAGCACTGGTAGTCGAGGTGCCAGGAGGAGTTGTGCTTCAGTGCCAATTACCTCTGAGGTGGCTTGAACTCCTTCATAGGCAGCCAAGATTTCCTTCTCTGTGGGGGTGTAGTTGGCTTCGGACCCTCTGTAACTCCGTCTCCAGAATCCCAGCGGTCGGCCTCGAGTCTCTCCAGGCACCTTCTGCCAAAGGCTCCAGGACAAGCCCTTGTTCCCAGCTGCAGAGTAAAGCACATTCCTCACCTCTGGTCCCGTCCTTACTGGGCCAAGCGCTACTGCGTGAGCGATCTCCTGCTTGATCTGGGCAAATGCTTGTTGCTGTTCAGGGCCCCAGTGAAAATCGTTCTTCTTGCGGGTGACCAGGTAGAGAGGGCTCACAATCTGGCTGTACTCTGGAATGTGCATCTTCCAAAAACCTATGGCCCCTAGGAAAGCTTGAGTTTCCTTTTTGTTAGTTGGAGGAGACATCGCAGTGATCTTATTGATGACCTCCGTGGGAATCTGGCGCCGTCCATCTTGCCATTTTACCCCCCAGAACTGGATCTCTCGAGCAGGTCCCTTGACTTTGCTTTTCTTGATGGCAAAACCGGCTTCCAGGAGGATCATGATGATCTTCTCTCCTTTCTCAAATACCTCTGCTGCCGTGTTCCCCCACACAATGATGTCATCGATGTATTGGAGATGCTCTGGAGCCTCACCTTTTTCCAGTGCAGCCTGGATCAGTCCATGGCAGATCGTGGGGCTGTGCCTCCACCCCTGGGGTAACCGATTCCAGGTATATTGCACACCCCTCCAGGTGAAGGCGAACTGAGGCCTGCACTCCGCTGCCAGAGGGATGGAGAAAAACGCATTGGCGATGTCAATGCTGGCATACCATTTTGCTGCCTTGGACTCCAGCTCGTACTGGAGCTCCAGCATGTCTGGCACGGCAGCACTCAATGGTGGAGTTACTTCATTCAGGCCACGATAGTCCACAGTCAATCTCCATTCCCCGTCAGACTTGTGCACAGGCCAGATGGGGCTGTTGAAGGGTGAGTGGGCTTTACTAACCACTCCCTGGCTTTCCAGGTCGCGGATCATCTTGTGGATGGGGATCACGGCGTCTCGATTCGTCCGGTACTGCCGGCGGTGCACTGTCGAGGTGGCAATTGGCACTTGTTGCTCTTTTACTCTCAGGAGTCCCACTGCATTTGGATTTTCTGATAG